>JAHLSL010013650.1:237747-329320 GCA_025920805.1 Petroica traversi | reverse complement strand
AAAAAAAAAGACTCTCTGTAGTTATATTAAATATACATGTTCTGAATGTTTTGAAATTCAAATAAATGTTTATCTTAGCAGGAAATATTTGGGGAAAAGCATATTAGAAAAGTGGGCTGCACAGTCTTGGATAAGTTATCTGACACCAAACTGAGGGGTGTCATAGATACACTTGAAGGATGAAATGCTGCCCAGATGAACCTGGACAAATACAAGAAAGGGGAATTTATTAAATAAGACCAGGGGCAAGATGCTGCACCTTGGTTAGGGCAACCCTGCCAGTTTTTCCAGGAGAATGCTGTGGGAGATGGTGTCAAATGCTTTGCTGAAGTCTAAGTAGACAACATCCACAGCCTTTTCCTCATCCAGCAGTCAGGTCCCCTGGTCATAAAAGGAGATCAAGTTGATGAGGCATGACCAGCCTTTCCTAAACCTGTGTTGCCTCTTGATGACTATATTCCCTCTCACTTTGAATAAAGAATAGAGGTTTTACTTGGCTCTTCTTTTGATATAATATATTTATAAAACCACTATTTATTATTTCTTACAGAAATGGTCAGAATAAGTTCTAACTGAATATTTACCTTCCTAATTTTCTTTCTAAATTATTGAGGCTGAGAAAGGTGATTCTTCCGTGAGAATCCCATGAGACCCCATCTGGAGTTTTGCATGGAGCTCTGGGATTCCTGGGACAGGAAGGACATGAACACCTGGACTGAATCCAGGAGGGACACCAAGATGATCAGAGAATGGAACACCTCTTCCACAAGGGAAGCCTGAGGAAATTGGGATTGTTCAGCCTGGAAAAGAGAAGGTTTATGGGTCTCCTAATTGTGGCCTTCTATAACCTGAAGCAAGCTTGCAAGAGAAATTTAGAGAGAGATTATTTACAAGGGCAAGTAGTGACAAGAAACAACAGAATGGTTTCAAACTAAAAAAGTGAGGCACTGAAAGAGGTGACCCAGAAAAACTGTAGATGCCCAATATCTAGAAGTGTTCAGCGCTGGGTTGGATTAGCCTTTGCACCACCTGGTCCAGTGAAAGGTGAATCCATCGTGGCTGGGGTGTCTGAACTAGGTAATCTTAAAGTTCTTTTCAACCTGAGCCATTCTGGAATTCTATGAATCTATGATATTTGAATTCTAAACTTCTAATTTTTTAAAAATTTTTGTCTGATTGTGTTTGCAAAAGGAGCGCATGTCGTTAAAATAAACAATGAAAACACACACACACAATACTGGATTAAAAGAGTTTTTGAGGAATACAGGAGAATTAAGGCAGGAAAACCTCCAAATATTTAATCTGTGAATATCTCCCTCTGTCTCAGAAAATAAATTTGGCTAAGCTTGTTAATGTGATTGTGCTCAAAACTGTTAAACGACTGCACTTCCTTTTCTGACTAAATGCAAATCAAAAAAGCTGGTTAAAAAAATTCACAAAGACACTACTTGACATGTAAATTTAAGCTTAAAACCTCTCGCATAGATAGCTTTGAAAAGGCTGTGCTGCCCTAACAAAAAATGTAAATCTAGCCTGAAAATACTGCAAACTCTAACATACACCATCTAGATGCAAGATAGTTTATGGTAACTCCTTAATCTCATTACTGAGGGGCTGCAGAAGAAAATACATATGCTTTTGAGGTTATATGTTTTATCAGCTGCATCAGTAATTTCTCTGAGTGTTTTTGTATAAAATTCTATAAAGTAATCTATTGCAAAATGTGTGCTGCCATCAAACAAAATAACTTTTGTTGATACTGCTGCTCTTTCTGCTTCCTTTTTTTATTAAAAATTGGCTTAATTACTTTAATCTGCTCTTGGATGCTATAGGATAGAAAATATATGGCAAGTTAAAATAAAGTCTTTCTTACCAGCAATATATGTAAATGTCTATGCATTTTCTAAGGCATCCTTATATTTGTTGTTCATTTGTGCTTAGAATTTTCATTTTCATAATGATATGATGAAAGACATCATATGTTGTAATTACCTGTGTGCTGTGGGTAGTGTAATATCTGCTTTTGTTGTCCAGGGCAACAAGATTTTTTTCCTGTGTTTTAGCTCTTAATTTATTTTTTAAATTTTTATTTTAAAGCGTAAAGGTTAAAACAAGAACTCTTTTCTCTGACTCAATTACTTTAAACTAATTTCTTATTATTAGTAACACAAAGTTCCTAAAGCAGATCAACTTTTCACTTTTTACTGTTGGCCAGGGGAAAAAAAAAGAAAATTAGAAAGAAAACTATTAAGGGAAGAAATATAAGATTATGAACGTGTTCATAAGAGCTATCAAGCATAGAAAGCTGGAAAGATATAAGTGCATTGATTTGATTTCTGTATTCCTTATGCTCTAAGATAGTGCAATGTTATCTATTTAAATTTTATTTAAATGCTAAGAAAGGAGCTGTTCAAATGTTTTTGTGAAGTGCTTCTTGGGAAATCATTACACTGGACTGAAGCAGGCATGATCTGAGAGGAAGACAGGTTAGAGCTTCTCATGTGGCTGTAGGGAAGACAGGGAAATAGTTTGGTCAACAGTAATATTTGAAGATAAAAATTTCCAGTTTGACTCAAAGCTGAATTTATAGAAAAAGAAATGTTTTCACCCCTGCTGTAATGAGACTGGGATAGCAGGAGTTTATTTCGTGCCTCAGGGATCAGGTTGCAACAGACTTTGGAGAGGCCAGACAGCTGACATAAACTAATGCAGTCTTCACAGATGTGCCTGACTCTGACTGACACAATGAGGAATTTCAAACACATTTTCCATCAGGCCTATTCCCATTGCTTCTGCTCCCATTGTGATAGTTCTTGAAACACTGTTTTCTGCCCATAGCAGGAACTTCACACACTCAGGGAAGGGTCTGCTCTTGTGGCTGCCTGTCTACACCTGACATTAACGGGGACACCTTTTCAAAGGGGGGAAAAACACCACCTTCTTTGCAAAAGTGAAATGATGGGAAGAAGAGAGGTACTGTGACATTACCTGCTTCAGCAGCAGGTCCATGACAGAGTTCACTTAGCCAGGTCTTCCAGAATTTTTTTACGTCTGTGTAATTCATTGCTAGTATCTATATTTTCTGCCTGTTTTTGTCATGGGTTTGCTCATAAGACGTGCAATCCTGTCACTCCTGTATCCATTGCTTTTAATTTATTCCAGGTAAGTAGCTGTTATCTCATACTGGTTTTGGGGTGTCCAAAACCCCAATATATGTTATGATCTGATTATTGGGATTATTAAAGAGAAGCCTAAGGTGCAAACAAGACTGTACGCCAAACTCAATAGTTTGGATTTTATTTAACAGCAAAAGTGTGCGAGAGATAGAAAGAAACAGAAAAAAAGGAGAGACAAAGAGTGAGGGAAGGAGAGATTAAGTAGGAAGATACTCACCATTCCTGTGGATCCATCACTATCACTTTGTTTTTCTTCACTCTGAGCTTTTCAGGGGAGAGGGGCCCACAAAACATTAAGTTCAATAGATTACTATGTGTTCAGATATATGTGGGAGCATCCAGAATTTCCCCTCTGTGTATTGGGGGTAGTTTTACACTGTCTTTTGCAACAGGCTCTGGATCTGTCGCAACTTTTCGGATCACATGCAGTACTCTGTTGGGTCTTAGAAATGAGTTTTGGGGGTGCTTTAGTGATCTTTGGTGGCATCTCTTCTGCTGCCTCTCACATGAATGTCCTGTGTGAATACGACCTCCCTAGGGGTGGGGAATTTTACAGCTGAGACAGTTTATGTAAGGGAGGACAACTAGCGTAATGGAAAACACTATCCGGTCTCCACAGCATCTGCTTGTAGCCTCTTATGGTGGTGATCACCACGTCTGTTTTAAGCGGATCAAAAGTTTTGCTGCTCAAAAATCTCTGCTCTCCCATCTCGGCCAGGGACAGTGTGTGCAATCTCAGCCTCAACAGATGAGTCTTGGGCCATGGCCTCCCCCTACTGAACCCAGAGAGAGCTGACTTTCAGCACAGCTGCTGGGCTTTGCTTTCTTTGTGGATACATTCTTCTCTGCCAGGCTTGTTTACTGCTCCTTAGACCTGAGATAATTGGACAACAGTGGCTTAACTCAGAGTCCAAATTTCCATCAACAGGCATCTTTGGGAGTGGAAGGAGGATGGCTTCCATAGTCACAGTTAAGCAGTTCCTTCTTTGCATGGTTTGCTACAGTGGGCAAAGTCCTTTTGTAATTTTAACAATGTTTGAGTCAACAACTTTTCAGTCTCTCACAATATGACAGTAATGCTGCTCCCCCTAATAGCTAAGCTGTTCATCATCTGTAATATGTTTCTGCTTCTAAAGAACTAGTAACCCATGTAACTCAGTCCCCCAAAGCACAAAACAGAATGCTGGCTGCACTCTCAGTGCTGTACCAGACCAAGCATTTCATTTTCTTTACAGGATTCAAAAACATCCATTGGATTACTTTCAAGCTGGAAAAGTTTCCTCACTAGTGGTACCCTTTCTCAAACAGTTGTCATATATAATTTAAATTCATATCAGCATATGGAGGTCTTTTCGTTTTTAGCTATTATCATACATTTAAAGCCCTTAAGTGCCTCTACTAAAATATTATTTATGTTCAGCGACATCAAGACTCCTGATGTTATGCTGTACTCCAAGGCACTTGCTTGCCTAGATAAAGTAATTTGCTTTGACAAATCTTTGATACATAGAATGCAATTCTCTGACAAGGTAAAGGCTTTTTATTATTCTAAGATTTGCTTTTTGTTATTTTTAGATTTGCATACACAGAAAAAGTCAACATTTACAACTAATGTTAGATGCTTGTCAAATATGGTTGACATTGCATAATAAACTTATTAGAAGCACATGACATACTCTTCAGGGAACGATTTAATTTATTTCTGTGGTATTTGTTATCCAGATGTTCATGTTTTGTTCTTTCGGCTTCTTCCTAGTAAGTAAGAGAAGAAGTACCAAAACATCAGAGAAAAGGCAAAGAGTAGTTGTAGGAAGGAACTTATTTAAAATTTCTCATCTACAAATTTGTTTCAATTTAAATTATGAATTTTTTTTCAATTTTTTGATCAATAGCCATGGATATTGGCCTTGGAAATTCATATAATTAAACAAAATAAAAAGAATATTATTTGTCCATGTCTTACCACCCTCCATGACAGCTAAGGGACAAAATGACTAATAGCAACAAGCTGTCCATAAACAAAATTTAAAAACTAACTCTTCACTGGAATATCATTGTGCATCCAGACTGTAAATAAAACAGCTAATTATGGACACAGTTATCATTTGTATGTCATGGGCATTGTTTATTTTCTGTCTAGAAGATAAGTAATGACAGTACACATCCCAGTTAAACCAAAAAAATTCCATTTCCAGTACTGGGAAGAGATATGACAATGAGTCTAGACCTCTGTGTGTAACTCTTTGCTTGTTTGGATTAGACATCAAGTCGTTTGCATTCTTTTTTCTAGCTTTGACAGTGTAAAATTTCCAAAATTGTATAAAAAAGTATGACAGCTACCTAAATATATAATACTGTACTCTTTCAAGCCAGTAATCAGCTCGTATAAGGTTTTGAAATGGTAATTTCCCTGCTGTCTTTTCTTAGAAAAATTTTTGCTTTACATATATTATTTTAAAAATAATCCAAAAGCCTTTATTAAGATTTTTGTGTTTGTTTCACCTTACATTATAAATAAATTGTAGATTCTAGTAAATTTTTTTGATATCTCTACTGAGTTATGTAAACTGTGTTCACCGAAATTGCTAGTGTAAGCTAAGAAATCAAGGGAAACCAAACTGGATCTTAGAGTAATTTGAAAAGCTGATCTCCTTTCTGCCTCTGAAGCAGTTTTAATGATCTGGGAAGGAAATTAATTGCTGGGAATAAAAAGCAATCAAAAAACAACAACAGCAACAACAAAACACCTCCCCCACATTAAATCAAACAAAATATCAGCAAAACAAAACCAAAAAAACAAACCTAAAAAGCCTCCAAGAGAGCCAGCCATTTGCAATGCATGGATGTTGTAGAACCATCAGTGTGATATATCATAAAATGATCTTCACAGTTCTCTGGTAGGGTGGGTCACTGCACATGCAGAACCTGGACTTTTGGCCATAGCCCTGCTGGTGCCATCTAAACTCTTCTTGCTGGGTGCTTTCCTGTGACCTGTATCAAGCTTTAATAGACCTAGTTTTTCATTATGGGGAAAGACATTAATCTACTAGCAAGCAGAATATCAGATTTATTTCAGCTTTTATTCTATAAAATTTAGTTGAATATAGAAGACGAATAAAACTTGTTTAAGAAGTCCTGATGATTTTTTTCTCACTAGGAATGTGGTCAGAAATTCTTTGCAGAAAATATTTCTCTTTTAAATTAAACTCATTCCTTGTGTAATCATATATATTATTACTTAGCTCTATTTAATTTTTAAAAAAACTCATAATTTTCTGTATGAATTATCTTTTATTTTTCATGTGAATACTTCAGGTATTTTCTCTTATATGACTGTTTGCCCAGAAATATAACAAGGTATAATAATATATGGTATTGCACCACTCATGGTTACGATATATAGAGAAATAGACATAATAAAACATACTCAATAAAAAATTCAATTCAAGAGCAATTCCTCACAAAATCAGAAAGATGATGAAGGTGACATTATCTACTTACTCTTACTTACATTACCTAAGAAAGTGACAATATATTCCTAATATCTCAGTAAACAGTTTGATAGATCCAGTGGCTTTTAATTAAGTGCTACATTTTCTGCAAATTTGCAAATTTCATACCAGTGTCAAGCTAACACGAAGACTGATTGTTGCTACAAGTGGCCTTTAAAGGCTATGAAGACGTTATGCATAACCCCATGCTCAGAATAAATGTGAAAGGAATTATAAAAAGTTTTAAATATTATTCGGCCCCATTTCTATAACATGTTCAGAGAAAGAGCCTCTTTCTACAAAGATAATGAAGGTGGGAAGAAAGGGATTACTGATAATCATTCATTCCACACCTCGGACTAGGTCCGAGAAATGGGTGGCAAACCAACAAGGATGAGTTTATTCAGTGAGAAAAATCAACACTATTTAAAATAAATCACGTCTCAGGTAGCACATACCATTAATTTTTCTTTTCACAATTCAGATTATAAACTTTTAAACTCTCTGAGGAAAATGTTTGCAAGGAATGTAACCCATCCTCTTGCTAGAGGTGCTGCACTTTTTAATCCTGCAGCAAATTTTCAGCATATCTGACATAAGAGTTTCTTCTAAATTAAAATTAATTAATCTCAATAACTTTAGACATTTTAGCTAACTCAAAAATAAAAAGACATGAACTACTTTTTATTTTCCCTTTTTTATCTGATCTATAATCATTCTCTTGAATACTTACACCGATTAATTTAATGAAATTTGATATGTTATAGTAAAGTAACTAAATATTGTTATTCAGAAAACATTTAGACTTGTCACATGAGGCTATAGAGGTACCAAAGTCATTCATACTGAACTAAGAATTCCTATTTCTAGTAATTCCAAATTAACCTTAATTTGTTAACAGTGACAATGAGATAGTTATTATATTTCTATGGTTTCTACAGCATTGCATAAATTCACCTCTTAGAATATTAAATTGACCTCTAAAAATATTAAATTGGGATAATTTCAGAAGATACATTTACTCCCTTGGAAGTAGAGGGGACCTATGGAGAGACCTTGACAGATTAGAGGGCTGGACAATCACCTTCCATGTGAAGTTTAACAAGGACAAGAGCCTATAGCTGGAATAGGGCAGCCCTGGGTTGCATCAGGCACAGCATCACCAGCTGGGGAGGGAATTTTCCTGCTCTGCTCTGCTCTGGGGCAGCCTCACTTTGAGTGCTGGGGGCAGTTCTGGGTGACATAGTATAAGGAAGACTTTAAGGTGTTAGAGAGCATCCTAAGTGGAAGGTAGAAAAGGGCCCAGAGGTGAAGCCATATGAGGAGTGACTGAGGTGACTTGGTCTGCTCAGCCTGGAGAACAGGGGAGGGACGGGAGACCTCATTGCTTCCTCATGAGGTGAAGATTGGCATACACTGCTCTCTCTTTCTAATACCAACAATCTTCATCCAAAAATTGGAACGGGCTCCCAAGGGAAATGATCACAGCACCTAGTTGGCGGGAGTTCAAGTGTTTGAGAAATGCTCTCAGGCACATGGTATAACTCTTGGGGCTGTTCTGTGCAGGGACAGGAGCTGGACTTTAATGATCCTTCTGGGTTCTTTCCATCTCAGGGTATTCACTGACTTCATGATTCTATCAATAGAGACAGTAGCATCATTTCAGAATGGAATGGAATGGAATGGAATGGAATGGAATGGAATGGAATGGAATGGAATGGAATGGAATGGAATGGAATGGAATGGAATGGAATGGAATGGAATGGAATGAATAGAATAGAATAGAATAGAATAGAATAGAATAGAATAGAATAGAATAGAATAGAATAGAATAGAATAGAATAGAATAGTTCAGCTGGAAAAGACATAGAAAAATAATTTTGTACAACTGATTGGTCACTTCATCTAAAATATAAAGTATATAATCAAGGTCTCTCTAAATACCTCTTGAACACTGACAGTCTTGAAGGGTTGTCTCATTGTCCAGATTTTTACTCTTGAGTTCCATGAAGGGTTACCTGTTCAGTCAAACTGCTCTTTTGTCCCATTTTCCTGACTTAGCATGTGGTAGAATTTCCCACTCCTGAGTTTTTAAAATTGATTCTTAGACAATTTCCAGTAGTCATAGACTC
The DNA here is from genome assembly GCA_025920805.1 of Petroica traversi. Lineage (NCBI taxonomy): Eukaryota > Metazoa > Chordata > Aves > Passeriformes > Petroicidae > Petroica > Petroica traversi. The sequence continues at coordinate 320,521 of JAHLSL010013650.1, read as the reverse complement.
CTAAGTCCTCAAAGGCAGAATTTTAGTGTTCAGTGCTAAGTAGGTTCCTGAGTAGTTTAAAGTTTGCTGTCTTCAAATGCAGGGGAGCAACTCTCTGCCCTTTGTACTCATTACACTGAAAATTCTAAACTCAACCATCTCATGCTAACTGTGACAAAGTCAGGCACCTACCAGAGTATATCTCACAAGTCCATCTCTATTGACAAATTAGAAATCCAGGAGTGCATCTTGCCTGGTCAACTCACTGAGTAACTGTGATCAGAAGTTATCTCCTACAAACGTCACAGATTTCCGAGACTTGCTTGTCTCAAGCAAGTGCAGTATTCTGGTACGCCTTGAAAATTGAAACCCCTCACAAGGGCAAAGGTTGCTGATCTTTCTTAGCTGCCTATAGAAAATCTTATCAGTGCAATCATCCAGGCTAGGCCATTGATAACTGACACCCACTACAACATCTCCTTTGTTTTCCATCCTTATTTTTCATGCAGTGCTACTTCTTCACTCTGCCTGCCCTGCCTGTCCTTTCTGAACAGTCTGTAGCCCTCCATGCCAGCACTCCAGTCATGCAACTCATTGCACCACATCTCACTAATATCCATGATATCACAGTTCTGGGAAGCAACCAATGAGTCATCTGGCAGAGAACTGGCTGTGTGAATTCTGCAAAAATAAATCAAATGGAACAGCGATGACTTAGTTTTACATAAGCAGTTAAATGTAGTTCCTCCCAAGGCAGTTCTTCTGAGTGTAGTGTCTGTAAAAGTAGAAAATGCTTGTTCTACTTACTCCATCAATTGAGAGTAAATGCTAATTATTTATATTGAATAGAGGACTGAGATACAAATCTTGCTGGAATTCAGTAAGGTTTACAGATAGTTAAGAATCCAAATGTTAAAGTATAAGAAACCCCTATTGATTCCTAAAGGGTGTGAATTGGGCCCTCTAGCCAGAATCTCATGTATTTGGGTAACAACTGCAATATTTTAAAGCATAATAGTTAAAAATTTCCTTGAAGTTTTCCCTTGTAAAAGCTTAGAAATTGTGGAACTTTGCTAGAGAATAAGCAAAATATAATTTAAAATTCTTAAATTTTCCTGCTTTTTAAGGGATTTTCTGTGGGGTTTATAAACCCAAATTATTTCTAAGTTATCAGTTGGTGTATACTACATTACTCATGTAATTTGGTGTAGGCATTGAACATACCTGAGTTATGGATGAGAGCTCTGGATAAGTTCAGAGTTGCATAGACTGCAATAGTTAGAAGTTTTGGAAAAATCAGGTGGCACAAATAATGAAGAATATTCTGGTTACCCAGGAACACATTGCAGTGGTTATATGAATCAGGCATATAAATATATTTCTACAGTGGGTCAGAATACTTCTCTCCATTTATGTCTAACCTGGACAATGTAGGCATATCTCCAGCTCTATATTTTGCAGTCAAAGTGCAGGGGAATGATCTCATGCCTGGATTTTTTGTACATTTTGTGCTGAACCATCTCAAATGTCATGTACCTTTTATCTCTTTAATTGTAGATAAACTTGTAAAGGTATTTTAAATGACTATCCCATTATTGTGCCTCATTCCCAAACTATCATCTTTAACCCATGTTGCTTGTAGAATGACATCTTTTTTCTATTTAAAACCTTAACTTCTTCCATAGACATGTGTCACAATCATTCAGACAAGCTATGACTCCTCTTCATGTGAAGAATTTAAGAACACGAACATCTGAATTTATTTTTTCTTTTGGTCATATAACAACAGTAGTACTGAAAATACTGATAGAGGTATTCTTTTTCTGTATAACAGATAGGAGCTAAAAATCTAAGCATGGGAAAACTGGTTCATCGGTCATTGAATGATCTTGATTCCTCACTGTAGTCCTTCCTCATTCCTCACACTGGAGGGTAAAGATCAATTGGAAGGGAACATGCATTGCTTTTGTGCTACATCTGAATTTGATGTGTGATAGATTTCTAATTCAGGGAGCTAAACATAAAAAAATTTACTTGATTACATGCTTCTAAACACTCTCAAAATAAAATGCAGCTCCATGTGCTTGTTTCCAATAATCTCTGTATATTTAATGCAAATTATTTCCAAAATACAACTTTTAAGATTTAATTCTGTAGACTTTTAGTAAAGGAAAAAATATAGTTTTCAAATATTTATGAAGCTTTAATTTAATTTTACAGTATCATTTTCGATAACTCTGTGTCATTTACTGTTGTCGGGAGAGACAATACTTTATATAATAAAAATAAATACATTCCAATTTGATTATTAGATAAGTTGAAGGAGCAAAAAAAATAGGCATTGTAACATAAATGACTAGTACATGTTTAAACAAACTCAGTTGTTCCCAGGAGGAAACTATAGCAAATATCATCATTAGGCTGTTAATTTTGCTGTACACCTTACTCCTTTATTATGTATTCACATGGAGCCTGACTTTCATCTTATTTTCAGCTGTGTGAGATGATAAATCTGTTGCCTTTTTCAACCACATATACCACAGAAGGAAGAATTAAGTTGCCCTTTTGAGATCTGCTTTTATGTGTAACAGAGGGTAATAAATGGCCCAAGAATAAGAAGTTCTACATGTCCTATTTCCAGAGTCCCACAGCCCATTGTGTTTGGCTAAGTATACAAATATGAGCAAGCTAACATCCCAGTAGGATAAATAATCATCAAATAAGAGTACTCTATAGATTATTTTTATTGATAACTTCTTTTCATCCCCAGGTATGTTTTTAAATTTCATGTTAGTCAAATCAACAGTCCTTTTGTGCAATTATTTTTTGCAAGTGGTCGGGAAAGAAAGTATACTATCTCGAGACTCCTGTCCGATGTAAAGTGCAGCAGCACAGTATAAACCAGGTGCTGCAACCTCCTGATTTTTGCAAGAAAATTGTCAGAAGATCAAGGGAGGTGATCTTTCCTTCTACTCAGTACTGATAAGACACATCTGGGGAGCTATGTCCAGATCCATACTACCCAGTACAAACCTATGGACTAATTGAGAGAAGTCCACGCCAGGAACACAAATACAATGAATGAATTAGTGCATTTCTTTCTTTGAAGAGCAAATGAGCAACTGAGGACTGGTTCAGCCTGGAGAAGAGGAGGCTTAGATGGGATACTATCAATTTGTGTAAATACCTGAAGGGAGAATACGAAGAAGAGAAAACCAGGCTATTTCCAGTGGTGTGGTGACAGTGATCACAAAATAAAAGACTCTAAAGTCCATCTGAATAAACAAAAAATAAACATTTTTACAGAAAGTGATCAGAATGGAACAGTTTGCCTACAGAGATTTTGGAATCTTCATCTGTGGAGAAATCAAAGGCCTAGTTGACAACAGACTTGGGCAATCTGCTTGTGACTGAGTAAGGGATTGATCCTCATGACATTCAAATGAGCCATTCTGTGATCCCATGAATATGAAGGTCAGCTGGCATTATTCATATAAAAGTGAGAAGAGAGAGCAGAGACCTCACAGTACAGTATTTGAGTGTGGTGCGCAGTCAGACTGCTTTCTGGTACAGAAAGTGTCACGGATGTGCTGATATTTATTGTATTGGGTTTTAAAAAAAACCCAATAAAACCAACAAACTGTGTAAAGAAAAACTAAAACTCTGAGAATTTCCTATGGAAGAATACCCATTGATAAAATATTTACTCTACAGTAGCTCTACATCTGCAGGCTTTGTTTCATTTTCTTTTATTTATTTACAAGATTTAATTATGATAACAGCATGGGGAACACCTAAAAGAGAAGGCAAGACAATTCATAAAGAAATCAGTAAGCACAGTCATTATGAATTTTTTTTTTCTTATGTATGGTCTGTGACAGTGAAGCACTCAAATAATACATAATAAATATCCCAGGACAGTAAATCTACAGATAATGGATTCTTTTTACTTTAGTTCTGATATTGTCATTATAAAGTCAGTGAGAGTCAAGTGAAGTAGATTCCTCCTGAAAAAGTAACAAGTTTTATACTGTGCCATTTTATACTGTGCAAATTTTGAGAATGTCTGTGTAAGTGCCTGAATGATTGGAAGTGAGATGTTTCTGAAAAATACAATACAAAGACATTATTTTTACAAATCATGCTACATTCTTAATTTTTTTTTTTTTTTTTTTTTTTTTTGCAAAAGGAAGGTCCATGGACTCCAGGATTTTTTTTTCTGACCTTTAGGGTGAAGTAACATTACACATTTAAATAATTATGAAATTAATTTTTTAACCTTGCAAAACTGACTCTTTCACACCTTCACATTTAGACTGAGTAACATTAACAGTTTTCTCAGTCACTTAGAAAACCTCCTGGGTGTTTTCATCTTCTCTGCCTATGGACAAGGCACTAATTGTTTCAAAAAATATTTATTTTCTTGTTTTCTTCTCTTGGATCAAGTCCTTTCCTTGAATGGCTTCAATACCACTGTCAGTTCTGAAGTCATACACTAGTCAAATCAGCAGGACGGGAAGAGATGGCAAACCTAGGCCAAAATTTGTATTCAGTCTATTCACAGCTTTCCCAGGTGCAAAGTGAAAATGTTTCTCAATTTTTTCAACACATCTATGGCATTTTAAAGTTGCACATCCTAATGGGAAAGACTGCTTCTTCATGAGGTTTGGAATATCTCTCCACAAAACATGCCTCTGATGCCCATTCTAAATTGGCCTACAGTGTGCTTGCTATCTGTGGTTTGCATTTGATTCCCACACTTTCTTTCTGTTCTTAGTGTGGCAAATCAGACTAAAAGGCCAATATGATACTTTTGCTGAAAAATTTTAGGTATTCAGAGAATTAAAAATGAGGACTAACTTTTCTGAAGACATTTATAGATGCCTAAATTATTATTTTCCCTATTTTTTGATAAGAACTAATTTTAAGTCTGAACTGCTGCTCAGGCCCCATTTTCACCAAGGACAGTGGAAGATAGGAAGAAATTTATGCAGGTATAAGTTATTCTGATTGCAAATACCCATGAAAGAGTATCAATCTGAGAAACTTGTGCTTCTGAAGTCTCTATAAAGGGGAAAATTGTTTTGTCAGAGATAAGAACCACTCTCTGCTCCAAGGTTGTGGTCAAGTGTTAAATCTGTTCCAATACTTTTTGTAATGGTCAAATATCAACTGGCTAAATATATCAGCTTGCATTTACTTCATTCTGTTTCACACCCTTCAGGTAAAGCTTGTGGTGACCCTTCTAAGTTTAGTTTCAGTCCTGCTCTAGAGGCAGACATCACAACTATATGTGATTTGTTGGTCCTTTAATTATAGAAGGCAGAAATAAACAACTGATGCTACAGGAAGAACGAGTAGGAATATAATCCTTGCTTTTTAAAGGGACAAAGTTGCCTGATCCCAAGGGTATGAATACTCAGAATAAGCCAACTATTTTTGAGCAACAATGAGAAACTGAAGGCAACTGTAGTCTTGTAATGCATCTCCCCATGCCAGCAGTGTGCACTCTTAAGCAGAGTACTTAATGTTAGCAACTTCAGAGTTGGAAAGGCTAATGAAAAGAATGAAAATGTCATGTATTTCATTTGATGTAGCTATTGTTCCCTCAAAACTGCCAAAATTTGCATCTATACAAACAAATAGCTACACCACCGTACCCCAGCACTCTCCAGAAAAATAGAAGGTATTTGAAAAAATGTAGGAGCAACAGTATTTTGCAGAGCACCCCCCAAAATTCTTGAATTCTTTTGGTTTAGCTTGAGAACTTTCAGTAGTTTATGATGAAAATGCAGGAAATAATTTTCATTTGCATTTCATTTATTTCACTGCAATATGTAGTCTAGTTTAAATTACAGTGATTACAGTGCTAAATTTAACACTTTTTAAGTGTTGTTAGGAAAGTATACTAGATATACTCAGTGAATAGCTGTTAATGTGTACAGTATGTAAATCATAGGTTATTATTCAGTTGCAAAGTCATTACCTCTTTTCAATGTGAATATAAAATAATCTAAAGCAGGGAACTAGAATATCACATTTTTGCTAAAGAGCAGTGATCTGCCCCTTGCAAATCCAATTGGGAGTATATCAGGTAGCTTAACTACCAGGGAGATTCACTGAAGCTAAAATGATTAGCACAGCTAGCAGATTCAGTCTATAAAAACCACTTGCATCCACACAGATTGATTAGGGTTGTGGGATAGGTATTTCTACAGGGTATGATTAATTCTAATGTGTCCCTTTTAAGAAAAAATTATACTATATTTTCTAGCATATTCTCCCTGGTTATGCACAGAAATGTGTCTCGGTGACCTTCAGATTACTGGTAGACTCATTTGTCTCACAGCTAGAGGTAAAAACTTATTAAGATACAGTAGAATGAAATATATGTATGCTTGGGAGAAATAGAATCACATTAAGACTGTGGTCAGTCTAACTCTGTAGCTGACAGTGAAAAGGTGTTGTATACTAATATACTATACACTTCCTTTGGGTCACAGTCCATAGGGGTTACACGAGATTGGCACAAGACCCTACAAATTGCTTGAAATCACTTTTGACCTTTATGGTTGAAGTGCACCAGGATATTTGCATCCTAAAGACTCCAAAGGGAAAACAGGAATAAGTGAACAGTGACTTTAAGTTTTGTGTGCAAGACTGCTTATTTTCTGAGTTAGCTGAACTACGTGTTAGAGTCCTCTGATGTTCTACTATAGCACACAAAAACCCACATCTTTCCTCTGGAAAGTATGTACCCACCCACATCTATCTAAGTGCAAAACAAAAAAACCCAAAAGCTCCTAACTCAAGCAATCTTGAATCTGCTTGGGAAAGCTGGGAACAAAGCAGCTATTTCTAATCATTAGTTTTCATACGTACCAAACACCTAAATCTTACTTGTTGGCCTTCTTAGAGACTATTCAATTTCTATCTGCTGTGGCAACATATTTTTTAAACTAGCTTTTAATATTTTTAGTAGAAGTGGGCTATCACCTTCACTGGCACAGGTAAGAGCACTGCTGTCAGAGGTGGTGCCACAGGTTTGGTTGGCATATGACAAACAGCTTGCTCACTGCTGTCTTCCATTTCCCACAGCCCCAGTCAAACTGAGTCAAAGCTCTGCTGATTTTGTCAAAAAGCCATGTAGCAATACAAAAACTTTTCCAGCTCTTCAAGAGCTGTCCATGTTGACTTTTCATTCATCTTGGAAGTGCCGCCACAGGTCTACAGCTGGCATTAATCAACATACCTACATGATTTACAAATAAAGTCTAGTTATGCCAGTTAAAGTTACATGTCTACTGTTACTAGGACTAGCTTAGCACTAGCAATTCAGTTTTTATGCTCAGGTGTATCAACTTTTAATAATACTGCCTTAAACTTCAACAGAAGTTCAGAGGTTAAAAAAGAAATAGTAAAACAGGTTTCCCCACCATGTTTCCTGAGTTTCAATATGCTTTTTCTTGATCAAAAATATTTTTCAAAAAGTTAAAATTAATTGCAATTCTAGTTAAAAACCCCCAAAACATAATGAAATACACTGTAGGGTGAAAGCTGGGCTTACAATCTATCTAGCTTGTAGGCTTCCTCTCTGTGTTAGTACTACCATTATAACTGCAGCACCAAGACAATGCCTTCCTGTTCAAAGGATGGAGTTTGGATGTCACTGCCCAGTGTTAATTTGGATAATTTTTCTGGAATGCCAGTTTGCCTTTTTAGAAATCTGGAAGTTTATTTAACCCTATAATTAATAGAAATACATGTCAGCAATAACAATCTATGAAACCTTTTGCTTTCAGAGATTACTTGAACATACCACTATTGCATCTGCTGTCACTTCTAAAACAAACTTTATGCTTCAGCACTGTTTGAAAACAAAAGTGAGCTTCTGTGATGAGAATACTGTACATATATAGTGTAATTCATTGGAAGGCTCTTCTTAAGAAATCAGTTTGTGTAAACCTTTCTCTTGAAAATTAGCAAAAGCAAGTAATAAGTGGTTAAATCATATGTTTATGATGTATATTTTCAATAGCTGGATACTTGGAAGAGTGTGTTTAAGAACTTAGGCACTCTCTTTGTATCCAGCATTAATGAAATATATTTTTTAATTAGCATAAGCCATGAGTCATGCAAAAAATGAAAGGTAATATAAGTAAATTAATTTACACTGTTGTTTTTTCTCAACTTCCCAAGTTTTCTTTCTCCTTTCTCCATATTTTCTCTCTCCATTCAAATATAATAGAGTAATTAATCATATGATATTTTGTTTTTGACAGTTTTAGCCTCTTGAATACATTTATATCTTCAGCCAGAACCTCCTTATGCCATATTCTTTGTCTAGTTATATCTTGCCTAGTAACTTTTATTGCCATCTACCATTCACCTCAAACAGCACTCTACAGCCACTCAAGAATGATTGTCTATCTGAGAGATCAATAAAATGAAGGTCTATTAATAACATGCATTATAAGGGGCATGCCAACATGACTGTCATATTCTCTCATGTGAGAGCTGTCTTAACATAGAAAAAGCTGTCAGAAGCCCATTAGAAATAAATCATTCTGACACCATCATTCTGCTTTTTTAATAGAGGGGTGTCAGCACCTCAATATTTTCCTGTGCTGATAGATGGAAGGGGTGGGGAATAAAGTTCTCTGTCATCAGCTAAAGACTTCAAAAACTTGAGTTCTGGTGTGTCACAAAATGGAAACAGCAGACTTGCTGAAGACTCACTGTTTCAGACTGGTGATGCAAACACACTGATGGTCAAACCATTTGAAATTATGTCTACTTATTTACCCTTGAAAAGATTCAAATCAAAATAAAACTGATAATTACTGACCGGAATCCCTTAAATTCAAATTAATCATGTTGCCTGGATTATTATATGTCTGCTCATAGAACATGACCATACTGCATCCCATGTAAGAAAAGTAGTCTCCATCTGACCTTAATGATTATACATCCTGATATGTGCAAAAAATACAGCTCCTCTCAATTTACACCTCTTCCATCCATTCCATGGAATGATAGAAGAGTTATGATTTTCTGACCTACTCTGAATATTATGTGAGTCTCACAGTGGCCAGCTGCAGCCAGGGGTGTGGGGTTATTGAACAAAGCATTTACCAAGTGACTAGGTTGCCTTTCAAAATAAGTATTATTGGTAAAGAAGAATCTAGGAAAAGTAATTGTAGTATTTTCAGTCATTGCTGGGGTTATATTTCACAGCAGATGCTTGTTACTTGTCAGGTTTGCAGCCTGATTTTCCACTTTTTGCATTTTGTTTCAAGACTGAATGATGCAATTCTTTTGGAAGAAATTCGGCAGGATCTGTTTATTTAGCTTATTTTCAGACAAGGCATACAAAGGAAAGAAATTTTTTTCATTTGGACCCTTATGTAGCAGAAGCTTATGTGTTATTGCACAAAGCTGAATATGTGCTCTCCATTCCTGCGGGAGAAAGCTCCAGAGGCCTTTCTGTGAGAGAAAGAAGCAGGTACAGCATGAGATAAAAGCACCTACAACCTACAGATATCAATCTGTTTTGTAGGTAAATGTGTTTCAAAATCCCTGATCTGAACCAGAAGAGGGAAGACAAAGCTGGTTCTGATTTGTTCATGAAAGTATCAAGTGCCTGGGTCATAGAATGTGGGCCATGGTGCTGTCCTCTCCCTACATTTGCTGAACTTCTTTATGGGGTTTTCAAGGGCTCAGATCAGTTTGTTTGAAGATTGGAGTGGAGCTGAGGTTCTTTGGGACATAGTTGGAGATTGGAGGTGCAATAAGTTTTGAGTGGAATGAATAAATTTGTTTTTACTGGTAGAATTCTATGCAGAATTGACTGCTTTTAAACTTCCACAAGTAGAAAAGTGACAGTTTCAACTGGTACTTCTTATGACATGGAAGAAGTGATATAACCCCAGGCTGAGACACAAGAAAATTGAAATAAAGAAGAAAATGATGCAATTGTATCTACGGGTAGGAACAGGATGATTTTTATAGTAATTAGCAATCATAGATGTTAGCGAAATAATAACTGCAATAGGGGAAAACCCTCAAATTAAAGAGAAGGGTTTTGATAGATCATTTGGTGAAACAGGAGTCTCCCAATTTCGTGCCTAGTTGCCAAATAGTTGTTATCCTGTCTCTGTTGTGGTATGGATGAGACACAATTTCTCATTGGGATGCTGTGGCATGTTAGACATGGTCTACTGGCTTGTAAGTTGGCAGTTAGGTGTGCATATTTACTCAGATCACAAAGCAGAGAAAACCCTGTAACAATGCACAAAGGCAGGCCAAATTTACCTTTTGCTGAAATGAGAAGTGGAAGGGCGGTGAGCTAATGCTATGCAAGTTTAATTTTGAAGTCATATCAAACCTTCTCTAACGTGCATATTTGTGCTTTCTCTCAGCAGCAGTAAACAGTATATTCTGTGATACCAGAAAACACTTGATGTTATCCATGGTTCGCTACCTATTTATACAAACACTAGTGTAAACAAAACTTCAAATTTACATATTTGACATACATTTTGGGAACATAAGACTTCTTTTAGAAGTAAGTTAATAACCAGTTAATGATTGTGACTTTGTGAAACTTTAAAAGTCTGGGCAATTTTGACCATGTCTATATGATAGGATGTTTACAGATGTGATTTCTATGCCTCTGAATATCTGAACGAGAGCTCTAATTCCTTTCAGGCAGTAGTACATTCACAACTGCTGTATTATACTTTTCTCACAGTCCACAGAGATCTCTGAGATGAGAAGGAAGGCCTTCTCCACAGCAGAATCAAACCACCCAGGGCATAGCTAGGAAAGGTAGAAGAAAGACTGATCTGGCCCAGATTTTAGGTACAAGAAATATGTAGCCTTGGATTCCCAAATTGAGAATTTTTGAAAAATGCCATCAGCAATTGTATAAAAGGATTTTTCACTAGTAAATAGATTTTTGTTTTGTGTTGAAATACATCTCTTATGTCACACAGAACTCCTCTAGATAGGGGCAGGACTGATCAAAGAAAATACAACTTAGTGCAAGCAAAATAGTATATTCTGCTGTACACAGACTGGAACCTTGGGCAAATCTGGTTTTGTTTTTTCTCTTGTAACTTCTGTTGTATGAATTATCTTAGGACTTCAGTTTTTCAGAGCTATATTACAATAATAAAGCAGGTATATAAGAAGCATTAAGGAATGTTAGCCTTGTTCTATTTCCAGGAGACAAGTGACAATTAGGCTGAAGTCTCTAAAGGGAATATTGGTTGGCAAAGGTATCATTACAGGTCTGTTATTTTCCTGAAGCCTTAAGTGGCACAATTTCAGGAAAAAAAACCAAAAGCCCTAAAGTAGAAGCAGTCCATTAGTTAATCAGTACTAGTTTACGCAGTTTGTCATTGCATCTTTGATATGAAACTGACATTTTTGCATTGTCTCACAGTCTTAGGGGAATGTAGCATTACAGATTCCTAGAATGGGTTGGGTTGGAAGGGCTTTTAAAAGTCATGCAGTGCAAATCCCCACAATAATCTGATAATAACTTTTTTAACCCACCTGACAGAGCTGGAAATTAAACAAGCCTTCAGGCACACGTCGGTTAAGTCTTCCATCATCAATATGTCTACTACAGCCTGTTTTGTTTAATTCTTGAAAACCAGAAAATGGGATTTACCATCTATGATTTAAAACTAACACCTAAAACATGTACTTGCATTTGAAACAGAGTCAACATGAAGTTTGTTGAATAAAATGGATTAAACAAATTTTCTGAAGGAAAGATATTTAAAAGAAATTTTCACATAAAACTGCTATACAAAGTGTGCTATATCTAGAATGTGATTTTTCAGATTTTTTAGAATGTGATTTTTTCTGTGAAAAATCTACAATTTTTCTTCTGACATTGTTAGTATACACATTTAACTTCTGTTAAAATTCTTTGCTCTAAGAAGGCAGAAAAAATTGTATTTGTGTAAATATATATATGCATGATAATGACTCTCAAGGGCTTCACAGTAGACGACACAGAACAGTCTTGTGAAAAGCCTATGTCTAAAGTTCCTACACAGACCCAGACCACAACTCTGTTTTACTCCTCTCCCTCTGTCACATTTGATTGAGCAAAAGAAAAAACCTTGGTGGGATCTCCCATGTACATAAACTCAAATTATACAATCAGGCTCCTCATCAGAAAAATTGGTCTTACACAATACCATTTAATCAGATGTTACTGAAAACATGCAAAGGATTGTTGAATATATTGAACAGGTGAAACAGCTGAAGTAATTGCAGAATGACTTACAAAAGACAACACAAGCATTTGAGAAGGAATGGAATTTTTTCCTGTATTTGTAACCTGTTTATCTCCAAATAGACTATATAATTTTCTGACAGTCATACAAAGTACATTACTGATATTGAACAACAAATATGCATTTGTCTACATATTATTTTAAATCTGCTTTCACTACTCTCTAAAGTTTTTGTATTTCAAGCTATATTTTTTATTTACAATCCATTTTTTTTAAAATTAAAACCCATTTGCCTGATAATTTTAGATCTGAAACATAAACTATTCATGTTGCAGCTAGTTTGACACTTATATGAAGTGACTGAATTCAAGGAGAAGGTGAGTTATCTGAGAACCAAGTAGAGCATACCCAAAGGAGAACTATGAAAATGGAGAACAGTCCATACAGGAAGCCGTGTGAGGAGCAACTGCGGTCTCCTGGTCTGTTCAACCTGGAGGAGACTGAGGGGACACCTCATTGTGGTTACAACTTCCTAGTGGGGGCAGGCACTGATCTGTTTTCTGGGGTGAAGAATGACTGGTAACGTCATGAAACTCTGTCAGGGAGGGTTGGATATCAAGAAAAGGTTCTTCCCCCAGTGGCTGGATGGGCTCTGGAACAAGCTTCCCAGGGAACTGGTCACATCACCAAGCCTAAGAGAGTTCAAGAATAATTAGAACAATGATCTCAGGCATATGGTATAATTCTTGGGGATGTCCTCTGTAGGGCCAGGAGTTGGCTTTCAATCCTTATAGATCCTTCCAATTCAGAATGTTCTAAAATTCTATAACACTCTTAAAACCTGACAGATTTTTTTTTTCACCTGTAAACTGATATATTGTCATTGAAGTCCAATCAGATCTCAGTTTTTAGGGTAATATCATTTGGAGATGCAAATTGGTGCAGATGCCATGGGTCTGATAGAGATAAACTCACTGTGTATTGCCTTAGAATGTGAAATAATTATGATTTTTATGGAAGTAAGCTGTGTTTTGGAACTTTAAAATGGAGATGATGTAGTCTTTAATATCACTACACTCCAAAAAGAAATCATAACCCCAGCATATACATGCACTAAAATGAAAACCTGGAACCAAATTAACCCTCCGAAAGCTATGGAAATTCTAAATTAATTCTGCCTGAAGAATTTTAGTTTGGCTATCTTCACACCTTCTTGTGTTGCAAACTGGTGCATTGTCTTATCCCCAGCCACAGGTTCACTGCTTCAGAACAAATCATAGTAAAAACCCCTGGGTTGCTATGCTGCATTTTGTTCTTTGGCCCATCAGCCAGTGTGTGTTCCAAGCCCTGTCTTCTACACATCCTTCAGAAGAATCCCTGACAGCAAATTTGTTCTTCTCCCCCTCAAACATGAGTGACTCAGTGATGCGTGTCCATTTATATTCACAGTTCCCTTGGAAGGGCATTGTGTCCCACTCCCATGTGCAAAGGAGCACACAGGATTCAGCCTGTGGTTGAAAAAGAAAGGCAGAAGAGTCCAAAAAAAAAAGCTCACAAAGTTCTATTAGCAAAATAAATATGGAGATTTATATATATTTTATGCCTATTAATAATAAACAATAATAGCATAAAAAGAATAAGGGAAGAAAGAGGAATAAAAAAAAGGTAAAGAAAATGAGACAAGAAAGGAAAGGACATCAGCAGTCCTGAGGCAGCCAATAATGTGTCCAGAATCCTGGGGTGTGCCACGTGGGCCTTGCAGGAGTACCTTCCCAAAAATCAGTTTACCCCCTTGCCTTTGGTTTCTTGCTCTTCACATAAATGAGTTAGCAAGCACAGTCCAGTCTTATGTATCTCTCTGGAAATAGTTCAGGAAACTACGAAGCTGTTTTGCTGGTCACAATCCCCCTTGTCTGCTCCTTAATCACATTTGGGAGCTTGTGCACTATGTTGTGCAGTCCCCATGGACCTGAAAAGGAAAACCGACTCCACAAAGGTGCTGCCATACCTTTGTGCAGTCCCCCTTCCAGGCACATTCTGTTCTAACCAGCCTGCTTGGATGGTCATCAGAAGAAATTTTTTCATTCAAAGGCTTGTTAAACTTTTGAATTAACTGCATGGGGAGGTGATGGAGTAACGGTCCTTGGAGGTGTTTAAAAATTGTTGGATGTGACACAAAAATCGTGCCATGGTCAAGTTGAAAAGGCGATGACCGAACTAAGGTTGGACTCAGTGATCTCAGAGGTCTTTTCTGACCTAAAAGATTCCTTGACTTTGTCATTGATATTTGAGGAAGAGCAATGCATTAACTCCTTGCTGCTCAGGCTTCTAGAGAGGACAGATGGTATAAAAGCCATTTCAGGATTTCCAGTTGAGAGAATTGAACTTTTCTTTTTCTTTTCTTTCAATATTTTTGTTTCTTTTTTTTTTTCCCAAAAATAAAAATGCTCTGCAAAAGCTTAACTATATCCAGTTAAGAGATTAATATTTGATACAAGAGACATCAAATACATGTTGGGGGTGCCACTGACAGTTTTGTTACAGGATAAAATGGGTATCAGACAAAATAAAAAAACAGAAAAAAACCAACCTTTAGCTACACCTTGGGTTTGGTTCCGGCTTCCTTTCTTATTTTGAGAAATAGTTGCACTGGATTTTTTTGAAAAACCTTGTGGGATGGTTTGTCTAGGGATGTGGTGTCCATCACTCATGTGGGTCTCTTGCAGTATATGCACTGCCACCAGGAAATCTTACCAAGGCAATGTGATCAAACTAGCACGGGTCTATTCATCAGCCACATTCTGCACTGAGGCTCAGGTGGGATGTCCTGAAGTGATCTTTAACTTTTGATTGACAGCTTCTATAATTTTTGGATTACACTCTCCTCCCAGACATAGATAGACACCTTTTTCACATTTGAATCAACATGGCTTCATCCAGAAAAGTGTGTCAATGGAGGTGGGGATTTGTAGTCAAGCAATTATAAACTCCTTGTTATCCTACCACAAAGGTTTTCAGTAAGCAAACCCAAAGGGAAAAGGAGTAGTTCCTAAACTATTGTACCAGATAAGACCATTTTAATGAAATTTAATTAATATACTCTTGCACTACAGTATTTAAATTCAAACTAATTTAATAAATACATTAATTATGTTGATTAAATGGAAATTAACATGGTAATTCACTATGCCCTTTAGTTTCAAGAAAAGTATTAAGTCTTTTACCAAGTTATATCCCCAAAATAGAAGAGACGAGGGAAAAATATAACCATTTTCAACATTTTTGTCCTCTCAGAATCTTTCATGGTTAATAAGTAATTTTTTAGAATTGTTCTTCTTAACCTTTTTATTCCTGAAGTACCATTTCACTTCTAAAAACAATCCATAGATCTCCCCAATATTTTGTTAGCAGGAAGTGGAAATAATTAAAATATTATTTATTATCTAAGTATTAGAAAAGTCTGGTTTGTACAAATATTGTAGTGTCTTATGATTAAGAATGACACAGTTAAGCTTCCAGATGTTTAAAAAAAAAAAGAACAAACAAAATAACCATATATTCACCTTCAGAATCTGTTATATATATAGTCAGCTTTGCATATACACATATTTTTTCTTTTTTTTGCATTTATTTCCAGTTAATACATGAGATTTTGGGAAGGAAAACTGTTGATTCATGACTTATTTGTGACTGCCAAAAGACCAAGTACTACTGTTTTACAGAGTTCTTCTCTAGGCATGAAATTTGTATGTGGATATGAAATTGAAATATTGGATTTGCATGGATTGTTGATGTACTAGTCTACTGGAAAGAACGTGTGCTAAAGTTTATCAATCCTGCATTCAAATCAGACTAGATATTTGGGTCTTCAATGAGTAAGTCCTATTGTCTTAATGGTGTTTGTTAAGCAAATCTGGTAAATCAGATAATATCTTCTGTACAAGGCTGGCAAATCTGCTAAATCTACGTACAATGTGTGCTCTGTTTTGCATCTTTCAATGCTGAGCTCTGTACTATCTAAAAGAGTGGGCATTTTGACTGACTCTATTTGTGTACTTAAGTTTCCTTGCATGGAGAGCAGGGTATATGCACTACAATCTCATCCAGCTGTGCCACTAACATGTGGTCATGGTATCTGTAGCAGAAACAGGGCTCTAAGGCCCAACAAACCTGTGCCAGCAGAAGCCTTCATCACTAAGTTAACAATTTTTGACGTGCTTCCTCCGATTTCTGCAGTTTGAATTATTTACCTGTAGTATATTTCAGGGATATGAAGATTGGGAATCATGTCCCAGTCCTGACAAGTGAATGTGTGTCTCATCAGGTGGTCCTAGAGTGAGAGAGAAACAAATGGGGCATATGGTTTGTACTTCTCTTGATTATCTCATTCCTGACAGTGAAGTGGAAAATGCCAAAACTCCCTTCTGTATTTTAATAACTGGTTTCCATTACAGCTGATAAGTTGAGCTAAGCAACAAAGACAAGGGGGTCTTTGAAGAATCAGAAATTCTTCTCTTAGAAAGCCTCAGTACATTTCCAGTATTTCCAGTATGATGTGGAAGCGCCTGCGGTTGAGATCCACAAGGCAAAGGTACCTGACAGTGTTGTGACATTGCGCAACTGAACTTCTTGCAGCAAGAAAGCCAGCAGCAGAGCTCAGCAGGATGAAGGCTTGCAGTGTGACCTCAGCTCCAGGGATCAGTCAGGAAAGGGGACCAAGAACCTTCTGCTCATGCTTGATGCTCGCACTGAATCTAAAGGATCTGGGTTTTCTTTTTCTGTAGGATTAGAATTAGCTCAGAGAACACAGAATGTGTTACATGAATGAATAACAGGAAAATATGACAGAAAAAGGTCTCTGATTGTACCAAAACCAATTACTTTACTGTGGTTTTATATATACATATATATAGGTACATATATGTATATGTGTGTTTACATATATACATGTACGTATAATAGAATTATGGATTAGGTCTCAAGTACCACATTTTTCTTGAGTTTTATCTTGAGGTCAAGGTTACTTTTCAATATTTATTGATCATTCTTATTTAAAGACTAGATAACGATAATTTTTTTAAAACATATTTTTAGATTAAAGGAATCCCACTTACCATTCTTCACAAACACATTACAATTTTTCTTCCTTCTACTCCCTGTGTTTTGACAGTACCATTCAGAAAAGCATTTAAATTTAGCTTCTGTACTGAGGAATTTTGAGACCGTTTCATGAAGGTGGATGAATAACATTAGACTTTCTCCGTGGTTGCACATTGTCCCAATACCTTGTAAAGTCAGGCTAAGTTTATTACAAAACCCATTAAAGGGAATTGCAGCATTTGTAACAAGTGTCTCATTTTGCAAAAAAGTTTTCGTTCTTAAGCTCCCCGGTAACTAACAAACTGATATTTTAGACTGACTTTTCTAAGTGTTTTTACTCTCTCTTCTTGGTGCAGTTCAGATTTCCAACAAAACAGAAGAAATCCCAAAGAAAAGTTGTTCAAATATGTCTAAACTAATTACATTATGGTAAGCAACTTTTCTGTCAAATCTGTTTCCTTATCTTGCCTTTTAGAAGATAGCAAATTACCATGGGTCACTTTGAGACTAAGAGATAATGCTGAAATAAAATACTGAGACTTTTCCATAGTGATATTATATTGTTTTAATAAATGACACATTAATGCCCTTGTTTAATTAATTATCAAATTTTATTTATTGTATAGCAGAAAACTACATAATGCATATAAGTATATAATTGTTTACTAGACTAGAGGGACACCCACTTCTTATCTTTTATTTAGTCTTTTCTGAATATCTCTGTTTTAGTATTGTATTAAAGAAATTGAAAGTTAACTTCAGCCTCTCACAACTTATTGCTGGTGTTGACAGCTGGACACTGCTAGCCCAACTATTAAAAAGATTTAAAAGTAATTTGTTCTGAGACTAGTTAGCTGTTAGCTGGTTAAAGAGGAAAATGATTTGGCTTGGTCCTTGCATTTCTCCTTTCTCTTCCTCCAGTATCAGATTGGTGATTTGACCGTTTTTACTTTATAATATGAAAGAAGAAATCTTTTAAGACTCATCTGGCATTATTTTCTTTTGAGGTACATGCCAATTATCAGGATGATTGTAATAAGGAAACAGTTGTAGGATTATTTTTCCAAGAACTATTGATCAGTATTCTAGATATTACTGTAGGGTTCATTAAAAATGGAGATATAATAATTCTTGATAATCTCATTTTAGAGGCTATGTTGTACTGAAAATAGCCTTTACATAAACTACTAGATTCAGGCAGCACAACTCTTTTTTCAATTCTTTTCCTTCCTGCGATGATCGTTTTATAAAAGAAATATTAACAACTGGGACAATGAGGACCAGAATACAGGATTCTTTCTTTCCAAATCACTGAGTCAAACTCATGTTGGTCTTTTTTCCCCTATTAAGACTAATATTCTTTGTTGCACCAGTGACATTGCTTCAATAGGAGGCTTTTTTATCTTTTTTTTTATTTTTTTGGTGACCGAGCACTGCAATAAATAATTTCTTTCCTGGGATGAAGAGAGAGTATATTATCTGCCAGTCAAGAAAAGACCCTGGAAGATGGACAAAGAATATCAATAAAACAGAGAATATGTCATCTCTCTCAACAAAATGTGGAAATCTCAGAAAAAAGCAATTTGTCTTTTCCTTTCACTAGCAAATCTGCGACTGGGATGCTTCCATCAACTTCTTCCTGTTCTGCTAGGGTAACAACACTGGCTACCAGTTTAATAATTCTTTAGGGATAACAACATGCCTTAATTTAAGCAACCTTTTTCTTACTTTAAAACAATCTATTTTCTATGTGGCAATAACCAGTCTTCTTTGCTATTAGTTATAGAAAGTACAAAGGACAAAGACTGGATGATGTCACCTGTCTAGGGAAGGGCAAATTCAAGCTTTCTCATGCTACTGCAGTGACTCAGGACCCTCCAGTTTATTTAAAAAATAATACTAGAAAATTTTAAAAACTAATTTTTTCAGCTTCTTGGTGATTTGCCAGATTTGAGTCAAAAGTAAATTTATCTTACTTCTCACAACAGTTAAGCCCCCATAAGTTACTATATAAAAGGGTATATTAAGTGCAAGGGAACTTGAAATGGTGTCTAAGCTTTTGAGCAAATGGTGTCTTAAGTCTAACTCTCTTAAGCTAGAGGACAAAGCATAACTAATTTTTTTTTCATAAGGAAATTATAGGTTTTCCCCACTCATTACAAGAATACTGTGTTTCTATGGGGTTTTGATTTCAACTTTTCCACTCAGTTTAGTTTTCAGAACTGTACTAAAGGCTGATTTTGTGTCAGAAATATATGGTGGAAAGAAAACAAGTTGGCACAGAAATACTGATTTATTAAAAAAAAAAAAAGAGAGTAAACAAAACAGCAGGGATTTATCTTTTTTCTGAAACCTGGCAAGTAATATTTAATTTTGAAGGTTAATAATTATTTCTAAATATGTGTTTGTCATGGCTCATGATTTTTCAGATATGTGTTTCTCCAGATTATGACTAGTTAGGGACAAATCAACCCACGACTACACAATGGCAAGTTGAATGTTGCTTAACTAACACCAGTTGATAGGTAGTGCCTTTCACAGAATCATAGAATGGGCCAGGTTGGAAGTGATGAACCAGATGAACCTGGTAGACCTCAATAAATTTTCTGGCCCAACCTCCCTGATCTGCTCTAGCAGGGTTGTTCTAGAGCCCATTACCTAAGGATTTTGTCCAGAGAGTTCCTAAATACATCCAGTGAGGGAGAGTCCACAAACTCTCCAGTCTGTTCAAGTGGAAATTCCTGTACATCAGTTTCTACTCATTGCCTCTTGTCCTATTGTTTGACATTACCAAGAAGAGCCTGGATCCTTGAACTCTTGGTGCCATCCTTTCAGATACTTATGGACATAATTGATAATGTCCTCTCTCAGTCATCTCTTCTCGAGGCTGAACAGGGCCAGCTCCCTCAGCCTTTTCTCAGCTCCAGTCCCCTAGTCATCTTTATGACCCTCCAGTGGGCCCACTCCAGGAGTTCCATATCTCTTGTACTGAGGAGCCCAGAACACAAAAGTCCAAAGGCAGCCTCACCAGGGCTGAGAAAAGGAGAAGGATCACCTCCTGGCTATGCTTTTCCTAATGCACTCAGGATCCCATTGGTCTGCTTGGCTCCCAGAACACTCTGCTGGCTCATTGACAACTTGTGGTTCACAAGGACCCCCATGCCCTTCTCCACAATGCTGCTTCCGAGCAGGTCACCCCAGCCTGTGCTGGTATGTGGGATTGCTCCTCCTGGAGCGCAGGTCCCTGAATTTACTTTGTTGAATTCCACACTGTTCTTCTCTGCCTAACTCTCCAGCCTGTTGAAGTTTCTCTGAGGAGCTGTAGACATCTCTGGGGTATCAGCCACTCCTCCCAGCTTTGGGACAAGAGTGAACTTGCTGAGGAGTCACTCTGCCCTTTATCCAAGTCATTTCTGGATAAGGCAAATAATGCCAGGCCTGGTATGGAAACTGGTAGAACAATACCAATGACAGACCTCCAACTTGACCCTATGGCATTGACTGTGACCCTCCGTATTTGCGTTCAGCCAGATCTCAACCCACCTCATTGTCCACAATGTGTGTCCAGTACACACTCCTGAATTTACCTATAAGGGTATTGTGAGAGACAGTGTCAGAAGCCTTGCTGAAGTCAAGATAGACATTATCCATTGCTCTCCCTGCATCTATCCAGGTAGTTGTTTTGTCATAAGAAGCAATCAGGTTGGTCAAGCATGATTTATCTTTATTGAATCTGTGTTGACTACTGACAACCTTCTTGCCATCTGTGTGGATTAAAACGGCCTGCAGAATGAGTCACTCTATCATCTTTACAGGGATTGAGGGGAGGATGACAGGCCAAGAGTGCCTTAGGTCCTCCTTCTTCCCATTTTTGAAGGCTTGGGTGACATTTGTTTTCTTCTAGTCCTCAGGCACCTCTCCTGATTAACATGACCCTTCAAAGACGTTTGTGAGTGGTCATTAATATGCTATCCACCATCTCTCTCAGTCTTTCTGGTTGTCTTTATCGAGGGCCAGGCTGCAGTCCATGCAACATCCCTCCTCACCTCTGCACAGACAATTCTGTTAGCTACATTTGCATCCATTTTCAGTCTGTTCCCTCTAGAAGGACCATGTAGACAAGCCTGGTCAGCAATGGCTTCTACTTATCTTGACCTTTATGAGGTGGTGACACTTTGATGAAAGGATGCTTCCTGTTGTCAGGTTTCTTAGTTATCTTGTCTTAGTTATCTTAGTGTCTTGTCTGGTACCAATTTAAAATATCCAGCTGCTTTATTTCTCTTCTGTCTCCAATTGAGGAATTTATATTATGTGCAACATTAAAAGAAAAAGTTCATCCTCTTGACATAGAATTATACAATAGTTTGTAGACAAACTTAAGACTAAACATCGTCTTCTTGGTTGTTGCATTCAGAAAAATTTCATGCTAATATTTCTATTCTGATTGTAGGTCAAGAAGTTGAGAGAGAAAGTGTGCTGCGTAGTGTGTGCTTGTGTGTGTGTGTTTGTGGAGAGAATTCAAAATGCATGCAAAGTACATGATAGAGAAGGAGAAGACATTGAATTTTAACCATGACACCTAGGAGAACTTTGTTTTTTAAGCAGAACTTACAATGGTAAACAATGAAATTGGTATGTCAGTATGGAATGAAGGATGGTGTACTTCAATTCTGGGAAAAATAAATAATTGTGTTTGTTCCTTTTCATGGGTATTTACAGAGGGGTGGGGACGGGGAGATGGAGTTGGTTATGAAGAATATATGGGTCAGCAGTTCCCAGAAATGAAAACGGCTTGGGGTTTGGCTGAAAAGTCATTAAAAACAAATTATTTTCCAGATATGTAGGCTCTATAAAATATTAATTAATTTTTTTGTTTATTGAAGAAATAATTTCTCAAGGTTATGAGAACCAGATAAAAAACTATTGTCTAAGTTAGTTCTAAAAAACAGAATCAAGTTCTTCTGGTACTTTTAGGGTGCATTTCAGCTGGTGTATGAGACTTTAAAGTAAGCAATATTTTCTGTACAACAAAGTTTGCCATATTATGAACTCAGTAATAAATAAACAAAAGAAGGATTTAAGACCTACTAACATGCCAGTATTTCTCTCTTTTGTGTTATGCCATGATATGATCTTTTGGAGAGTCATAGTTTAAACAGCATGAGATTTCTGATCAATGAGATTTGAAGTTTTTATTGTAGTATGCTTTCTGAGGTTTTTTTATGCTTGTGTAGAGCATAGACCACCTACGCTCATGTAACATTGCTGTCCACAGCTTCCCAAGGGACTGCATCAGACTGTGCAGGTTGAAACCACCAGACACTGGCAGCCTGGGACTATCTTCTGCATTTAAACCCTCTTGTCCACCACATAATCCCTCTCCCAGTCTCTAGGATGTGAAAGACAGGAAAAATCAGATGCAGAAATTAAATTTATGGATCCAGAGATTTTGAGCAGTGGTAGTTTCAGAACAAAATAACTGGAATATTTAGCTATCTCATGAAGATAGCACAGTCATATTTTTAGAGTTTTAGAGCTATTAGGTTTCCTTAGCATCTGTTACTGGAGATTTTCTAAGTGCTCCAGGATGCAAAGCACACTTGCTGAACTGCACCGTTGTTTGAAATTTTTCTGCACCGTGCAGTCGGTGTCACGTGGAGAGGAAAAACCTCTGTGACTTGTGAAGCTGCTCCAGAGAAGAAAAATAACTTAATTTGAGTCACCTTTCATCAGTAGTTACAAATTTCAAATACCCCTAAGCTTTGATCCTGACTCAGATACCAGGTCTTCTTGCACATCTCTATTAAAATCTGTCCACTTCCATCTCTCCAATGACATAAAAAAATTTAAACCCCTGCTAGATTCAGGGAGAGAGAAGACAAATTAACTGGTATTCTTGAAATAGTTTCCAAAGCATTATGATTTCAGAAGAGATATCTTTTATGATTGTGAAATATTCAGTGCATGTCTACATTGTTAGAGCAATGGGATTGTGAGTATTTTTTCAAAAGAAGCTTGGGATAGAAATAGTTTAACAGGTCTTTCCAGGAGGAAATGAATCAAGTCCCAGTATATTGTGCAATAACAGAAGTGCTAGTATTCATTAATTTTGTGATGGATTTTTGTACTGTAAAACACATCATGCTACTTACTGAAAGTAAATAGAGCTGCATGTCTCCAGTGAGCATCTGTGTATCTCTCACTAGCAGTAGACATACTAGTGCACTGACTACTCCCTAAAGAAGCAGGAGACTATTTTAGTATAGTTCATTTTTTATTAAGCACAATAATTAATAAAGTACCTAGGCTCACATAACGACTCTCAACATCTGTTTCCTAACCTCTACAGAGCAGTAAAACATAAATTACACAAAAGTTAAATATTATCATCAACACTTGCAGTTCTCTACTCCTTTAATACAAAAAGACGTCAGCCGGAAAATAATTGCAAATGCAAATAGAAAACCCTGAAGGATACTCTGGCAGATGAGTAATATAGGATAAGTCATCAATGAGACTCTGCTTAGGACAGATTTAGGACATATTATGGGAGAAGGTGAGAAAAGAGAGGGAAAGAAAGTGGAGAAAGAGAATTAAAAAAATGTTCATAGATTCAAAATTGTCTTAAAAAAAAAGTTTGATATTTGCTTTAAATTACTCAGTGGCTTAGCTCCAAATTTCAAAAATGGATTTCCTGTTCTATAGAGATGTGAATAATTTTTCTTTTTTAAAAATATTATTTCATAAATTACTACTCAAATCGATATATTAAAACAATGGAAAATCTGCAACAGTTAGCCGAGCTTTTCCCTTTATTCTTTCTTTTCCTTTGGGAAAAAGTTGAGTCCTTAGGCTGTAGGTCTTCTAGAAATTTGTGAATTGGGACTAATAAATCTCATTAGAGGCAATAAATTACATATATTTTTATACATTTGTAAAAGACTAAACATAGAGGCTTTAAAGTGTGCAAATCTATTGCCAAAACATAACATTTAAATAATAGAAACTGTATTAAATGAAAGACAAAAGCATTATTTGCATTTGAACTTGTTTGACTGTACCACTGCACTTGGTTGTATCCAGGTGTTTGAGCATTCCATTTGTTCAGATAGTCACTGTCAAAAGTATGTCCAGAGTCAGCAGGAAATATGGATTTTTAGGAATTTTGTTTACTTTGCTTTTGCTTTTAGCACTTTTCTGCATTATCATCATACTAGGACTGATCACCACAGCTTCCATACATATCTCATATATATATTGCTGACATTTTAGCTGTAGTGAAAGAGCATAACATACCTGAAAATTATAGTTTAGAATAATTTATTTGTTTCTTTTGATGTCTGTTTAGAGGCAAAAGGGGAGAATATGCTCACAGGAAAGTTACAGTTTGCTTGGGAGGCAGATAATAAATAGACCCTCCCTTAGTAGAGAGATGTTTGACATGAGTTATACTATGCTGATAGCCAGAAACAACTTTTTTTATTTTTATAATTTGTATTGGGCTCTTTTTTAGACTAATTTCCTGAACAGATAAAGTATTATTTAAAAGCACTGGTCTTCCCTTGGAAGGAAACAGCTCAAAATGTTTAGGAAAAGTCTACAGAAATAATGAGATTGTAATGGGAATAAAAGCAGGAGCTGTGTGACAGTTTTGCAAAATTATGGTATTTCTCTTTTTTTTTTTTTATTCAGGGTGTACTTTTGAACTGTTTTTATTCTATGGGAGCAACTCACATTTCATAAATACAGAATGCACTCAAAGGCAGAGTTAAAAGTGATCAAAGATACTGTGCTTTTATAATGAATAGTGACATAATAGTGCTGTTACAGTATAGGTGCCTCACTCCAAGATCTTGTCAGTTATGAGAGCACTAACTTTTTGACCTCCACAGTGATTAATAGAAAAAAAAAATTCATCATGTTAAACTTGTCCAAGGTATCTTGGTTTTGCTCACATCAGTCATACAACAAATATTATTCTGTATTTGGATTACTCTATTGCCCTAATTTGTGTGATGGCATCAGATTGAAAGTTTATGCCTGTGTGCTGAGATTTTTTGCATTAGTGTCTTGCATGCAGGTTGCTTTGCTTTGCTTGTTGAGTCAGATTTACAATCAGAGTGTTTGAGAAGTTGTTTCTGGATGTACCATGTTCTGAACTTTAATGACAAGAACAAGTCAAGAAACAGCTGTTCTGGAGAGCTGCCATTAGACTTTGCCTGTATTTGAAAAGAAATAGTTACCTTTCATGAGCACAAATGACAATATAAAGAGAGAAAGAGAAAAAAATCCAACATCTGAAATGTCTCATTTTCACATCTTAAAAGGGCATGTTACCCACTGAGAAACTTCAGTGTTTCATAGCTACTGTGGAGACAGCACATATAAATATACTTCAAAGGAGAAAATCCCATACAGCTTTAAGATTTCTCATGTATTATTAATACTCAGGTTTGGATATTATTTAATCATAGTGTGAATCTGAAGTACTAAAAATACTTTTGATTTTAATAATATGCAAGCTTTCAAAGGCAGTGTTCAAAACAAGCTTTTCCTATGTCAGCTCCTTGACACAGTTCTGTTCAGGGTTTTGCTGCTGGTTTAAAACTTATGGAAATTATAGCTTTTTACCCATGAAAACACTGCTGGATTTATTTGGATCAAGAATGTGACCCCCTCATCCAAAATTTTATTAAAAGCCTTCTTAATATTCTAAAATTTCTCTTTTGAATACAATTTTATGAGTACTATGAACTAGACCTTTATTTGGGGATGTCCAGGGTTAGTTTCTGAATGGACTTTTCTACCTGTACTTATTTCTTTATGTGAGAATAATAATGCAGCTATATCTTCTCATGATGAAATCATTCATTGAAGCAACTTAAGTTCACCCAGCCTCAAGTAATAATGAACACTCTAAGGCTGACAAAATACGTGATAGATTAAATAGAGCACCTGGAAACAGAACTATGCTCAATACTCTGATTTGTAAATTTTTTTTCCTACAGAGTTTTTTCTGGTTGTGTCTTTCGAGCACTTTAACTTTGCAAAGATACTGAAGGTTTTTATGATAGTGACCTTTATATTAACTGGGGGAAAAAAAAAAGAAAAAGAAAATTACTCATTTTTGTAGCAGCTATAATTCAGTACAAGACCTAATGCCACAAAGCATTTACCCTAATTTGAATAATATCTCCTGAAAGAATTGAGGACATTGTTTCTCACTAGAAAAGAATCTTCATAATATAAGAAATGTATACTACCTGGTGATGAAGGAGTTTAAATTATGATAATTAAATTTCAATTAATATGTTTCACCCCATTTTTAATTATAAAAAGGTTACAAGTTAAGAAAAAGGCAAAGTATTTGTATTTAACATTGAAAGGCATAGCACACAAACAGTATTGTAGAAAGAAAGTCACTGCAAGTGTAAAACTTAAATTCAGTGAAGGTCTTCCCTCCTCATGAAGACGTGGTTTTCTACTCCTGATTTTTTTTCTTTGTACAGCAGTATTAAGATGAAGACCTAGAAGGCACATGGTTGCTAGGGGCAACCCACTGCTGTAATGTTTATAGCAGACCTATTTCAGAGTAATGTCTTTAAATGTCAGGCGCACTTTGATAAGGACATATAGTCTTAAGTACATGAGAATATAATGAAATAATGTGGACTTTTCCTTCTAAGATTTTATTTTTCCTTCAAATTTCTACCATACCTGGCTGAGATAGAGCTAATTTTCTTCATAGCACCCTGTATGTTGCTGTGGTTTGGGTTTGTGACTGAAACAGTGTTTGTAACACAAAGAAATATTTGCTGTTGGTGAATTGTGCATGCACAGAGTTGAGATTTTATTTTTCCACACTCTCCACCCACAATGAATAGGCTGGAAATACTTTGGAGGTTGGGACAGGTGAGCCCAACTTGAAACAGGAATACTCCCTATCATATGAAAACATTAAATATATGTTAAACTAGTAAGTATGAAAAACAATATATTTTTAATATTTTTTTTGTAGAATATATTTTTTATTGAGAATGTTGTATTTTCTTCAAGCCTGTAAAATTTCACTCTAAAATTTCACAAAATTAACTCTTTTCCTGCCAGAAAAACCTTTTCTTCATCATGCAAAGTCAGATAAAGGAATTAATTACTTCATGCCTGATTATAACACTGGACTAGACTTGGCTAGCATGGAATTACTTTTCTTCATATCAGAATTTTTTTTATAACATAGAATTTTTTTTTTCTTTGAAACATGCTAGTTTGTTTATTTTGTATTGAATTACTTCCTTTCCTTTTCCTTAACTTACTGCGTATGGAGGAAGACATGTCTAAGTGGCTTTGGGCTGCTTAGATGCTCACTGGAGTTTACCCACAATAGTGATTCTTAAAAATTGAAATATTATATGGGAGAAATAATATGGGATAGCCTTGATTTAAACAAAAAACTGACATTTTTGAAAATGAGCGATTGATTGTTTAATCACAGCTTTGGGGAAAAAAGCCCCTCACAACAAACAATCAAACAGAAATATGAAAAAGTAAATAATATCTTTAATTCTACATACGATCAGTGTCATATTGGCAGGAGTAATGGACACATTCTAATAACTTCATTGAAAAATATTTTCACTGGCAGGAAGGTAAAAATCAGTTTAAAATAGAGAAAGAAACAGATTGTCCAAATGAAATACTTTGTTTCCCACTGTAGAAAGGATTGTTAATAGCTGTTCTTTTCAACTTCTGAAAACTGTTTATTAAGCTGTAGGTGTACAATATTTATATATTTTTTAATCATTTTTCTTTTAATTTGGGAATGGTAAATTCTTAAGAGTCTTGAAATATTTTGGAAATTTAGCATCTGTGCTTGATAACTTACTGTTCTGCATTACCAATCTATATCATCCAGGTTTTTTCCTCTAGCAACATTATTATTGTTGTAGATATTAGAACATTATGCAGATTTAGAAGATAACCACTTGCCACCAGGAAATATGCTACGAGGTGGCAGAATGATAAATAGGCAATGTTTTTAGGAAAACTCTTGGGTTGGGGGTTTGGGGGCCTTTTAAGTTAATTTTTTTTCTAGGAAATGCAATTTATGTTAATGTTTTTAGGAAAACTCTGTGTCTAGATCTTTAATAATGCTCAGTTGTCTTTACTGTCAACATGGATGGTATGAAAACCTTGTGAGTGTGAAGTTAGTTGGACATTAGAAGCGTGACAGCATAGGCTGATAGAGCTGATTTTCAGGCTCACAGTAGGCAAAATTACTTGAGTAAATATTTATAAAAAGACTTTGCAAATGCCAAATAGATTTTATAATCCAATATATACAGATCTATTCAGGTCAGACAGTTACTTTTTTCTCAGTGTGGGAGAAAAACTCGGGCTACAGAATCAAGATTTTTAAAGTGCTTCAAATCCTTCTCATCTAAGACTGCATGTTGACCGAAATAGTAAATTGGGCTCTCGGAATGGAAGGCTCTGGATTAAATTCCCTCAAGGATCTGAAGAAACACAAAAATGACTAGGAATATTGGAACATGTTTTCAGTGGCTCCCATATTGCTTCTTCAGTGTTTTCCCAACCTTTTGTCCCCTAGAATAAGGAGTTTCTTCCTGGAGAAGAATAGAAGTGTAAGCTTCAGAGATTCACAAGAAATGGGAAATGTTCTGAGACCAAATAAAAAGCTAGACTCTTCCTATATGGAGAGACTATTTCACAAATAAATTTGCCTGTACTTTTCTGCAAAATGGTTACCTTTCCCTTTCATTAAGTTTTGTTATATTTTCTACTTATTCTTCCCAGAGGCATGGCCTAACTTTGGTTTCAAGGCTTAGCTCTTGCTTAGTACACTGTTTCTTGGCCCCATAGATAAAAAAACCACCTTACTGATTTTTTGGTTGGTTTTGTTTCTTCTTGCTCTTTAGAATGCAATTCTATATTCAGATGAATAGTCCTTATGTGTTCAGCCATAGTAGTTACACGGGGAGTTAAATTTGCTGTAATTTTTTCCCTTTTGCCCATGTAATATGTTTGGCTTTTCTGTTGTGAAGGAATAGTTTCAACTCTTTGCCTCTCAAAACTCTTTTTTGTTCAAATATATTTAAGAGAAACAGAGCACATAATTCATTAAAATTCCAAAATATTTCCTTTCAAAAACAGAGTATTAAAAGAAAAATATATTTTTGAAAACTATCCAAAATCCACAACAAAACCCAACTCTATACATTTGCCTTTTCTTTATTGCTGTTGGATTAATAATTTGCATTAATTCAAATTTTATCTATTTTTAGGTTTAATTATGAAACCTGTGCACTTAGGATTTTGCATGTATTGTCCACCTTTACTCGTGAAGAAAAGGGCAAAGTGGATGAAGTTTTGGACTTCAAATTTTGTAGATTATCTCAAGCTTTTCCAGATTTTCCACTTGATCTTCTGGCATATATTTAGAATTTCCTTTGTGACAAGATAACTATTCAAGTATTCAGAGATATGTACCTTTTACCTGCAAAAACAAAGAATTGCTGTCCTAAAGCTTGGAGTAAACAGCAGAAGTGGTTTTGTTTTTTTTGTTTTTTTTGCTGACTCATTTACACTACTAAAACCTCAAAGAGCATTTTGCTTTGAAATAGGAATGTGTGTAATATACCCTCAGAACTGTGTCCCAGATAATCTTACTGATGACTAACTGCTACCAGTGGGTAAAACAAAGGTAAGGTTATTTCAATTGTGAGAAAAAGGATTCATGTAAGAATGCAAACAAAAGCACAAAAGTTGAAAATTGCTGCAAGCTATCAGACTGGATTTGATAAAATATTGCTCCCTCCCTGGGACAAAGTCACAATGACTTTTGATGTGATTCTTTATTATTTGCCAAAAAACAGTACTTAAAACATTTACCTTGCCTTAGTGTTTGAGTGCATTGAACAAAAAAGGAACACATGCAATTATCTTCTCTTAATAAATGACTACTTGGTCTTTGAAACATCTCTTTATGACTTCAATCTCCCTTATTCTCTCTGTTCAACCAGAGTTATATACTTGCTGTCCTTCTAATTGTGTTGTAGTGGTTTTCTATAACCTACTTAGTCATACACATGCCTTGTTTTGAAACTACAAAGCTATTAATGTTGAATACTTGTGAGAACCAAAGGCTCTGCTGATGAACTGGAGCATGCATGACTGAAGATTATATTAAACAAATGTAAGTTGCTGAGAAAAAGCATGATAAACATGTAGCAATCAGAAATTTTAGCTCCTCTGTAAAATGTTTTATTCTGTAAGAGTAATGAAATTGTCTTTAGAAGTCTTATATTACTGACAAAAATTGGGTGGATAAGTGATATAGGAAAGAATTGAAACATGAAGGAATATTAGAGAGCTTAGAGTGCCTCCAAAGCCTACTGTACTGCCAGTCATAGCATTATGCTACTGGGGTATTTGAGTTCAAGAGTGATACTACACATGACTATGAACATGAGGGATGATCTCTTTTGGGCCTACTTATTCTTCATTGGAATGATGACCAAGCATTGGAACAGGCTGCCCAGGAAATGGGTGGAATCACCATCCCTGCAAGAATCAAGGAGAAATGCATGGGTGTGGGATATGTTTCGGTGGTGAATATGGACATGCTAGGTTAATGTTTGGATTCAATCTTAGAGGTCTTTTCTACCTAAAGAATGCCATAATTCTCTGATATGCCTTGAGTTGTTTGAGGTCAGTCCTTCCTTGTGTGGCCCTCCCAATCTCTCTGTCTCCTCACTGCTCGGGTGGGGTGAGAAGCAGAAAAGGCCTTGGCTCTGTGTAACCCCTGCTCAGCAATAATGAAACCATCCTGTGCTATCAACACTGTTTCCAGCACAAATCCAGCCCTAGTTCCAGGCTATCTCAGGCAAAACCAACACATTCTCCACCCATCATTCTATAACACTTATTTCACCCTCATTCTCAAACTATCTAATTACTATCACCCCCTTCCCGTACTTTGGTAGAATTCACAGATATCATTCCCTCAATCTGTGAGCCAGCCCCGTGAAAGATCAGTAAAAGATCCCTAAAAGTCCCTAAGTGTCCACAAAATATCCATTGAGGTAATTTTGTCCATGACTTCAGACTCCATCTCTTACAATGGTGACTCAGGAGAGGTGGTGTCAGGTTGACTTACTGGGCATCAAATTCAGCTCAGGTGAGATCACTGCTGCACTTGCACTGGTTCTTGCAAGTTGTCCACTGATTCAGGTTGTACCTATTATAATAATCTATTTATTATGTAAGTCAAATTATGGATTGAAATAACTTAAAGGTATATCCACTACTATCTCCACCCTGGTCACTTTGGACTGGACTGTCATTGCAATGAACTCCTCCTCCTGTTCCTAGACTAGGCTATTAACTAGGGATTCCTGCTAGGACAATCCCCATAACCTTCAACTCCAAACTAGGTTACAACAATTTTCAAGTATTTTTATTATAATTAACCCTGGTCCATTTGAATCAGACGATTCACTTTAACACTATAATGAACTCCTCTCCTTGCACCTTTTCTGGTTAGGGCTTATCCACAGACTACGGTTCCCTAGTGGTGTACTTGCTACAAGTGGAGCCTTGTGTATGAGCCACAGACTCATTGGGCATAGACTTATAGGCTCTCCAGCATGGCCTTCTCCATGCTCCAAAATGTCTTCAGAGATACACCTGCTCCAGCATGGAGTTACTCCTGGTTGCACTCCCTCCAGGCTTGTACCTGCTCTTTGGTGTACTTGTCCACGGCCGCATGCTTTGAAGTGCTCTGGTGTAACTTCATGTACAAACACTGATGCTTCTTGTGTATCTGATGCAGAACGGGCATTCATAACCACAGATATTTTGATGCGTCTTCAACATGGATTTATCACTGAGCCATAATAATTGCAAAGCTTTATCTGCTGCTGCACAGGCACACCATGGCCACAAATGCTTTCAGGTATACCTACTCTGGTTCGGACTTATACATGGCCACTTTTTGGGGTGTCCTTCTCCACTGTGGACTCACCCACCTGTCACAGTCTCTTCAACTGAAATTCTCCCTGGAGCTGCAGCCTGCTCAGTACAGCAGCACAGGTACAGCAGTGATGTCCTGGCCACCTGCCAGCCCAAGCACTTTGTCGTGGCTGTTATCAGAACATTCCCAGGCACAGCAGAGGGAGGTGACCAGCAGCACAGCACTGCAGTGAGTGCAGAAAGCAAAAAGCAGCTGCTAAAAAGCACAAGAGTCCAGTGTACAGCCAGGAAAGTAAGCCCCATGGCAAGCACTGGAGCTTGCTGATTTACTGCTAAACAACCATAACAGACATTAATTCAACCTAGCACACCCCAACCAAACCTGTCATTATCTTGACGTCCTAAGCTGTAGCGGTGGTTCAAGCTCAGAGAATGACATACCCCCTGAAGAATTTCTGGGGGCCTAGAAAGTGAGGCCCCTCTGAAGGTAGAGTTAAGTTTGGCCTTGGAAAGGGAGTCGAACTCCCCCCGCCTACCCCTCAGTTAACAATAGTATCTTGTGTCTCACTCTTTCCTCCCTTCCTCCTTCCTGACTGCACCCTGACCTTCCAACCCTTCCCCGTGTCCTCCCCTGTACCGTTATGAGATAAGTTGTAACCCTCAGAATAAAAGTCTGAATGTTAGGCTATTCCCCGGTCTTTTGCCCCTGAGCCCAAGCAGAGCAGACCCTCGTGTCTTGTGTTTGATTTGGGCTCCGGGCAAAGGAACACTCTCTCTCTCAGCGGCTCTCTGGCTTTTAGGACAGTGGCCACCATCCCAGGGAAGCCCGGCTCGTCGCGAGGGGAAAAGAAATCCCTAGCTGAAGTTAACTTAACGAAGAGGAAACTCTCAGAACAAGCCGCTGAGCCGCTGGCCGTCCCTGTGGTCAGCTGTCGGGCCCACTCCATCGGCCGCACTAAGCTCCACACTAGGTGCCAAAAATGATTGTTCTCAGCAAAAATCTAAAACATAGCCCTATAGCAAGTATTAGACATGAATTTGGATTTTAACTAAACCATGGAAATACAGCAGCTTCAGAGTGCCTTTGGAATAACATACTTACCATGCAGCTCATGAATGCCAAACCACTGCAAACTTATGGCTTTTGTTTTTAATCTCTAATTTTGTCTCTTAATGCTGTTGAGAATCATTAATTTCTGCTTTTTTAATGATTTCTTAGTGGAAATCGGAATGTTGCCGCAATAGTTTTGTTACTATCTGCTTCTCTAGCCCTGATTAGTACACAATCACTAATTTTTTTTATTTCCAGCTTGCATATCCTGCAACTAAACATCTTGGCTTTTTTCTTTTCTAAGGCCTTAGTATATAGGCTGTAATAAAGTGTTTCTGGGATTATTTCTAAGAATTTACTGCTTTATTTGGGACAACCAGCTCTGGTCTCATACTAAGTGCTCCTTCCTTTTTAAAGTGCCTCTTTCTGTCCTGTTAAATCAGACCTTTATATTGGCTTGTGCTTGAATATCTGAAAAGATATTCAATCTAATATTTAAATATTTAAATTTCTTATAAATTTTGGTTGCAGTGAACTCCCCCCCTTGCTCCTAGCCTGGAGTTAGGACCTTAACTTAAAAGGTATACCCATAAACAGAGGATAACTTAAAGACACCTTAAAGTTTGAAAAGTCATTTTTACTAAGAGAAAATCATTACAGCTTAAAAGAAAACTTGTAAAGTAGACCAACAGAAAGATCTTTTGCTGTCTCTTGTTGTCTTGCCAGTTATTTATTGCTTAATTACAAAGTTTTAGCAACTGTATATCAGCCTTGTCCTGATGGCTGATGAGTCAATCTTGGTTCCATTTGCTTCCACTGATGGAGGCACTGGACTTCATTACTCTCTCCTCCTTACTGAGTTATAGACTAATCAGCACCTTAGTTTTTGAACACTAACTTCTCAAGGAACAGGGATTCCAACAGATATAAAAAGAGAAAAGGAAGACATTGACTTTATTCTATTCAAACTGAGTAGTATCTGATTTTATGTCTTTGGAGAATATGTGGTTTTGGTCTGGAAGCACAGTATCAAGTTTTCAGTCTTTAAATATTAGAAAGTACATTGTAAACATTTTCTTCCAGAAGACAAGGTATTTTCCTTAAGAGAGAAATTCCCTCAATATGGAAAAATTACCCCTATACGAAACAAATCTTGTTGCTTGTCTCTCTTCTTCTATACTTTTCAGCTCCTATTTATATCTTTCAGATCCATTGTTTTTGATATATTTAACTATCATGTTCAGTTCTGAATTATATATCAAATAGTACTGGTTGAAGATAAGTTCCACCCACATGGGGAATGCTGCCTGGACACATATACATATTTATTTCTGAAAAAACAATCCTAATTGAAAAAACCTTAGTAGGGGGTGTTTTGTTTGATTTGCTTTGGAGAGTGTTTTGTTTGTTTGTTTGCTTAAAAGAAAATGTGGAGTTTCTTTCTTCCTTCTTTGGAAGTCCTCCAAATTGTAACAATTTTATGACTCCATTCTATAATACCTTTCTCCTGCTTACTCTTAGTACTTGTTGAACTTCACACCTTGCAAATGAATTAGTACAGTACAGTGTATGTTTTCTTACATTGCTGCTTTGCAACAGGCCAATCTACAGCTTGCCCTCTACAGTCACCTGAAAGAAAGTTGTAGGGAGGATGAGGGGATATAGCCTCAAGCTGTGCCGAGGAAGGTTCAGTTTGGTCATCTGAAGGAATTTCAGGGTTGTTAAACATTTTGAATGCTCATGGATGTGGTGGAGTACTATCCCTGGAGGTGTTCAAGAAATGACTGGAAGTGGCTCTTAGTGCCATGATCTATTTAATAATTAGGTGATCTCTCAGAAATTGGACCTGATAGTCTCAGAGGCCTTTTCCAACCTATAAAATTCTGTGATTCTGCGATTCTGTGATCTTCAAAAGCCCTAAAGCTCAGTTTGATAAAAATTAAAGCAGAGATATTGAAATACTCATCACTCTGACTCATTAATAAGATTGTCCACTGTGCTGAAAAATTTTGTGGGTATTTCAGAAGGCAGGAGGGATATTCTCAAACTACAAGAACCAAATATATCTTTAAAATGAACAATACCTTCACTCTGCAAAGGTTCTTCTTTTTGCAATTCACTACTAGATGGTACCTTATAAAGTCTTTTACTAAAGCAGTATAAATTAGACTCCAAAAGAATATGTAAAAATGTCAGATATGAAAACAGAAATATTATCAAAACTGTTAAATTCATTAACCGAGGTAGGAATTGCTCTTAACATAAAATATTGTGTATTTGACTCCGTGACAGAAATTGCAGAAATAGTAGGGGTTTTTTTGTTTGTTTTAAGATCTGCCTTGGAGAACTGATTTTGCTAATAAAGGCTAGAAGTCTTTCAACAAATAGGTGTATAATTCTTACTGAGTTTTTAAGGATTTTTTGGTGTATTTTTCTAAAAAGAGCCGGTGCTTACAATGAAGTGAAATTAAAACACCTGCAGGTAATGCAGAATACAGGCAAAGTCAAGTACTAGTTAGACTTACACATGCTGAACACCAAAGGAGCACTATGCTTAATATGTAATGTCAGCACTAATCTTTTTTTATAAGGATCTACAAATACTTTGCCATTACGAGCTATCCCACAATGATTTCTTAACCAGACATCCTTAGCATTCTCCATGCAGGACTTCAGTATGCACCTGTCCTATTTATCTTTTCACAAAATTTACCTGTCTGGCTTGCACAGGGATAAAAATATCTATGGTGCCACCATTCACATAGATGACATCCCACAGAAAAATATGAAAAGTAGGAATGTGGCCTAGAATTTTGTCTACTTCAGAAAAGCTCTGTTGTTTCAAAATCTTTGTTAAATTAGGGTCATCCTCTCAGAGCCATACTCAGAAGCCCGTGTATGACCTTGTTCCATCCATAGACCTGTTTCTATCTAAAAGGATGCCTACACAGGTAAATCTTCGTGGAGTCTAAATCTAAGATGTGTCTTTACAATTTGAATGTACATTTATGTTAATAAAACCATGTCTAGCTAATAGTATTTTGTGCTTAACCTTCATCAAACACCATGTCAGGACCTGAAATAAAAATTCTGTTTGTGTATACTCAGAGAATTAGAGCAGAACCGTTCACTGAATGGCTGAGATTGTAGGCAGTACTGGTCATTGCATTGCCCAACCCCTGCTGAAGCAGGGTCACTGTGATTATGTTGTCCAGGATTGTGCTCAGACAGCTTTTTGTCATCAGTGAACTTGCTAAGGAAGCATCTACTCTCCACCCAAGTAATTGATGGAGAAGTTAAACAATGCTGGGCCAAATATTTTACCCAAGGAGGAATCACGAGTGACAGCTCTCCAGCTAGACTCTTCTGCCAATTCTGACCTGTGTAACTGATCACCATCCTCAAACAACCCACTATTCAGCAATTTATCATTCCATTTCACCCTCCACTCATCAAGCCTACATTTCCTGACCTTTCCTGTAAGGATATAATGGGAGACCTATTTAAAAGGCTTGCTGAAATCCAGGAAGACAACATTGACTGCTGTCTTCTTATCAATTCAGTCAGCTGTCCCTTCCTAGAACACAGTCAGGTTGTTTAAGCATGATTTCCATTATTCTTGTAAAGGTTTGTTAACTGTTGGAACAGGCTGCTCAGTTTGGTGGTGGAGTCAATATCCCTGGAGGTGTTCAAGAAGCAACTGGGTGTAGCACTCAGTGGTAGAGTCTATTTAATAAGGTGATAATCAGTGAAAGTTTGGGCTTGATGACTTTGGAAGTCTTTTCCAGCTTAAATGATTATGTGATTTCCTTGTGTTGAATCCATATTGAATACTCCTGATAATCTCATCTACCACACGCTTAGAGATGGCCTACAGGATGCGCTGTTACATGACCTATCCAAAAACAAATGTGACACTAATAGCCTCTAACTCCATATAGTGTTCTTCTGTCTCTTTCTGAAGACTAGGGTGATATTTTTTTCCCAATCCCCAGTCATCTCTCCTGATGGTAAGCAGAGGATGGACCTTCCAAAAATGATTAATAGCCTAGAAATGTTGTCATGGTGCCAGAATAGATTTCTCAGGGAAGTGATTGCAGCACCTAATGCCAGAATGATTTTTTCCTTTACTTTTATATATCTTTTACACAGATCTGTGTATCCACAAATATTAACATGCATACTTGCAACCTTTTACTTGATTTAGTGCTTAGTGTTTTGTAAGTGTTCTGCAGGCCCTGAGACTAAACACCCCAGAATTGTAGAGCCAGGGAGACCAAACATCCTACTATCTCAAGAAGCCAAGGTCCCCTAGTAGGACAGATTCTGTAAACTACAGGTTAGCCCACCCCAACCCCATTGTTGGGCTCCCTTGTTAGATATGCTAATGTGTAAAGTCTGTAACTTGTGTATGTGATTGATGGTGGGTGTGCATTGCCACGCGGTCACCTGGGTGAAGTGGATGCATCCAACAGGATCCTGACTAAAATACTGAGGTAACAAACCCCAACCCTCTAACCATGTCTAGCTTCATTTTTCTAACACCAGGAAAAAGACATCATATAAGGCATGAAGCATTTAGACAATGCTCTCAGCCACAGGGTGTGATGTTTAGAGTGGTCCTGTGCAGGGCCACAAGATGGAATTTCGTGATCATTTTGATCTTTTCCAAGTCAGAATATTCTGTTGCCAGTTCACTCAGCACTCCCACCAGGGCCCATGGTATTGTTGATGTGAAGTTTAACTAAACAGCCTCTAGCTCAATCTGCTTTATCAAGGGAAAGTCTTCCTTTCTCTGACCTTTTCCCTGGTTTTCTGAGTCATGTAGAAGCTGGCTCAGTCAGCTGCTCTGATCTGATGCCTGGAATTGTTTCTTTCCAAGAGTAGGATTTCTCATTTCCCTTTGCTGAAAGTCAAAAAGTTGCGGCCAGCCCATTTCTCCAGCCTGTTGCAGTCCCTTTGAATGTCAATACACTCATCCACTCTATCAACTACTCCTCTCAATTTGTATCAGTCAACTTGCTGAGGATACACTCTGACTCATCTTACTGCCTAATCTTTGCATGATTCATGCAAAGATTAGGCAGTATTGGCCTCAGTATTCTCCTCTGTGATACACAAGTGACTAGCCTCCAGCTGGACTTTGTGGCCTTGATCATAATCCTCAGAAGGCCAACAGCTGCATCAAGTTTTGAAGGCACCTGTGTGTCCATTTATCTATCTGATATTTTCTAAACTTTTAAGAAAGCTGAAATAATGAAGAATACTAGGAGTATTTTTTTTTTTAACAGTGGATTAACTTTAAGACTCTTTCCAATTGAAATCTATTTTTAAGGGTTTAGAAACTAGAAAAAGGATTAAAATATCAATAGATTTAAAATACATAAATCAGTTTTTAGAAGCCTTTTTTCCTGGCATTTTGTGTTTCTTAACTAGAGCTGTTCCACCTAATGAACAATTTTTCAAGCCCTGTGTCTGTGTCTTGACATTTGTCTGTTTTGTATGTATGATATACTTCTAGTGCAACCACCAGTCACTGAGTAAAGTGTTCTCCAAAAAACACTGCCTTTTCCTAAGCCAGTTCTATTTCATTAACTTATATTATTAACCTTTAAGAGTTCTTTCAATGGAGCTTGAAATATGAGCCTTACATTGACAGGCATGTTATGGGAGATGTCTATATAATTTAACATTTAAGTCCTTTATATGTTTTGGGGAATGCACTGTTAATGTATTTGGATTGAAATGAAAATTCCACTCATTACTATGCATTTCATGGGACTATTACTATTTTTTTCTTGAAAGAATAAAATGATAATTTTTCTGTGGTGTTGTTTAGTCTATTGTACTAAGGGTGGACAAGTTTTTGTATTCTAAAATTTAGATGTACAATTATTTTTCTCTCAAGTATTTACTGGATTGAGGTTGATTTGCCCATACTAATTTTCTCCTGCTGAAGCACTTATTTCTGAACAGAGCAATATGACCTTGTCAGTTGAGAAGAACAGTGTTCAGCTTAGAATCTTTTAGAGCTTGTTGGCTCTGAAATTAAATTACATATTGTACATGAGAGTGTTGTTCTCACATACATTACAGAGGAAAATTTGAGAACATCAGAGATGCTTTCTATTTAAACTCTGAATTTGCAAAAGTGTTAAGGTGATCAGTAATGCTTCCACATGGAGCTTCACCTCAAGTCTTCTAATTCTTTTTCTGGGATATGTTCAAAGTAAATTTGAAAGACAGAAAAGCAACAGGATCTTTAATATACTGATAAATTTTAAACCAGATATGTGGTATAGGGTCATTTGATTGAAGTTATTATGTGCTTAAAATGACAATTCTGATTACTTTAAAAAAAGATATTTTGAAACCTTCATTTCTATTGTGTGATTCTTTCACCAAGCAAAATGCATGCTTGCTCAGGTTAAGAAAAAAGAGGAGGGGCAGCTTATATAATTCTGTCCTGAGTTCTAATACAAAAGTTTGAAAAAGCACTGGGGAGAAAGTGATCATTTTCCTGGTTTTCTTACATGTTAAAACGAGACAATATGAAATATTTCCCAAAATATTCTGTTCTCTGTTGAAGCAGTGAAACAAATAGTTTTGGACCTATTGTACACTTTTGCCCATCTGTGTTACCTGCAATTATGACAAATTCTGTCAATTTATATCTATAAAACCAGATCTAAATTTTTTATCTTACAAGTTTGATTTGCCAGTTTTCTTGGTAGTACTTAAAATTCTATGGCAATACGTAGGTTATTTGTTTTGTTGCATATACTGGAAATGTAAATTTTTTGCCTGGCATTGGTAACCTTAAATAATAGAGTGATGAGAAATAATTTTCTAAAATATATATTTTAAAAAGTAGTTTTACTTAACTGTATATTTAATATTGACTGAGAGTATTTTTAAGGATGTAGCCTAGCACTTCAGGAAATAGATGGAAATGTGTCCACTGCCATGGGTATTGGATTGAGTACTCATTTGAAGTGCAGCATGTATCCAGGGATGTCTGGAAAATATATGTATATATATATCTGCTACTTGTTTTGTGCCAGAAATAAATTAATGCCCATTTAATGCTTGCACCAAATTCTACCAAAGTTAATACAACAATGATATTGTCTTTAGTTCTTTGATTTGGGGCCTGGAGGCAAATTAATCACAGAACCACACAGGTTGACTGTGAATATGCTTTAGATTGGAGGCTCTTTCTAGAT
Organism: Petroica traversi; assembly: GCA_025920805.1. Lineage (NCBI taxonomy): Eukaryota > Metazoa > Chordata > Aves > Passeriformes > Petroicidae > Petroica > Petroica traversi. Next base: position 279,917 of record JAHLSL010013650.1, on the reverse strand, counting down.
GCTAAAAATATCAGATTTTTGGAATGAAGCAGTAATTTCAGGCTTTAAGGAGCAATACAAAGGGCAATTAAATGCTCTTTTTTGAAGTGATTGACTAAGAAGGCAGTGTCTCCAGTCCCATGAACAAATCCTCCTAAGTGGCAGTTCTTCCATTTACTGGTTTTCTTGCCATTGTTTTCTACAAAATTTCTTGTAATTTTGTGAGGCTGAATGTAGGTTTATTGGATCAGTAATTATCTCATACAGAGAGAGTCAGTTTCATTTTCAGTGTAATTAGTGAACGACAGAAAGAGTGCATGTAGTTTCTACCTAAAGTAAAAGAGATCAGGTGACATGCTTGATCAGTTTTAGCCTTTCTTTGCCTCTGGCTCTGTGGAGCTGAGGGGAGTAATGAACCATGAAAGAAAGGATGTGACATACCAGAAAATGACAAGATTTGCACTATTTCCTATGTCCTGCCTCCTGGCAAACGTCTATCAGAATAAGTGAATATGTGTACCTCCTGCTGTACTCTGTAAATATTCAGTTGCTAAGGTTTAAAAGCCTCTAAATCAGTCTTAACTAACTTGGGGGTAAGAAAAAGATCCTGTTTAAATATTATCGGCAGCCAGATCTGAGGCCTGTACTGTCCACTCAGTTGCAAGATTTCAGATTTCAGCTAGAAGATCACTATCATCTGCCCACCTGGCTCAAGGCAATATATAAGGAATACATGAATATTTACCTACACACCCACACAGGCACCCACACACACAAACACACTCAAATATAAAGGCGTATCTACAATTCCAAAAATTGAGTTAATGGATAATTAAAACACAATTCTCTCTTTAATGTGAGTGCAGGTAGATTGACAGTAAATTCTCTCTTTTCCAGTTGAAGCAAAAAAGATGCTAACACAAGCTTTAATTATGATTCCTTTGCCATAGCTCTTCAAATATCATGAAAAGTTTTTTAGAAGGAAATGTACATTTGTATAGATTTACACTGATTCTGTGTGATTAGGACTGATAGTTTAGTGCTTATTAAACATGAAATCCTAAAACTGCCACTGCTACAGAAGTTGTATTTCTAAAAATGTCTCTAAAATCAGTTCCCTATGGAAGACAAGTGTCTATAATAAAAAGGAATTTTTTTTCTACAGAAAGGCCTTTATATTTTCTTCTAAACTCATATGCTACATGAAAATTTTATACAGGCTTAAAGGGGTTTTTTTTCATATTTATTCTGTCCTTTTCACTCTTTGCACATTGTAGGCACATACTTCAAAGCACGTTTTTCTCCATATCCTTCTGATACTGTGCCAATTTATCTCAGAAACACCAAGATTTCTTAGGGAAAATGTGAGTAAGGGAACAATCAAGAAAGCCTAAAAGATTCTGGCATCAATATGGTACAACTCTAGTCTGTACAATCTTCATAGCAGTCATTCTTTTACTGTTGTTATGTACCTCCCTATCTGGAGAGCTGGAAATATAATTTCACTGCAATATGCGTGTTCAAGATGATAGTAGAAAGATGGACTACAGAAGTATGTGCTGTGTCTACTTGATTCCACAAAGAAAACAACTTCCATGACTAAATCTACGTCTTAAGGCAGGTGAAGAGGAAAATGAAGTATGAAGACTTCTGTTTACTATAATTCAAGAGTTCATTTGTTTAATTTCAAATTAAATAAAATTAATTTTAAGTGTGTGAAGGGGTACTTTTATTCTTTGGGGATCTTGCTCTACAGAGAAGGCGTAACCAGTGATTCCATCAATCTCTGACCAACTCACTATCCTATTACATAACAGCTGCTCTCAGTGTTAGGATAAGTCTGAATCCTGAAACAGAGATGATGTCAGAAATAGTCATATTTGCAGGAGCAAGATGAAGCATAGCAAATTTTACTCCTGTGGCACCTCTAAAACCTGGGAAAAAAAATGCTCATTGTCAATGACCTTTTTGTTGACTCTCTTAAGTGGAAATCCTACAGAGAGAGGCTCAACGTCAAGAATATGAAGTTTTGTTATGAAAGATGAATTTTTCTTTTAGGCAGGTAGTGTAACAAAAAGTATATGAAAGATCATTCAGTCTCAAGTCTCAAAGAAGGGAAGGAAAACTGATATTTTGTTACTTTCCTTAAGGGTCTTTTGACTATATTCACTCAACTATATCAATTAGCACCAAATTAAAACAAGAAGGTGAATGGAATGGGCACATTAAGCTCAAACGTAGATTCCGCTGTTTCATTCAGTGCCTTGAGACTCAGGTCAGATCCATGGCTCCCTATGGGTACCCATGGCAGAGGAAGCAAGCAGAAATCTGCACAATGCCACTTTGTAGCGAACAGTGCAAAGTTGTTTCCACTAGCACAGTCAAAAGCTGGATCCATAAATCTGTATCTCCTCTACTTAGCTCCTGATATCTGCACTGGTCTTCCCAAGTTCAAGTTCCCATTATGCCTTCGCTCATCAGGCACTTCTGAAGCATTTCCTTCATGACTGTGGAAGACAATTTGAGAAATTTCCTGAAAGCAATAATTAGTATTATTATGCGGCAGTTCTGTGAGTTTGGTGTGATGAAACTTTTCACTGTAGGAAATTGACCTCATATCCTCATTCTTGCCACATACTGGAACGTATTAGATTTTCTCTGAGTAATGTTTTTTTGATTTCAAAGTTAGAAATATTACAGCTTCTTCAAAGATGAAATCTGTTGATATAAATGAAGGGGTTTTTTTCTCTTATTGTTGGTCTTAAATATGTGAGACATACTTGAAGAGGTGTAAAAGTAATGGTCCTGCTTTTAGTTTTAGTCAGGATCAAAGTGTCCTGTATAGCCTGTTGATCCTTAGAACTTGTCCAGGATAAAGTATGGAAAATAAGGACAGGTGAAACATAGGACCATACTAATTGCTTGCTTAAAAGTCTAAAATGTCCAAACAAAGTGGTGCAAGCTGTTACTTAGAATGTTACTTAGAATTGCTTGAAGCAGTGGGGAGGTTAGATGTGATGGTCATTTTTTATGCTGATCACTAGGGGAGAAATAAACTCCAAGACATTGGAAATACAGTGGAAATATGCATAGGGGGGGAAAAAGTCTGTCATAAGGCAGGCAACATGCAGTGGATATGTCAAACACATGTCAAACTGCTTCTTTACATACCCTGAAATTTTTTAATGTGCTGAAATTCTGCGACAGTAATGGTAAAGATGGTACTCAGATACTCTAGTGAGTACAAATGAAATAAGTGGTATATTTGGCTTACAAATAAGGGAAAAAAAGAAGGTCTTATGCACAATAATGCCTTTCCCACAGTTCAGCTGATGATGCCTGTATGTATTAAGACCTTTCCATATGTTTTCCAAATACTGTGGTCTCAATCAAAAAATGGTTTTCATGTTGAAGGAATGAAAGTCTTTTCAGTCCACAAATATTAAGGTAGTTCTCTAATTTTGATGTGAGTGGCATATATAAGTTCTGCAAGAGGACACCTGATGCCAAAAATAAACTGATGATGATGTGCAACTGAAATTGTTCAGTGTTTGGGATCCATATTGCATGTTCCCCAGGAGCACCAGGACCTTTTATAGCAGGGCTTTTTTTTTCTGGGAAAAGAAGTGACTGCTACCAGCTCAATAAAATATGCTTCTATTGTTTGCAATTCTGCAGGTGTCAGTAATATGTTGTAATTCTATCTTAGAAAAAACAATGAATGTACTCATCTGAATACAGCAGATATGTAGCTTTCCACAAGTTAGAATTTCATTGCCAGCATGGAAGACCTGGGAATGTTTTTCTTATGACATTAAAGAAACATCTTCTGTCTCTCACAGTATGTTAACATATTCTAACATATTCTTGGCAGAAAAGTACTTCTGATGCTCAAATCTAGTGAACCTGTCTGAAAATTAACATCAGCCTTCTGGCATTGTTTCTTATTTGCAAATAATCAATATTTGGGGTGTTGGTTGGGGTTTTTTTGTTTGTTGTAATTTTTTTGTGTGTGAATTAATCCATTCTTCTAGACAATACTCCATATAGTATTTTTAAGATGGGATTTGAAGTAAATTTTTGAGATCCCTGAATAATCTTGATTTCAGTCACTTTTAACTTAGCGTTTACCTTTTGTTTGGTAGCTTTCTGGATTTGATTTATATACAGAAGGGTGCTATATGGAGTTAATGTAGAAATGTAAATGCTTTGTAATCAGTGCAGGTCCACACAGAATTCACTGGATCTGCTAAATTTTGCATGAGTAAATACTATATGGTCATAGTCCGAATGTGCGTAATCTTGTGGGGAAGTTCAAATAAAGCTACTATGATGTTCTACACAGTCATCTTCAAATGTCAGCCTGAATAAAACCTGCAAGTTTTAAAGGAAATACCAGATACCTGTGAACACCTTTGGACAATTCTTGTTTCTTGTATTTCACCAATATCACCTTTCCTTTCCAGTGCCAAAGTCCCACTGCAATCAACACAACTCAGGGTAGATGTTATTATATCCCTGGTTTTCAACAGAGCCTCCTGTGATTCATTTGCATGCTATATCTTGTCAGCAGGCTTTTACAGGTCTATGTTGTAATACAAGTAGTTAGTGTTTGTATTTGAATTTATTTAAAGTGTTTTAAGCATATTAATTATTTTTTATTAACTGGGTTGGTTTTTTTCTTCACAAACCTTCACTTTCCCTTTGTAATTTCCAAATCAGACTGTTGATGAGGTTAATAGAAATCTTTTCAGCAAATTTGGTCGTTTTTTGTTTGTTTTTTTTAAACAGTACCTTTTTTTGCAGTTTAGTATGATTTTAATATAGACATATAGTTTCTTTTTAAGAGACTATATTTTCCATTCCATTTCCATATGCTGATATTGAGATAAGGTTGCTCTGTTCACTACAACTTCAGGACTACAAATGGCATCCGAAAGAAATATTTGGAGAAGGAAATAATGTTTGCTGTGTGCAAGTCATTAGGCTGACAATGCCATCTCAGAAGCGAACTATTATTGAGGAAATTTTACACAGAAGAAAAAAAAAATCCTTTTCTGAAAGTTTAGTAAAGACAGCAGATCTTGACATGATAAAGGGTCAAGAAATAGAGAAGAAATTGAATTGTCAGTGCTGTGAGAAGCACTGAAATCAAATCCTTAAGTTCCTGCCAGTGAAATTTTGATATTCAGCTAATTTTCCACATTTCTGTGCCCCCAGACTGCTCTTCCTGTTAGTTGTCTAAGTCATGCTGGTGTGTCACATTTATTCACCATTTTCTCAAGCAGTTTACTGCCAAAAATAAAAACACACTTGACAAAAAACTTCAAATCTCTGATTTCAACAGGTTTCTCTGTTTGCTAAAGGTTGCATAAGCTACTGTTTCTCTGCAGCTTGTACCTTAAAGGACACTTGCTAATAAGCACATAGACCGCATCTTCCCTGCAGTATTCTGATTAGAATTCAACAATTTTAGCGTGGGTAATACTTTCGTGGTGGTTATTATTCTACATATCTGTGATGCCATGTCACATTGAATTGACAAAATTTTGGGTAGTAATGAATTGATTTTCAGTTATGTCTGAAAGATTTGCTAAACAGACAAACAGAAAAGAAAATAAATGAAAATATAAAAATAAAATTAAAAGATTCCTCCATTTGTGCGTCTACTTCTGGTGGTCTGATAAATTACATTTTCAGCAGTGCTCTTTTGGTTGCCATAAAAGCCTTGTTTGATTTATGATAAATGTTAATTGCCTTCATATAGCTCCCAGCCTGTCCAAGTAAGTGTTCTAGGACAATAAATGCCATGCTTACTCAAGCACACTGTGTACAGAATATTATCTATTAAAGCCACTGTGGATTAAATGAAGCAGATAATATGTGATGAAATGTTTATTTCCTTCTTTTGTCTCACAAGACAAGAATGCATTACTGCATAGCTAGATATCTTGCCTGAAGGAAGAATGTTCCTTTGCAGTTGTGTGGCTCTAATGCACTGCTTTGTTTCTTTACTCTGCTTTCTTTCTTTACACTGCATGTACATTACTTTTTTGCTGGTAGAGCAGGAAAGCACACATTTAGCTGGAAAAGAAATAAATTTTCTTCGGGCAAAATATTATTGCAACCTGAGGTGAAGCAAACTGGGAAAGTAATAAATTTGAATGACAAATGTTCTTTTAAAAATCAACAACAGTGCCTCTAAAACAGATATTATATTGTCAGTGTATTTATTCATCCAGTACAGAGGAATGAGACAGTTTACTGTATGTGACTAAATACACCAATATCCTCTTAGAATTGTGAAAACTCATACTATGTTCCTTTCATGTCTATTTTTTTTAATATATTTTGCCTTGAGGGACTTGGCATCAAGTAAATCCACCACAGGAAAGTATCAGCAGTGACACCTCTACGGCTGCATTACATGATGAAAGATTATAGGTTGTGATCATTGCAGCTTCCTCACAGTGTGGTTACCAACCTCCCTCAACCTCAGGCAAACTCTGGAATGCCTCACAATTCCCCACAAACTTTATTTAGAATATTAGAATTATCTTTGTTCTAAGAGAGGCACAGAATTTCTATATCTACATCTGTACCTCTATTGGCATGATAGCCATATCCCCTCCAATCCTCCCTATCTCTCTTTCCCCTCATCTAATCTCACCTTCATCTAATCTGTATCTAAATCTATATTATGTCCATCTCATCTACATATAAAATAATGGAATCATTAAGTTTGGGAAAGGCTTCTAAGATCACTTAGTCCAACCATTAACCTAACATTGTCATGCTAACCACAAAACAATGTCTTTAAATACCATACCTACATGTTATTTTGACCCTTCTAGGGATGGTGATTCTACCATTTCCCTAGGCAACTTGTTTTAATGTTCAAGATTCTGTCCCGATGCATATTGAGTATCTTATGAGCTATGGGTAATCCAAAGGATCTCTAGGCTTTTGTTTCAGCCCTCAGTCACCCTCACAGTAAAATTCGTCCTTGTGTTCACTTCCTGTGTTCCAGCTTCTGCTCATTGCCCCTTGTTTTATTTTTGGTACCACCAAGAAGGATCTGATTTTACTTGCTTGACAACCTCCATTCAGACACTTATAAATATTAATGACTTCCCCTCTCAGTCATATCTTAAGAGATTCACCTTTTCTCATAAGAGAGATGCTCCAGTCCAATAAACACCTTTGCAGACCTCCACTGGACTGTCTCAATGTCTGTCTTGAACTTGGGAGCCAGTGCTGGACACAATACTCCAGATGTGGCATCCTTAGGGCAGAGTAGAGGAGCAGGTTCACCTCCCTCAACCTGCTGGCCCCAATACTGAGTCTTGGGAATTCAGCCACCACCTGGATGTGACACCGTTCACCACCAGTTTGGGGCTGACCATCCAAGCAGCTTTTAACTCAGCAAGGAGTGTACTCCAAGCCATGGGCTGCCAGATTTTCTGGGAGAATCTGTGGAAGATGATGTCAAAGTTTTTACTAAGTTCCTCAAATATCCATATTGCTGTATGCATGTATGTGGTGACATATATCAACTCCATCTCAGCCTCTACCATTATCTCTATATGTATCTCTCTCTTTATAATCTACCTTTAATCGATGTAGTATTTTTTTTTAATATATTTTTATCTCCATCATCCTTATCTCTATCGTTTCTGCCTCTACGATCTCTGTCCCTACCTGGATAGAGATCACCTATACATACTGGTATGCATGTATTTTTATATATATACACACATATGTACCTTTAGCATCTATTTTTATATTTCGATAGCTCGCTATATTATCTATACATACCTATCTACATTTATCTCTCTATATATTGTACTTTCCTTTATGTTCTTGAAATATGTTCACATGTTAGGTAAGCTTGCATTGTTGAAATTCAGAGAAACTGGCAGAGAGAACAGGCAAGCCAGTTTCGCAAGGATGTGTCTGAGAGATTATAGCACAAAAGATATTATTTATTTCTAGGCAAGGGATCAAGATTGGCCCTCTTTTTAATCTCTCTTTTATTTCTTCAGAGCAAGCATGTAAAAAGAAATCATAGTATTTCAAATGTTCAGTATCATGTAGTTTGTGGTTCACCATGGCTGCTACCAAATAAGGAATGCTGAAAACTGAGAAATGTGCAAACTGAGGTCTATATTTTAAAAATATTTTAAGAAAATGGAACAAAAAAAAAGTGTACATGTTGAACAAATGTTAATAGTCCAGATTGCTATACCGGTATGAGCAGGTTTCCTGCCATTAGTGGGGAACACCTTAATTGAAATACAACTTGATTTTTGACTGCTGAATAAATACCTCTTTTTCCTATTATATTTATGTTTCAATATATTTTCCATTATCATTTTCAGCCAGATGGCAACCATTCCCAAAGAACCCCAAACCCAGTCCTTAAAGCCTGCAGTGTATTCCACATATTTAATGAAACAATGAATTAGAAGCCTTTTCTTGTAACTACTTAAAAACTTTCTTCTAGATACATGGGCAATGATGTCGTTTTTTGTGTTTTTTTTTAATTTGGAGGGGAATTAACTGCCAGATCGAAACATTTTTGGTTTGAAATTTTGCTTTTATCTGCATTTACATTTTTTACAACATATTTGTGATACCTTTGGTGTTTATACCCAGATTTTTGTCATGTTCCCTTTACCTTTATAGACTGAAGTGTTTGTAATAGTATTCTTAATTCCTATATTTAAGTAATTAATGATACAGACCTGTCTTTGATCTTTTATTTTGGTGTATGTTCTTCTTTCTGTATGCAAATGTGCTTACAAATATTTACATACACTTCTTTTTGTTTTTGTTTTTTTATATAGTGTCTTGCTGTATGCAAACTTTCCTCCTGTGATAATTTAGCACTGCAGTCTGTACTCAGATGTTCAAAATATTTCAAAAGTTACAATGACAGATTTCAGTCTATGTCATAGTCGCTGCAGAAAATGTGTGAGCACTTTGTAAATATACCAGCATTTACCTAAAAAGAAAAATCTACCACACACTTCCTTTTCCAAAAGGTCAGATAAAACATCATTTGAATCTGTAGTGGTGGTTCAAGCTCAGAGAATGACATATCCCCTGAGGAATTTGTGGGGGCCTAGAAAGTGAGGCCCCTCTGAAGGTAGAGTTAGGTTTGGCCTTGGAAAGGGGGTCGAACTCCCCCCGCCTACCCCTCAGATAACAATGGTATCTTGTGTCTCACTCTTTCCTCCCTTCCTCCTTCCTGATTGTACCCTGACCTTCCAACCCTTCCCCGTGTCCTCCCCTGTACCGTTATGAGATAAGTTGTAACCCTCAGAATAAAAGTCTGAATGTTAGGCTATTCCCCGGTCTTTTGCCCCTGAGCCCAAGCATAGCGGACCCTCTTGTCTTGTGTCTGATTTGGGGCTCCGGGCAAGGGAACACTCTCTCTCTCAGCGGCTCTCTGGCTTTTAGGACAGAGGCCACCATCCCAGGGAAGCCCGGCTCGTCGCGAGGGGAAAAGAAATCCCTAGCTGAAGCTGACTTAACGAAGAGGAAACTCTCAGAACAAGCCGCTGAGCCGCTGGCCGTCCCTGTGGTCAGCTGTCGGGCCCACGCCACTGGCTGCAGAATCCATCTTTCATAAGAAAATAATGCTGTATTTTTCTTAGATAGACATACAGTAATTTTTGTCTTCTATTTTAGGAGCATGCCTACTATATTGTAATTTTGTCCTTAGTAAAAACACACATTTTAATATGAGGTTTGAGAGTCTGTCCATTTCTTTTGTTTGTTTTTTTTTTCTTCTCCCCAGTGAAAATGTATTTCCCAAAAATATTTCAGATAAAGAAGATATATTGTACAGCTCAAAAATGCAGCTGTTTCTGTGGTCCACTGACCTTGCAATAGGTGTTAATGACAGAGGAAACCCCTAGAAGGCTTTGACTGATGTGTTTTGTCAATTTCTCATAAGATTTGCTGTGTAAGATTTTCCAGTGTTGACATCCTGTTGTTCTAGGCCTGGTGAATTGAGATTTCTTTATGAAGCCAATTCAGTGCTCAGGTGTAGTCAATAGATTTAGAGAGCCTACTGTTTTTTTTGAGCTTTGGGTCCAATTCCTCCCATTTCTTATTGTACAACAAATATATCTCTCTATAAATCAACATTTCTCTAAGTCATAAAAAAAGATATATTATTTATGCTAAAGCTTGCAAGTTATTGGGCTTGACCAATATTTTCACAGAATTTTTGATACATTTTTGCAAAGTGTGCATAATAACTTATAATTGATTCTTGGTTTTGAAACTCCATGTTCTAACCAGATTACACAGGAAATTTATTTACCTATGCTCGGTTTTAATCAAGCTGTGGTAGATGTGTGTAAAGACATGCTCACATTTGGCATTTGAATGCCTCCTGACAGGTAGACTAAAAGACAAAACAATTTTTCCCATTTTTAATATTATCTCAAAAGATATTTTTTCAAATAAATATGCATAAAATCTGTTTTCATTAACTTGCTCATTAGGCTTTTAGAAACCTTAATATTCTGGGGTTATTTTTGTTGGGGTCTTTTATTTGTTTACTTTTTTGGTTTGAGGTTTGTTTTTTTTTCTTGGGAGGGTTGCCTGGGGTTTTTTGAGGGGTGTTTTTTGGCTGAACATGAGAAAAGAAACATGATATGATTTTAATTTCTCATGGAAAAATAAGAGTTAGAAATGAGCTTTGCCTCAAGTTCTGCATCTGGATTTGAGTTTGTAGCCCAGCCCAGATGGCAAAAACCTATGTTCTAGTCTCCTTTACAACCAGAGAACATTTTCATACTGAGTTTAGTGGAACTGACATGAAGACATGGCAAAAAACCTGATACAATGAGGAAAAAAAATAGCTCTTGTGAAAAGTTCCCAGTAGGAGTACTAGTACTATTTCTTAGACTAAATTATGTCTATTATTTTGTGCACTTGGGTTTAAGAGAGTGGCTTTAAGGATTTTAAATGTTAATGGCTAAAGAGAACATTTGGAATGTAGGGAGTTCTTAAAAGAATTTGTAGATGGGGAAGGAAAATATTTTGGAACCAATGCTTCACAGGTTCTGTATGGAATTTTAGAAAAAAAAAGCTAGTTTCTCTCTGAGTCTTAATCCAGCAACTGTAATATTTGTCATATTATCCTTCTCTTATAGACTGAGTGATTTAATTTATATATGATTGTGAATTGCTTCAACATCATATGAAGTGAAAACCTGTAGTGCAAAACCTTACTAAGTAGAATAAAGAAATTGTAGAAATTTCTTATCCATCATAAACTCCGAAGTATATGGTCTTTTTGTAGAAGAATAACTCTCTCAATCTCCAAAAAACCAAATTTACCTACATGTATTTATTTTCCTTCATGTGTGTGCATATAATTCCCAAATTGTAAAATAAAGACCCATACATAAACCATAATTTCAAAGAGAGAGAGAGTGGTCCTTGGGGCTGAGCAGCTTTGGAAAATCAATATTTTAGTGAATTGATTTTTCACAATAATACTGTTAATACCATTCTTACTCTATACTATGAAACATTTGAAAATTTTATTTAATTTCATTATTTGGTAATCTTCTTCTTCCTGATTGATTTGTACTTTATCATGACTCTACAAAGGAGTCAATATAATCAGTTTCTCGATGTAATCAGGATTACATTGTGGATTTGTGTATTTATTATATAAGTACTGTCATTGTAAATCCATTTATACTCCTAGTTACTCCTCGTATACACATGTATCTACATCCCATTTTTATGTGCCCAGAGGTCTTGGGATATATATAAGAAAGATAAAATTGGGAGATTTCTTCAACAAACAGGGGCTATGGTCCATAAACCAAACAGGGTGTGAAATATACCCCTTAAAGTTCTCATTGCAAGATATATGAAAGAAGAGAATGGAGCCAGGCTCTTCTCAGTGGTGCCTAAGAGGGAACATGCAGAAACTGATGTACAGCAAGTTCTGTCTGAAACATGAGGGAAAACTATTTTACTGTAAGGATCAGAGAGCACCCGAGCAGATTGCCCAGGAAGGCTCTGGCGTTTCTTTTCTTGGACATACTTAAAACTTACCCGGAGGTGATCCTGTGCAACCTGTTCTCAGTGAATCTGCTTTAGCAGGGGACTGGACCATTTTCTGTATTGAAGATATTTTGTATTATCAGAAAATTTAATTTACATGTATCACTTACCAAAAGACTACTAATTAAATTAGGCAGGGCTGGGTTTAAAGCAAGTCCTTAGGAACTCAGCTGTTGATGCTGCATCACTCTTCTCACTCCATTAATTTTATGCTCTATCCTTTTATACAGACCCCTACTCGTTCTTTGGTTCCTTAAATAATATATTCTGAGGTTTTCTTTATCTGTTTCAGTGAAGATATTGAAAATTCACCTTAGGCTGGACTTCTTAGGCAAATGCAGACTCTGTATATCTGAGATTTAAAGAAAATGGACTTGTGAGAATACTAAGTACTGAGAGGAATAGGTATAGCTTGACCACAGTTAGCTCAAAGAGGTACTTAGCAACAGAGATTCTCAAATAACAGCTCCAATACCACCAGGAAAACTACTAACTTGGGAATTATTTTCTCAGTGGAGAGAGCACTCTCTCACACAGTGATCCAACAGAAATGGAAGAGAAGAAGACTCAGCATTTACTAGCTGAACAAGAGTGAATTTTTAAAAGCGTTAAGAGCAGAACAAGTGGAAATGTAAGGGTGATAATTGTGAGCCAACTATTCCCACTTCTGTAGCACTTTTTGTATTCTCTAAGATGCATGCATGGCAAGAGACTGGAAACAAAAGATATGGCTACTTTAGTTTGAGCCTTAAGTAAATGTGTAAATAAAAATACCATGGAGGAAATATAAATCCCAGTTTAATGCTGCATTCACATAGGAATATCAGTTAACCTTGGAGTTTTATATAACAAAAGTGTAATATTAATGTTTGCATATCAGTTGTATCTTAGTTCTCTTAATTGGTTTTCACCTTAAAGAGAAAAGAAAATTATTTCTGTGGTCTTTTGAAACCTAATTTTTAATATTGCAGTCATGCGTTTGGTATTGTGGATGTTGGTAAATCAAAAGAATCCACATGGTGCATTAATCAAATGACGACATGCAAATAAACCTGGGTGTGACAGAGGAACTCAGTGTTAATCTGTAAGCAAATCTAAAGCCCTGCCAAAAATAGTTGTTCAGTAAATAATTTTTTGGCTAATCTGTGCAGCAACACCTACAGTTGACTGATGCTTTGATTTTTTGTGATGTACTGGTTTTGGCTGAGGAAGACTTAACTTTCTTCACAGTGTTGAGTATGGGGCTCTATTTCAGATTTGTGCTGGACACAGGCTTGGTAATATAAAGATGTTTTTCTTATTGATGGGCAGGGTTTGCTCAGAGTAAAACTTTTTATATTGTCAAACAGCTAAGGAAGTTGGGGATAATAATACACATCAGAAATTATTGCCACATGCCACAAATTTTCTATTTTTATTACAAGGCAAGAAGTACTGAAAAGCTCATAGGTTCATTACTAAACTCTTTGATATAATCACAGCTGGGAAGACTTCAATGTGTGCAGTATCATTCTGGAAAGCTAGGCATGTAAACTGGGAGAAGGCAGCTATATAAGGCTGTGTGATATATTCAGTGCAGTCTGTTTCTAAGATCTCTTTTTCTTCTATTCTCTTGATATCTGACCTTTCTCTCTAGGAGAATTCAACTAAGATTTTTTTTCTCTTTTTTATTGTTTTGCTTTCAGATGCAAAGTGCTTTATAATGGGAAAGCACATTTTAAGCCCAAATTTAGACTTAGAGAGAAAGAAACAATGGGAAGTTAATGACTGATGTTTCAAGGTGGTGGTAATCACAGAAGACAAGGTGAGAAGTGATTTCATTTTTTCACAGAATAATATAGTTGCATCTCAGAGGAATATGGACTCACATGGTATAAAAAATAACCTATTATTCTTTGAAAGAAGTGGTTGAACTCCTCTGTCTTTTTGATATGACACATCTATTCAAATGCTCTGCATTTTGTTTAAGGGCAAAACTTAATGCAGAAACTGAATAATGGCTGGATTTTTTTTCCTGGAATACTGAAGAGAAGGGATGAGAAATGTAGAAAAAAATTTACAGGGCAGCAAAAGAAATTAATTAGCATATTTAGCTAAATGTCAATTTAGTGAATATATAGCCCAATAATTAGTCGATCATCAGGGAGGGGACTGCACATTTACAAGAGAACACATCCGATCCTTTGAATAATATCACATTTTTTTTCCACTGTATATACACATACTTCAAACTATATGTTTTATAATGAGACATGAGAATTTTATTACTTTACAGAAGTATAATGTTATAATAACCCACACATCTGTAGTCTCAAATATGTTGAGACAAAACTGGTGGTTTTGTTTGCTTTTTAAAATGCCTCCTTTAAACTTGAGTGTTTAATCAATAGGAACACCCTCACTCAAACTCTACTTTCAGAATTGAGGGGCACAACTTTGGTTTACTTTATCTTTGGTAAGCATAATTTTTTTCTGACTTTGACTAGAGTAAACTAAATTAAGTTAGAAAAGAATAATTCATAACTGTACAAGAGACTGAACAAAACAAAACAAATTAAACTGCCATCAAAATTTAGAGATAGTATTATATGTCAATAATTAATTTATCTGAGCTTATAACAAAAAACAACATAAGTATTTGTTTGTAAGAGAAAACTATCTGCTGCAACCCTAACTAGAATACATGAGTTCAGTTTAGAATGTTTCTATCAGTTCTCAGTGACTTTTTGCAATTCACCACTGCTCAGAATATGTTTCTATATTGCTGTGGATATGAATGCAGAAGCCCCTCAATTATGGGCAAATAGCTCAATGTTGCTTTTTGTCTAACTTCTTTTCCTAAAAACTGTTGATGAACTGTTCAAAAATGGAGACAATGTACACCTACATATATAAGATCCTAAATATATGGTTGGATTTTTATGCATGTACTTCATAGATAAAACTAACTTCCTGAAGTACTGATGTGATCCCATTTCCTTTTTATTTCATTCTTCTTTTTCCTTCCCAAACTGGAAAGATCAGAGAAGCCATGTTTCATCAAACAAAATGTTTGATGACATCCTCTGTTGAAGGAAGCAGCATGTTTTTCCCAAGGAAATGTTTCTTTATCCATATTTTTTGCACAGATTTCAATTTGTACAGAATTATAACTGACTGAAATTATGAGAAACTGACTAGGTTTGTATCCTGATTCTCAGGTGATATTGTGTGTGTGGAATGGGAGTGACAGAAAAGAAAAATTTCAAAAATCTCAAGATTTGAACTAAGGTTCTATTCGGCAGAGTTTTAAAGAGATTTGAAATACAAAATTGTATGATGCCTTTGAGACACCCACAGATGGAGCCTTCTTTTCTAGGATTAGGTCACCTGTCTTAGCTGTTTTTGCATTTCTGTACGCTTTACTTAAAGATCTTATATATATATATATATATATATATATTTTAGTCCTTGTACAGTAATATTCTTCAAGTACAAACACAATAATTTTTGATGCTCAGAAAATGAGGACCCCAGGGTTCTGTCTCTTCTGGATCCTGTCCTGGACCTGGAAAGATGATCTAATTTATTCCACTAATTTTTCAGTGGACATCAGGTTTTCTGGAGTGGGAGAAGAGGCAGCTTTGGGACACTTAACACCAGCATGGTATCTACAGGAAGGGAATAGAGAGGACAGGGTGAAGAGTAGTGTGAGACTGCTGCTGGGACTGATTCTGACTGCACATGTTGCAATCAACATGTCACCATTGGATTAGCAAGGTTGACTGGGGTGGCTTCAGACTCTCCATCTTGGAGACTTTCCTACTCCCTTTGGACAAAGCCCTGTGCCTTCTCTGTTGGCCCTGCTTGAAGTAGGGGATCACAACTGAGAGATCTCCATGCCCCTTCCAGCTTGCATAATCGAGTGATTCTGTGTACAAAACAGAGACTTTGAAAACAATTTATGCCTTTCAACAGCAGTTTTGAGATGGCATTTATAGGATGTATAATGAGTAGGGTGTACTCTGACAGTGAAGCAGAACTCTAATCAGCATTTCTGTTTTGAAGCTTCCTTTGCTGTTTTTAGTATTCGTGTAGGCACCTGTGCTGAACAGATGGGCTTCCTCATATGTCATTTGTGAGTGACCTTTCAGTTTCATTAACTTTCACATACACTTTCTATTATATTTCTTCCTTTTTTTTTTCTTCAGCAGTTTGTTCTTCTTCCAGCTGCATAGGTTTCAATTGTAAATGAAAGTCATTAATAGCCAAAGACAGATGGGTTTTGTCTTCCTAGTCCTGGTACATAACATTCTCTGGAACAAATATTTTCAATAAATATTCTTGCTTCCTCTGCCTTGTAATTATCACGAAAAATTGGAATTTTACTATATTAATTTTTATACTCTTTAAAAAAAAACAAAAATCAAGTAGTTTTTTTATTTCTGTTCCTTATTGCAAAGGGAAAAATAAAAGTTCTGGTACACTTCAACATATGAAAATAATTTAAAGCAAGACATGAGTTCCTCTATTTCACCATTCTATTTCTGGGAGCACTCAGTTACAAGGGCTTAGGAAAAGTGCTAAGCAAATCTGTGCCTTACTGTGTAAGTCATGGCAAACTTGGAATACTGTTGCCCTTTGAGACAAAACCTGTATTGGTTTTGAGACAAAACCTGTATTCTGTTTACCATTATTTTGGAGTACATTATTGGGTTAGAAACTGGCAAGATGGCTAGGTCCAGTGGGTGGATGTATATGGAGTCAAATTCAGGTGGAGGCTGAAAACTACTGGGTTTCCCAGGCCCCTGTTTCGTGGCGAGTTCCTGTTTAATATCTTAAATGTTGATCTGGATGAGGGAATCAACTATACCCTCAGTACCTTGGAAGAAAACACTAAGATGGGTGGGAGTGTTGATCAGCTGAAGGGCATGAAGGCTCAGCAAAGGGATCTGAACAGGGTGGATCTATGAATAGAGGCCAGTTGTATGAGGCTCATCAAGGCCAAGCACTGGGTCCTGACCTTCAGCCATAACAACCCCAGGCAGTGTTGTAGTCTGGAGGCAGAGCAGCTTTAAAGATGCCCAGTGGAAAAGGATCTAGGGGAGCTGATCAACAGTACCTAAACATGAGCCAGGAGAGTGCACAGGTGGCCAAGAAGTGGCATTCTGGCCTGTATCAACAATAAAGTGGCCAGCACGACCAGGGCAGTGATTGCCTCTCTGTATGCAACATTTTTCTGGGCTCACCTCAAATTCTGTCCATTTCTGAACCTCTCATGAAGAGAGACATTTGGGTGTTGGAGGTGTACAGAAAAGGACAATGGAGCTGACGAAGGGTCTGGCGAACAAGTCATATGAGGAACAGCTGAGGATTTTTGGGTTGTTTTGTGTGGAGAAAAGGAGGCTGAGGAATTACCTTACTCCTCTCTACGACTTCCTTTTGAGGAGGTTGTAGCCAGACAGGGGACAGTCTGTTCTCCTGGGCAGCCAGGGACAAGGGGAGATGGCCTCAAGCTGTGTCAGGGGAGGTTCAGGCTGGACATCTGGAGTAATTTCTTCATGGAAAGGGTTATTAAATATTGGGATGGATGGTGGTGAATTCTCCATACCTGAAAGACTTCAAGAAACAACCGGACAACTTGAACAACTGAAAGTGTTCAAGAAACACTTCGTGCCTTGGTCTAATTGAAAAGGTGGTGATCAGTCAAAGGCTGGACTGGATAGCAGAAATATTTTGCAAATCTGATTCTGTGACACTGACAAATAATTCTTTTGCACTTAGAATATCCTGAGTTGGAAGGGATCCATAAGGATTAACAAAGTCCAAATCCTGGCCCTGCACAGGACAGCCTAAAGAATTGGAATTGCCCAAGTGGTTCTTGAGCTCTGTCAGGCTGGTGCTGTGACCACTTCTCTGGCGAAACTGTATCATCCATCAGTCACTCTCTGGGGAAGAACCACTTCATAAAATCCAACCTAAATCTGTCCTGAAATAACTTCAGGACATTTCCTCAAGTCCTGTCACTGTCATCACAGAGAAGAGATCAGTACCTGCCCTTCTTCCTCTCACAAGTAAGCTGTAACTAAGGTGAAGTCTCCCCTCAATCTCCTCTTCTGCAGGCTGAACAGGCCAAGTCACCACAGCCACCCTCATATGGGTTCCCCTCAAGACCCCTCTCCATCATTGTAGCCCTCCTTCAGGTGCTCTCTAAAAGCCTCATGTCTTCCTTATACTGTGGCACCCAGAAGTGCCCCCAGCACTTGAGGTGAGGCCGCCCAAGTGCAGAGCAGAGTAGGACAATCCCCTCCCTTGCCTGGCTGGGAATGCTGTACCTGATGCTGCCCTAGACATGGGTGGCCCTACTGGCTGCCAGGGCACTGCTGGCTCATGTTCAACTTGCCACAGACTAGGACCCTGTGGTGATGCATTACCCTGCACTAACAGACCACACTGTCCCACTGATCTGAGAATAACTCATTAGTCCTTGGCTTTGAAAACAGCACAGGCTCAGCTCTTCTTGAGCTTATCAGAAACACTGCTCCCAGGAATTAATGCTGTCTAACAAGCTCCTGTTTTCCTTATGAACAGCCTTGAAAACATTTTTTTTTTTTTTTGCATAAACAGCATAATATTCCTCACACTTTGACTGTGGCCTGGATGACATATTGTTAGGACTAAAGCCCACTCTCTTGAGACCTAATAAACAGTGGTCCAAAATGAGATCTTTTGAGCTCTTCTGGACTGCAGCGAGCTACAATCAGCAACCTCCCTGTGAGTGGGACACCTCTCAGAGGAAGCAAACTCTCAGGCTTGCGATAATTTGAGGATCACTGAAACAGGTTGATACCCTGACTCCTTGACTCCCAGCCCTTCGCTCGTTGGGAGATGCAAAGGTTTTCAAAGTAAGTATTTCACTGACATCTGAAGGGAGTTTTTCACAGGTACTTATGTCTGTGTGCATACACATGTGCATATGCTATTGCAAATCTGGGAGAAATGGCCCTTTCTTAGATGCCTAAGTACCTTATGTATCTAAGTAACTTAGGCAAGTAAGTAAAGTCAGAAGTTATAAACTGAGTTATAGTATTATTGTTATTCTTTAGCTAAGTTGCGAAATATAACTTCGAAACTATAAGTTAGGTTAAATTCTGTCTAGTGTTATTCCTCTGTTAAATTTTTAAGGTTAAATTATAAGTTAAGATATAAGTTAAGTTGGGTATAAGTTGAGTGCTCCTCTTTTGTTAAATTGCCATGTTTAAGGTATAAGTTAAAGAGCTCTATTAAGTTTGAGTGCTGTTAAGCTTTTAGGCTATGTTTCTTTTTATCCTTTCACTCACTGTTCTTTTGTTACATTTACCCAAACACATTCACACTCACAGGCCCCAGGCAGCTCTCAAATAATTTCTTTTTGATTGGCTGGACTTTGTTTGGTTTTGTTGCTCCTCGTTTTCCCTGGTTGGGCCTCAACTGTCTTGTAAGTAGGAAAGTGAATCTTGCCAATGGGCTTTGTTTTGCTGCTGCTTAAGTTGTGGCTTTTGCTTATACCCTTGCCAGTGAGGTTTTAAGTGGTCTCAAACACCAGTTCGTAACAATTTGTTGCAGTGAACAGACTGGCGAGCAGTATCACTGGCTACTTACAAATGCATGGAAAGACCAAACCTTAAGTTCTCAGGCAAACAGGCTCAGGATAATTGACATGACCATGAAGCTGTGAAAGAACATTTAAAAGTTACTAAATGCCATTCAAAGAACAGGGAAGATAAATTATTTGCAAAATGTTAGGCACCTCTATAGAAGCTGCCTGCCAATACCAGTAAGATAGTATTAAAGGGAAACAAGAATCGAAAACTGATCTGGAATTAGGAAAGTGACCAAGTTATTGTTGTCCCTGCAAATAGGACATCTGCAGAGACAGTTACAGGAGGAACAGAAAGAGAAAAGATGCTGGTAGAAAATGTTGAACTAACGTTTATGAAGGATTCAAACTTCTGAACCTTGGGGTGGACAGGTAAATTATATCCAAAAATCAACCTTATTTGATCTTACTAAGATGGTTGATTTACTAAAATGCTAAGGTTGTAAGCCAAATGAAAATGCAGCTGATTATTTGTGGTGTGTATGTTTTACTGGATGAGACCAATTCCTACTGAACGATGAAGGGGCCAATGGGTTCTAGGTCCTGGTGTTATTTTATATTTTGGTCCCTATCCCCCAAATGATCCCAACTTGATAACAAGCAGAGTGGTATACTGGGCTGGTAAAATAAATGTGTGTGAGAGAGGAGAGTCTCTAGTAATACCTATTAAATCTGTGAGTGAGCTGTCCCCTTGTATTACAAAAGCTGCCTGCATCTAAGTCATGCACGAGTGATCTTGAATACTTGTTCATAACAGACATCTCTTTCCCTAGCACTGCTCTCCAGTCTCTCCTTCCCCAGCATGTCTCTACAATCAGGGTTGCCCTGTCCCATGTGCAGAATACAGCACTTGTTAAACTTTATATGGCTGGTGATTGCCCAGACCTCTAATATGTCTAGGTTGAGCTGGAACTTCACGGACTTGAACTTTAGTTTTATGAAATTGAATTTTACCTTCACAAACTAGAAGTTTATGAATTTGAGGTTTAATTTTCCTTTAAGTCTCTTGTCCTATACGTACCAGTCTATTACTAAAAATGTAATCACATGAAATGATATCTTATGTAGAAGGTAGCTTCTCTCAACTTTATGTGGTCTTTTAAGAAGACCAAACAAAACAAAACAAAACAAAATGAAATGAAATGAAACCAAACCAAACCAAGCCTCTTCTTGCTGGTAACATATTAATAGTTTATTGTGCATGCATTAAGACATATTAATATCTAAATAGATGTATTATTAACATCTTGTGTCTGTCCCACAGGTGGTTTGAAGCTATCTGAAGGATTAATCCCTTGTTCATATTCTTTTTTGTCTAACAGGGGTTGGAACAGCTAGTCTGATTCTATAGTATTTTACAGAACAGTTTCCTATGACAGAAACCTAATATTTTACTTTTATTCCAAGTCATTTTTTTCAAAGAGAAAATAATCCTTGGAAAAGGGTTTCTAATTCTAAGGTTTTATTTTCTAATTTACAGTGCCAAATGGCTTTTAAAAGAGTTATAATGAAATTTTAAATTTTTATTCCTTTTAATAATTCCTGGTAATTTCTGGTGCTGCTGTGCATTGCAGTGGTATTTCAGTTATCTATCCATAACGACACCAAGAGTGACAATAACTCGACATGTGTATTTACAGATAGCTTGTTTCTTTCCTCTTCTTTTTTCTTTAATATATACAAAAGGACATTAAGTTCCGTGTGTCATTTTCTGGCCAGGCCATTGGCACAGTAGGAATCTTCAGCATGACTTCATATTAATTTTCATTTTGCCTGTCTTGTAGATGTTATTTCACTTAGAAACTTTGTCATGGTAAAATTGGTCTCCTTTTCAAGACTTAAGAATATTTTGACATTGTACTGTGAAGGAGATAAAAAAGAGTCCTTTTTCCTAGTTTTGATTTATGGCCATATATTACTACAGAATAGTAATAATAACAAGAATGATAGAAACCTTTCTTTTTTTCTGGCAAGATTGATCCCTTTCTCTTCTTAGTGTTTCTAAGGTGTCTTGGGAAAGCTTTCTAAAAAAATTATATTTTTGTCAGACAGATTCCTATAATCTCTCACCTTTCTAAGTCCTGTGAGGTACACCAGCATAGTTGTGTGGCATGACTTCTTTCTATAAAAATCATGCTAACCCTGCTCACCTGGCTGGGCCACAGGGTCCCATGCATTATTGTTGGTACCAGTTCCTGGCCTCTTGCCTCAGGCTCCCATGATCCAGACCTCTGGATTTTGCAGCTCGCACTGCAGCAGCACACCAAGCTATCTGCACTAAATGTTCTCCTAACCAAAAGGCTGGGATAACTTTTCAACATTTCTAAACCATTGGGTTTCTTCCCCTTAAATGTTTAATTTTCTGTAATGCCTTTATCTTCACTTAGATCAAAATTTCCAGCTGTTACAGAGCAGAAGAATTAATTTTTGTGTAAAAAGTTCAGTTTTAGAAAACTTAAAAGCAGCATCCAGAAATAACTAGTGTACTGACAGTATTAATGAGGTATGTTAAAACTTCACAATTTGAGCACCTTTTTCTCTGTCTCAAAGAAAACAAAGAGGAAATACTTAGCTTTAGAGTACAATACTCTTTCAGCATTTAAGGAAAAACATTTTCTGGCATTTAAGGAAAAACATTTTCTGGCATTCTAGATAGTTTTAATATACTAAACCAATTGAAATATTCAAGTGTTTTTAGCTTATTTTAAAGATTAATCTTCAATTAAGAAGGTAAAAATCAATATTTTTGCATATATTTCCTAAATAAGAAGTTTAATAATAACCAGTAAACTCAGTTTTTCCACTGAAATTGACTGCTAGATGATCAAAACTGCTTCATAAAGAGGCAAAATTCTGCCATGAATGGAAAATTGGATTGTGCTTGTGACATGGTTGTAAACCCCCAAAAAATTTGCTTTGCACTTGGCTATTTCTTTGAATGTTTAATATTCATGACCCGATTTATTCATTATAGAAATGCTCACTCATTTCATTAAGTCATATAATGAATTGCTTCCCCTGTTGAAAGTAGTCATTATAACTTGTATCTCATCCAATCTCAAATTAAGTTTTCCCTCTTATCCCTTCCCCACTTCTATATCTCCTTTTGTTTGCTGAGGTGTTCTTATTTTTTTTCCTTAACAAATAAGTATAGGGCTGATACCTGACAGGATTAATTACAACCTGCACCACATAGTTACAGGCCCCTTATATTACACCTGTTAGGCCTTCTGAAATAAAATAACTACATAGTAGATTACAGACTGCGTGTGAAAATCTGGCTTTTCAAATGAAATTGAGCAAGAGTTTCCAAATGTCCTTCATATAATTAACTATCTAGCAGACTCCATAGTCAAAATTTATTTCTAAATTTGGATCTTGGATTTTCTTCTGATTAGACCCTTTTTGTGTCCCCGGATTTCACTAATTCCTCTGCATTTTCAGGATAGAAAATAGCCAACTTTTTCTGGCTTTTGGTTCAGTGACATGATATTGCAGAAGGAAACAAAGAAGAAAGCAGAAGGAATAGAAGTCCAGAGTGAGGTGGATTATCCCCTTTTCCTCCGTTCTCAAGAACAAGGCTTCAAGGCTCCAGCCTTACCAATTTTACGTTATGTGAACATTTTTGTCACAAGTATCAACTAAAGCCATTTCAGTGATTTCAAGATGACTTCTGGTTTTCTGCTACTCACTTATAAAGCTGTAATTTTAAAGTGTATTCACCCTCCAAGATTTACATTCTACACAGCACTGCATTGTTTTTAGGTGAAGTGCAGGGCTTTCCTGTTTTATGATTGGAAATAACTGCAGATATCACATTGTGGGCAAAACTATTACAAAATGCACAGTTCAAAGACTGAAAGATACAGTAAGTACATATATAATTCTGACTGTGTACATGGAATGATTCTACAAGGATGATGATATTAACCAAATGTGTGTATTGGTTTACACTGAAAAATAAATAGTCTTAGGAAATTCAATAATAAACCTGAAAAAGAAGATTTTTGAGTGACTTATTTTGTCCTATCCTTCCCCTAATATCACCTGGAATTCATAGAAAACTATGGATATTTTCAGGAAAAAAATATTTTCACTGAAAAAATTACTCCACAGAGTAGAAAACATAGGCTTCAGACCTGAGTCATAATGTTCTTCTTTGTAATCAGAGAGCAGAAGTAGCACTAAACTTCTACCACTGCAAGGACCTGTAAGGAGAAGTACACAGCACACACATTGTCCTGTCAGATGCCAGGAGGAGTGTCTGACACAAGGGGTGATGTGGTGTTAGGTTAACATGTGCATAGCCCACCTACCTTTTTGTGTGTGTGACTAATGATCTGACAAAAACTGACTTGGACACCAAATCATGCTGTGTGTTGAAGGTCTTCAAACTTACTTCTTCTATGCTACTCATCAGGATTAGGAACTTCAGAGACAAAATTATATGTAAGAATTTGAAAAGATTGTTTTGTTTTAGATTTAAAATAGGAGTGTTTACAAACATATTTATGAACAATTTAGAAATCAAATTATAAGGAATTTATGGAGAAATAATAAAAAGGACTCTTTTTTTTCTTTTAGATGTACATACCAATTTCTAAAATCTACTTACCATTTTTACTTTAGTGAAATTTTTTATTTACTTATGATGCTGGAATGAGTGGAAGTGTGAAATGATTACAGAGCAGAAAAACTGCTTTAAACACTGCTTACCCGCATTATCTTACTTACAATGGCTTCAGCAGAAATTCTTCCAGCTTTTATTGGTGTAATTGAGGGGAAATTTTCTGGTCTTGCACTCTCACTTTCTCATATCCATTTTCTTTCATTTTGCCTACATGCAGAAAATAAAATTAAGATATTTCTACATGATTGTAGGTTAATCCAAGGCCTTATTGAATATTGTTTTTCAAATGAAATCTGGACAGGCTCTAAATTCTTAATATGCTAGGAAAATATGCTTTGTGATTTATTCATTTTGAATATTTTAGGTTTATGTAAAATTATAATTAAAAGTTTGCAAGGAGTAAATTATTTTACTCATACTATTGTATTCATTAGACTAGGAATTAGTGATGGAAATAGTTGCTATATTAACCAGAAATTCTGTCTGCCGAAATTTTCTATTACTATATTATTTATATTATTTAATTAATTTAATATCTGTTTAAGGTTAAATAAAACAAAACAATTGCCATGAAAGAAGATTTTAACCATTCTTTGCTAATAGATGTCTTAAAAGTGGTGAGAGTTTTCCTCATGGGGTTTAACTCCATAGATATTTAAAACAAAATCCATACTTTCCTATAACAAGCAATAAAATTTACAGAAGTCAAGAAAGACTTGGTTTATACAAAAGTCTGGTGATCTCCTCATGGAATACCTAATTGCAGTTTTTTGTTTCCCTAAAGAAATAAAAACAATCTCCCCTAAAGTAATAAAAGGAATTGTTTTTTCTAAATACCCACTGTTAAAGATGCAGTCTATGAGAGTGGAGTTCGGGGTTTTTTTAGAATATTATAATGATATGCTGGATGCTTCATTGCGTGTACTAAGTGTTGCTATTTTCTTTTGGATGACAAAGGCAATTTCATTACCAAAAATCTCTTCACAAATTATTAAAGCAACAGAGCATAGAGCCCAGGATGCACAATTGTGGGTATTAAATGCTGTCAGTAATCTATTGAGAAATTATTTGCACATAAAAAAGAAGTAGCTGCAACCCAGTCTTACAATACACACATTATCTTTGAGAAAAGCTAGCTGGAGAGTGATGACCCAAAATTATCAGTTCAAATGGCAAACTTTGTGTTTTGAAACAGGTAACTTTGCTGAATACAGAATTAACAATGACAATATACCATATTGTTGCTCCATAGTGAGCTAGTGTATATTAAACTTTTGCCTGAAGAGTGAAGTAAATAAGGAGTTTGCATATACTGTCATTTTAAATTTTTTGCTAAAACCATCAGCAGAATTAAAATATTGAAAATTCATACTTTGCCGTTCAGCTAAGAATAAGTGGTTTTATCCAAACTCAGTATCTCGTTATGTATGTTATATTGCTTTTAATCCTGAAAATAAGGAAATGTTGCAAAGTAAGAGTATTTTAAAATCCAAACTTAAAATGTGAAGTTATATTGTAAATTATTGAATCACTGAAAAATAAAAAAATTCTGTGTATTTTTAAAAGCAGCCAACTTAATTAACTATTAAGAACACACAATGTATATAAATAAAAATATTAATATGAATGTAAACATAAAAATAAGTGTGGTTCCCTTAGATTAAAACATTTTAATTTCTTTGGCTTAAATACATACTGTAATCACTTTGTTGCTTTGGATTTTTTTGAGGTGGAGTAGGGATGAATGTAGTGGAATTTTTGTGGGGAATTGCACTTTGTTTCCCATTTTGTTTTCACTGTCTGTACAGAAATTAAAAAGCATTTACAAAGCACATGACTTCAGGTAGAAAGTGTGAACCTCAAAAACATCTTACTGTCAGCAATATTTCCATTAATGTATTTCCTTACATAAATTAATACATGACTAGGAGATAAAATATTTTTCGATTGTGACAAGCATTAACTTTCCTTTGCCACTTAAAAATGTATGTTTCATGACTCCTGACAGACAATTATGAAGAGAAAATGATTCTAAAATACTTTAGAAGAATTAAAAACATTAGGTTTTATATCTAGCCTTGCCATGGAGATATTTTCCTTCTTAAGGTTTCTATACAAAATTCATTTTCTTCTTAAAGTAAACTAACATGTTAATATTGTAATTTTTTCTTTAAATATTAGTTCAGTATACTAGAAGTAAAATATAAAACAAAATAATTGATAATGAGTGGGAAGTGACAAGTCAAAGATTTCTTCTCAAATATTTTGATTCCTAATATATTTATTTAAAAAATATTATTTTTGAAGATTTTTAATTTCTTCTGTAAAAAGAAAACTAAGAAACCTGATTCTTAGAGAAATAGATGGCTATGAAATTTTAATGTTTGAAGAGACAAGATTACTGCATACTTGCCACATTTTTAATAATGAAATAAAAAAATTATATATTCTGATACACAGTTATCTGTATGTAGATTTATGCAACAGTTCTGATATTTCTTATAAGTAAAGGAACTGTTGATGATGGTGAAGCAAAATCAAATTCAAAAACAAAGATAAAAGCAAAGATAAAAACAAAAGCAAGAGAAAACTCTGAATTAAAAGAGAGCATACAATGAAAATTAAAAGAATGGGAAAAAAGGAACATAAACAAAAGAAAGCTTACAGAAAATTAAATGAAAAAGAAAATGGTAAAAGAAGAAGATAATGAAAATAAAAATTAAAAATAATTAAAAAGAGAAAAGGAAATAGAAGAAGAAAAAGAATGAAGGAATAAAAAGAAACATTAAAAATGAAATGAGAAAGAAAAAGAGAAAAAATAAAAAAGAGAAAATTCTTATTCTTATTTTTTGTTGGAACTGTTTGTTTTTAGATCAAGTCCTCATGACATTTTCCTATCTGATTTTACAAAAAGCTACAAAACTCAATTAATACTACTAAATAATTATAAATAAGAAGGAGTGCACATGTTTTCATGCTGCAGTAGGTTTTCCTTTTGGTGGAATTGAAGAATATGTGCCAATGGATGGAGCCAATGACTGTTGCAATTCAGGACAGGAAATATAAGAGCAGGCTCACTCCTATGAAACATGCATATTATCCCCAAGCTGAATTTCAAGAATAACCTAAAGTCAGTTCCTTTTTAACGTAGATCCTTTCTTGTAGAGATAGTCTCACTTTCATTTGTGTGTTGAACAGGTTTTCTTTCTTTATATTTGAAATAATTAATTTTGTCTGAGCTTTTTGAATTAGTACTATCCCGGACAGGAGAAATAGATTGATTAAAAATATCATTAAGCTGATTAAAGTTCTACGATTCACAGTCTTTCTAATTGAGTTATGTACTGCTGATCTGCCTTGTCTTTAAATGTTTCATTGCCTAAAGAATCCCCAAAGGAATATTTCTTTCTTTCAATGTAAAATAATTTAGTAGGAATAATAAGCTTTTAATGAGGGAAGAAGACAGTGAGATTTTTTTACATTCCTTCTTGATGTCTCACATGCCAGACTTGTGTAGGTTCCTAAATTAGTCTACCAAACTAGGTGAGAAAACTTAGCTTTGAAAGACTGGTAGGAATTTCAAAGGCTAAATTCATTATAGAGTTGAATCAGTGACACACGTAAATATAACATTTAGATTCTCATAAGAACCCAGTGAATACAACACAAATCTCAGTCCACAAAATGCAATGTTCATCAGTATCATCCCTCTGTCTGCCTTAATGTGTTGTAGCAGACACACAAAACACTGCATAACCACACCTGGTTGTTATGCATAACAGACTCAGAGGTGTTCTGGTCCACATGTTGCCTGACTAATCTGTGAGTGGGATCTCATCTGGTAAAAGTGCAAACTGCATCTCTCTACCAAGGTTTACTTTTGAAAATAAACATGGTTTGCCTGAGAAACTCTCATTTACCTGCCCAAGACACCTCCTAAATGATCATCGGTAGGGTATTTATTGTATTTCAAGATGTGGAGATTTGGACATTTTCTACAGATTTTGACAGCTCCTTCCCTGTCAGCAAAAGCTGCATGAGCTCCTCACTGGGGTTATGGCACCAAAGATTATTCAAATGGCTCCCTTCTGAGAATGTTGCCAGGAAAAAAAAAATTCTAACTTGCTAATATTCTGCTAGAAATCTCCGTACATACAATAGAATAAGTTCAAACAAATGTGTACCCACTTCTGTAATACATTCCCCACTTACAATCTGCATGGTTTGGTCTTTGTTTTTTTAACCTTTTCACACAAAACAAGGTAAGCTGCTACAAAATGAGCCTATTGCCAGCTAAACCTTATACTGTTAATCACTCAGCCTTTGTGTGGTTGTTATGTGTCCATAGTCCATTTCATTTCCAAACTATTGTTAATATGTAATTTACAAACATGTCTTGCCAGCTATCGAGGCTCCTGGGAATTTAATAAATGTTCTTGAATCAAGCAATTTTTAAGAGACCCTATTTATCTATTTATCTTGAACTTGCTTGGCTTCTCAGAAAAATTGTTGTAAGTCTTTGTTAAACCACAGCATGGGAAGCCCAGTGTGTTACAAACTCCTTGCAAATATTTTTTCTTACAAAAAGCACAGTTTATAACTATGTAATTATATTTCCTGCGCTGTGGGTAGACTAATGATTTTTCACTTACTTGCAAATTATTTAAAATCATAAAACCTCTCTGTAGTGTGCCTTTCTTTTTGTTGGTTTTTTTTTTTTTTTTGGTTTGTTTCTTTTTTTGTTTCACAGAACTCAACCACCTCTCTTATAATTTTTGTAATGAGCTAAATTTTAATTAATTATTAAGTCACAAAAATATCTTGGTATCAGAAGTCTTGTCCATGCCATTTCCGGAAGGATTGTTTTTTGAAACAACTATCATGAAATTACGATGAAATTATTATGAAATTACTTCTATGCCTTTCTTGTCCTGGGTTGGATGTTTAAATGAAGCAGATCTCTGCCTAAAGCTAAAAAAAAAAAAAAAGAAAAAAAACCTAAACCAAAAAATCCCCCAGTTTATTTTAGAATTAGTTTTTAAGAGTAACATCAAGTGATTTAATGATTTTACTGCTGTCTTGAGAACTTATATCTAGCAGAAGTTGGAAGCAGTATTCTGTTAATCTATATAATACTTAATATTATCTATCTAACACTTAGTATTCATGTGTTCAGATTCTTTCTAATGGCCTTTTGGTCTTAAAAACAGCACATTATAGGATTGGAAATTACAACAACATTAAAGTCAATGAAGTATACCTCTGGATTTCCCCTTTTTTTACAGTCAGAGGAAAACTATAAAGAAATCTCCAGTGTAACACATAGATATCATTTACATATCTCTAAATTGCTTTGCCATTAGCCCTAAAATCTCAACGTGCTAGACAAATTGCATAACTGAATCTAGAGTTATAACGTAAGTGATTCTCATAAAAAATATTTAATGTCTATATTGGGCATGCATATATATAAAAAATCTTATTGAAGTATGAGAATTTGCTTCATTCTTCTGGAATCAGTTCCAAAAAGCCACTCTGCAAAACTGCTATATTCAGGCCATTCTTTTTAAGTGATACACAGAATGACATTTTACAACAAAAATATAAAATAATTTTTGATACTATAATTATTGAAGTCACAGGGTAGAATATTATAAATGATAGTTAATAGAGTTAATATTCACTCATCTAAACCATAGATTGCATTTTTCTATATACGTCTATATAATTGTGTTAAAAAAACCACTCCCACTTCACTCATTTTATTAGTGAATAAATACATTAACTTAAATTATTTTTGCTTGGTTCTTCCTGGCAGAAAATCTGCCAGAATTTGCTTGTATTTTTCTCAGATTCAATCCAAATCTAGAAACAGTGAAAAATTCTACATGTAAGTGAATTACCTGTACTCTGAAAAACAAATGCAATGGTATCCTTCCTTTTTTTCTAGAAAACTACCCTATAATTGAGATATTCAATTATCAGCATATAAAGCAGCCAGGATAGTTTTTCAATTACATTTTCGTAAAAGCAAGTCAACCCAAAACAAAATTAAAAACAAAACAAAACAAAACAAAAAGCAAGCAAACAAAAAATACCCCAAACTAAATAAGCCAAACAACAAACAAAAAATAAAACCACAAACAAACAAACAAAGAAACAACCCAAACAACCAAACCAAACCAGAATCAAAACTAAACCCAAACCAAAACAATCAAAATCAAACCAAAACAAAAAATACTACAAACTCCCCACTACCCTACTAGGCTTTCAAGTTATTTAGCCTTCAAAATATTTAATTAAAATTGACAACACCATAGGTCTCTTAAAAATTCCAAGGTACAAACTAAATTCATTGACAGGTTACATCATTTGCAACACAGTTGTTAGAGGGTTTGTAACATTAAACCTCTTCTTAAGGACTCTTCTAAATGAATTTATGTATAACAGGTGTTTATTTCTCCTGTCCCTGTTGTACATTTTTCTCATCAGAAGCAAACATTAAGACTTTGATTTGTGAGAGTTTGAAATACGAGTGCATAAAACACCTAATTGAGAAGGTTGGCGCTTGGACTTTTTTCATTAACTGTTCTCAAAATCAGAGGCATTTGAAACACCTCAATGGAAACTGATCATGGTGGACAACCAGTCACCTACCTTCAGATACTAATGCACTAGCGAAGGATGGATAACTTTATTGGTATTGCACTGGATTAATATTTAGATATTCTGAATGTAATTTACTTTCTGGCTTATTTCTATTCTCTCAGGGAATAATTTCATCTCTATCTCATTTCCCTTTCTGTAAAATAGCAATAATGCTCTTTTATGTAATTGAATGAAGGAGAAGTTCACAGTTGTATGGGACACAGATATTTGTGGTGTTTAGGTAGGGAGTTTTTCAAATGTATTTCAGACGTAACTGTGCTTACTTAGAAAAGGAGTATGTTATTTTTATTATTTTTCCCATGTGGACATCGATCTCACTTGTGGTTTTGACAAAAAATTAATCCTTGCTGATGTACATTATCTCTCACCTACTTACGTAGAATTGTGTAGGATTTTAAAACCAAGGAGAAAAAAAAAAAAGATTAAATTCAGAGAGAATTACAACTTTTAAAACTTTAAAATCTGCAACACAAAATATTTTTTCAATGCACAAATGGTTTCTGAGTTAATTTATGCAGCATGAGTGAAACTGAAGTTTTAATCTGATCAGAAGTATTGCTCATACAGAATGAGACATCGGTTTTAAAACCCAGCAAAAACCAGGGAACTATTTAACCAATAACACAGATTTTAAATTTTCACAATAAGTGAAAAAGAGTATGTTCAAATGGTGTTTTCCTTCATCTACCGATCTATCCCATCTTGCTCTCTATAAAGAGAAGTGATATTATCTTCCATCTTTGTCATCCTGATATGAAAACAAACAAGCACACATAGCCTGTGAACACTGAATGTAACCATGGCTAAGGAGACAACCTACTAGGCTGGAAATTTAACTGGGAAAGAAATAACACTCCTGTAATAACACCAGTAGCGCACTGCTGTGGCTTGTGTTTCCTCAGAAATACTCACCGAAAACTTTGTGGTTTGCAGTGATTACAGCCCACTTATTTCCTTTCAGCCAAGACAGTGCACCTTTTTGCAGCATTCCACATCAGTGTGCAAAGACAAATAAGACAAACATCTTTGTCTTACAGATCCTGACCTTATTCCATTAGTATATTATTCTATTACACAGCTGCTAGACTAGAATCCAGCCCTTCAGGGATTTAATATCTCATTGGCCCAAAATAATGGAACAGCTATTTCCTGAGGCTAAATGAAAAAGAAAACTGGTACTTTGTGCTTTTCTTGAGTTCTGTGCCTTTTTGCCATTTTAGGGATTTTTTGTTTTTCTTTCCCTCTGCAGAATAAATAGAAATGTATTTCTAAAAAGCAAAAGAAGTGACCTCATTGCCACCTGAAATTGAAAAAAAAATAAAATTATGAAAAGGGAAAAGATCCTTACCTATTAAATCTTCTGTATACTGTATCTGTATTTTTGGATGACTTCTAATTTCCCAAATGATTGGAACAAATGGTATTCAAGTGTTCTGCCCCAAATGGTATTCAAGTTTACTACATTCAAAACGAGAACTCCTAGATCAAGGTTAACGTCAATGTACTCAGTTCTCAAGACAATCCTACTATGTATTTGGCTATCCACTTTTATTTTCTTTTTGGGTGCAGCATCGCTTGTTTATTGGGGGATTTGGTTTCCTAGAAGAAAACTTGCTATTTTTTAACCATTCTACTCTATCTGCAAATTGGGCTATGATGATGCAGTTTTTTTTCTCAAAGGATGTAAGACTGTTAGAGAAAGAGATTGGTATTACCTCTGCATGATGCATCTTTTTTTAACCATCGGTATTCTAATAGTAGGACTGTTTAAACAGTAAACTCTTGGTAAAAGTAATTAATATCTGACCTTTTATTAAAACACCTTTTACAAACTTATCATAACAAAAATTATTAAACTGATATAGTTATCCAAGTATCAAAATATTGATGAAACAAATTAACTGTAACAGACTATACAAATGGTAGTTAATAAAATGGTTAACAGAAAGATAAAAAAAATATTAATTCTTTATCACAATCTTTAACAGGAAACCGAAATAAGGGGTGTCAGATTGATTTTATTTTTACTTACTAAATTTACTCAGCACTTTCCATACATTATTAAAACAGAAAGATGATTGTTCATATTGTCTAAGAGCTAAAAATACAGCTCACACACTTAAAGGCTAGAATGAAGCAACATATACAAATAGTAGAACTAAATCCCTTTTTGGTAATGACAAGTTCTGGGGAATGATGACTAATAAAAGACATTAAGTCTTGTTCTCAAAACTTCAATTATTATCTATGAAACTGAAAATACACTATCTACTGTTGCAAAATCTGAACGTTTTGTTGTGCTCCATATGTACATGCACATGTGACTGGTTTTTTTCATACTTCCTGGAGAGGAATCCATTACACAGCTCAGTATGTATTTCATTCTCTCTGTGTGAAATTCAGACTTTTAATTAGGTATATGTAATAAGGGAAGAAGACCACAAAATATAAATAAAATATTTCTGTTCCTTTTATTTTTTAATCTTCCTTGTATTTCTGCCAATATCATGCTAATTCCAAGGCATTTGTGAGTGCTGCAACTGTCACTGGTTTCTCCAGCAATCACTTTGAAGTAGCACTGGTTTTGATCAACTACTTCAATCATAATCAGAGGATATATCAATTGACCAGAGCAGTGGACAATTGTTTAAGAGTATTGCCCATTTAGCACTGTTGGAGAAGTAATTTTGAAAGTTTAAGGGACTAACCAATTAATTTCTTTTTTTGTTTGTTTGTTTTTTAAATTAAGATTCTTGATGATTCAAGATCATCGGGTTATGCTAAAGGTTGAGAGGGATGATGTTCCAGGATTTTGAAATTTTCCTAAAGTTTTCATAGACTGAAATGAGCAATAATCTGTATTAAAACTGACATATGGACATATTGTGTTAATTACCATGAATATGATTTTTTTTCTGCAGAAGAAACATGGAGAACAATTTTCTGGGATATTATTAGATGGACTTTGATCCTTTGAAAAAGAGGTAAAATATTATTATTGAATTAAGACATCTGTTATCTGCAAAATGTAGAAATCATAGACTTGCAAGATTTCAGAAGACAGATAAGTAAAGTTATATAAAAACAAACAAAAAAATTATCTCACCTGACAGTCCTCAAAAGATACCCATATTGTGTAAGAGATCAAAAACGGATGGAAACATGGCAAACTTGTGGTCTAACCTCAGCCTGGGGTGAGCCTGGATAGGCTTTTATTGAGTTGAATTTGAGGCATGCCATTGTCTGAACCCTGCTTTCACATGGCTTCAGGCTGATATTTTTTTGAAAGAGAAGGAAAAAAGGTCGGAATTGTCTTAGTTTTTCCTATTCTATTTGTAGTTCCTATGTTCTAGTTCAAAGGCAGGTAACTTAATTCTAGATGAGAGTATAAATGTCACATCAGAGTCAGGGAAGAAAATCAGTGTCCTCTATGAGTGGAGACAAAAAAAAAAAAAGGCCCCAAAGAAATCCAAAAGACAAAGCCAGTTGTCCCTAATTACAAATGAGATGACTATTGTCTTCAGGAAAACACCTTTCCACCATTCCCACTTAAGTGCATTTTAAATATGAAGGGAGAAGATGCAATATTCTGCCTTCCACAACATTTAGTTCTTCCATACAAATTAATAAATTTCTGCCCATACAGGCCACTAATTATGCCTTTTGCTTCATTATGTTTGGGTTTTTTTATCACGCAGATATTAAGGTAGAATCTGATTTTATAGTGGTGTAGTTCAGTAAAATTGAATAGAACTTTTTGACCTGTATAATTTTATAGTCTTGAAGCTTATTTAGTGTAAGTTCCTTAATTTATTTTCCATTTCTTCATCTTATCAAAATTGGAAGAGAGATCTAATCTTTGATAAAAATTCCTAGAACTATCTGGTGCTCTGCTCATCCATTCTTCTAAACACTGATTACATTGTGTGTGACCCTTGCACCCTCAAACAGAGCATGCTGGAAGGACAAGATTTAATTTCTTCAGTTAGTGAAATTTAGTTGGACTGAAAATACAAGTATAAAAAATCATGTATTTATTACTTATTTCAGTTCTCTGCTGAGGTGTTTATAAGCCTGCAGCACTTTACATTCATTCTGACCCTTAACAAGTAAAATCAGTAGGTATAATTTCACAATATCTCACGATATCTGTCCCTATCAAATTCCAAATTTATTGATTAACAATTTCAAGAGCTGGTTGCAATACTGTCTTGTAATCAAAACAAATAAGTCTGTGTTATTCAGTCAAAAGAAACCTCTGAATAACATCATGTTGTAGTATGTAAAGAAAAAAAGAAAGGGGAAGAAAAGGGTCAACGCTGTACTCCTGATACAGGGGGATACGAACTCTGTTTCAAGCTTGAAACTTTATTTATTCTTGTGCACCATTGACCATACATCTAATCAGGTAAGTTTTTGACTGGTATCTTCAAAATTTACCTTGCAAAATAGTGGAAATAAATTGGATGTTTATTGAGATGTTTTCTTGGTGTGCGATGTCTTATGTAGTATTTCTCAGTCTAAAGGTTGACTGGTACCTTCAGGCTTTTGCCATAGTCAGAGCACTCCTGAAACTGGCTCTACAACTGTGCAAAGTAGCACTGCCAGTAGGCAAGAGACCAAGAATATTTCCTCTCCTGGACCTACACATCTTGCTGCAGTGGGTGCTGAGGGAGGAAGGCAGCTGCAGGTTAAAACACTAACAGCTCTGGGAGAGTTGAGTCCGCACTTCAGATTTAAACATCAAAAAATTTAAAGAGGAAAGGCATAGCTTTTAAATGTTAAAAGAAAAAAATAATAAAAACCAAAGAAACTGACTTTTCCTCTCTCCTGCATTCTTGAAATTCACTGCCCAAAAGCTTGAAAAGCATTTTAACAAAGAGCATTACCATACTTTTTTCGGTTGTCTGATATAGTCATCAAGCAGCAGTTATTTAGGCTTTATGATCTTTCTTTTGATGGCTAGAATATGACTACATAATTCCACTGTGATTAGTGTGTTTCTCAGGTTTACATACAGAAGTTCAGTGAGAAGTCTACTATTTTATCTGCTGCTTCCTTTCCCCATCTTTATGTTATGTTTAGAGATTATGAGGCTTTTAATGTTTCTTGTTACTGATGTTATTGTTGGTACAAGAAGGTATAACCCAAATTAAAACCAATTGCCCCCCCTCAGCAAGCTCTGTGAAATTACTTAGAAGATGCACATGGTTTTGCATCTTCACATTCCTTTTACTTTGTATTTTTATACTTCATGTCAGGCTTCAAGATGCCCTATTTTAACTAATGAGTTTTGCAGGCAGCATTCAGCTTTGTAGATTTACATAAATTGTACTTTGTTGATATTTGGGTAAAGGTTGAATGTTCTTATCTCATCTATGTTTATATCATTATTAAAAGACATAAACGAAGAAAGAATAACCTACCTTATTGTTGTTTGTTTAAGTATTCACTAATTACCATTAATTTGATTAGTATAGCAAATTAAAGCAGAAAACAGACAGAGTTTATTCACGGTTAAATTGCAGAAATCAGTGGGTTATGCAGTATTTGCATTTTAATTAAGTCATGAGTGTTTAATGCTATGTGCTGGAAATACAAATTAATTCTCTGCCTTCATTGAAATTTAACATTCATCTCAAATTATTTATTTTATGTATCTTTGTGACTGATATCCACAGGTAGAAGAATGCAGTTCTGTTACTCATACATGCCCATAGCACACTAAAATTAACAAACAATTCTTTCCTATAAACCATTAAGACAATCCTAAATCTGCATTACCGATAATTCCATAATTTGGTTTTATCATAACAGAATTACAGAATATGCTGTGTTGGAAGGAACCCAGAAGGATCATCAAGTCAAAATCTTAGCCTCACAGGACCACGCCTATAGTCACACCATGCGCCTGAGAATATTTTCCAAGGTATTCCTTAACTCTTCCTGGCTTGGTGCTTCACTGGGTAGCCTGCAGAATAGCCCTTGATCCTTGGCTGTTTGATTTACAGACTATGGGTTGAGGGAACCTTAGATTTGCAATGCCAGAGCACAATAAGTGCCACTAAACTGTGGACCAGAAAATTTTTCACATTAGGATTAGTGCAATGTAAATGCTCAGTAATATGTAGGCATCTTCTCTGCATTCTGCAAGTTAGTATGAAATTCTTCATAGGCTGTTTTTATATATGTTGAGAAAGTTAAGAATTTCCCTGGTTAATTCATAATAATATTTAAAGACAAGGGTGTAGAGAGAATACCTTCTGTCCATATGGGCAGTCCCCTGTGAGCTTGATACTTTCAACCAAAGGCATTTTAAGTCCAAACAGAAAGCAGGAACTTCCAGTCTAACTTCAAAGAAGCATTTTACTTTTTGTTTGTTGGCTTTTGAGAAATTAAAGGAGGATATAATACCACTTACTCTCATTTGTAGAACAGCCAGGATGAATTCTTCTCCAAAAGGAAGGGGGACAGACAGGTTTCATTATGTCTGAAGGTAAAACAACCTGTAGTCTTTCTTTTTAAAACATAGCAACCATTAATGGTCTTTCAGATGAGGAGAATTCTCTTACTTATTAAATTCTGCTAAAATCAAAGCTACTACAAGCAAGTAAGGGTGTCATCAGGGTTCCTCTTATCAGTCACTTGTCCTAAAATCTATTTATTACCTTGGTCAAGGAATACGTCTTGTTACTCCATGAAGATTGGAAAAGAGAGATTAAGTGAATTAAGACATTCTTTAGACAAATACTTATAAAAATCCTCTGATGGAAGATCTAGATATAAACCACAGCTGTGAATTGGCTACTAATGCCTAAATGATTTTTGCCTTTTACACATTTCTTTGAATCTACAAGTATTAGCATGCATACTTGTAATCCTTTACATAGTCTGGTGCTTAGTGTTCTGTAAGTGTTCTGCAGGCCCTGAGACTAAACACCCCAGAACTGCAGAGTCAGGGAGACCCAACATCCTATTATCTTAAGAAGCCAAGGACCCCTAGTAGGACAGATTCTGTAAACTAGAGGTTAGCCCACCTTAGTCCCATTATTGGGCTCCCTTGTTAGATATACTAATGTGTAAGGTTAGATATACTAATGTGTACACATAACTTGTGTATGTGACTGATGGGGTGTATGCATTTTGCCACACCGTCACCTGGGTGAAGTGGATGCATCCAACTGGATCCTAATTAAAATACGGAGGTAACGACACCCAACCCTCTAACCGTTTCTAGCCTTGTTTTTCCTAAGACCAGGAAAAAGGCATCAACAACAAGAGGAGCTGTTCACACAAGTTGGAGCTGAGATAACAGGCCCTAGAGAGACTTGAGCCTTTCATTCACCCATGTGAGAAAAGGTGTCCTGAAGACACTTTTATCTTGGCTCCTTGTAGCTGTTTAATGAATCTGGGAGTTCTGGAGCTGTGGGCAGGTACTGGGACATTCAGGTTTATGCAGTGGTGTGCTTTATCCGGTTTAAAATCTAACATCAAATTACACAAACAGTAAGAAAAGAAAGTGCCAGGGAATTTTGTTGTACGGCTCCCACTGGCATTAGTGATCGCTCTATGACTGAATTGTTGTGGTCAGCAAGCTCTTTCTTTTAGAGGAAAATATTAGGAAAAATAAGGAACTAATTCCTTGGCTGAATGCAACTTCTGAAAGCTTATGGTACAGTGATTTCCTTCTCCGTTTTGTAGGAAAACTACTTAAAACATACAGAAAATAGTGAATACGAGAAAGTAATGGATGTTATACAGCTTCAGTCCAAGCTGTGTGCTGTTCTCATTGGTATGTAGCACGTGCACCATGCACAGTGCTGGCTTTAAAAGAGTTGAATAGAATAAATGTCAACACTAAATAAGTTCTATTGCCAACAAGCTGCCAGGAAATGTTTATCACACTTCTGGTAATATGCAAAACAGTTATTGCACAATGATGAATCATACCTTATATTGCACGCATGTTGATCATAAACATTTATCAGACTTTGGGCAATTTCCAGAATCTTGAAGAGACACTATAGTTTGTTGATGAGAAGGTCTGTCTTCTCAGTAAGCTGATTTCTTCACTTTAAGTATAAGCAAAATATGTTTAACTAGTGCTAAATGGTTTTACCAGAGATAAAGGGAAGATGGATCTCTTTCTGATGTAGTGTACAAGCATAGATATATATATCAAGCTGTATTCATTTTACAGTGTTCTGATTATATTTTTTTCTTTCTTAAGCAATATTTCCTGATAAATAAAGTTGAAAGATTTTTGTGGCACCAGCGCCATAGTAAAAATTCCTCAGATTTCTGTAGGTCCTAAATAGAAAATTTCAAAATTAGCAAAGACTTGATAATAGTTTATTTGGGTTCAGACACAGGCTGTAGTCTCTACTGTTATAGCAGAAACATGCTTCAGTCACAAATTTTGAAACATGCATACTGAATGGACCATATAAAGACTCATGACATTATGCTGCAAATGGGAACTGAGAGAGAGACTTAGTAGCCTATGACAGAAGAAAATAAACTTTTATCTGTTTTTATATCCGGACTCATGCCCTAAGTGTCACATCATTCTTTCATTTAGACCTTCCCATCAGATCCAGTGCTCACTGCAATATTGCTGTGATCAATCAGGAGCAGAGAGAATTCAAAGGCATCACTCTTTGAGGGCAAAGCGAGACTAGCAGTCTGAAATTTCCTCACCCTTAGAAGAATGACAACGCCTCCTCCACTATCCTCAGTTTTGATAAGAGCAGTGTTTTCAAAAAGTAATGCTTCTTCCTTTAACATATCTCTTTTTTTTCCCTCCCTGCATTTACATTCTATAAAAAGAGAATGGATCTAAGAAAAGAATTATGTTAGCAGAAAAAAGTCCCACCAGGCTGTAGTCACACAACAAAAACTAATAAATGCACACTCTTATTTAGGACAGAAATCAGAGAATTTTAATGTACTTCACTGGAACATTTAAATTGCTACATCATAATTAATTCCATTATTATCCAAGAATTGCCAACTGGCAATCTACTTATGTATACCTTAACATTCTTTTAGATATCATTCTGAGACTTTCTCCCTCTTTGAAATAATGGCCAATTTTAAGGCCTCAGAAATGAAAATTTCAAATTAGGTGAAGGTATCGTGGCTTTTTTGTTTTGTTTTGGAGTTTTTTTGTTCAGTAGCTGCTAAAATTTTTTGCTTTAGGAATGCTTTGGGCTGTTATAGGGAAGTCCTTTTTAATGAGGTATGTGCTTGAAATAAGATGAAAGGAATTTTGAGAAATCAAGTGAAAATGAGGTCTCATAAAGAATTAGTACTGAAAATAAAAAGAACCCTCAAGAGTGTGATATTCACTTACTAAATAACTTTTGAATTACCTCTGAAATCAGAGCATCCTTTATTATGCGATTTATAAAAATTAACCACTCTGGAACTAAAACTGAGCGCTCTGACATAGGACAATGCAAAGGGCTGTACAACTGTATGGACATATATTAAAAGCCTTTAGGCTCAAAATAACTACCTTCTGCAGAAGGAGTTTCCTGCGGCAGTGAGGTAAAAGTATCTTGTTCCCTTACAATTTTTCTATTCCAGTAACTAGAGAAAAGTATGATTTAGTAATGGTTCTGGGAATGAGCCAAAATGCATTTTAGAAAGGTACAAAAATACATGCTAGATTTTGCCTCCAACAGCTGAAAAGTATAAGCTAATGGAACCTAAACTGGCCCAGTGTGGAAAGAACTCTGATTCTTCCTTTTCACTGGGATAAAAGAGGGAAGTCAGAATGTTGGAGTGGCAGAGTCAACTTTGGGAACTACCACAGAGTCCATAGGTCCCAAAACAGCAGAGTCACACTGGTGGGACTGCTCTGACATTTGAAATATCCCTAAGAATTGAATGGTTTCTCCCTAAGCTATCTCACCTTGATATGTTAACCCTCCTCTGTTCATTAGCCTTGACCTGTTCCCTCACTCACCCCTCCCCTCTCCCCATTAGTGGTCACTGTATTCCCCTGCCCTCTCTCCACCCCTGTGCCCTATGACCATTGGCAGAGTGTCCCTATAACAAGGGGTTATAGGGTTGGGGGTCATTTGCTCTCTTACGCCCAAGGAACCCTTCGGAATAAATATTTCTGGAACTCTATGCGTCTGAGCCTCTGCAGTTCTGAATCCCTGGTAATGCCTGAGCAATCCAAGCAAGTAGGTGAGTGTGTGCACTGCCAGCCACCGGCAGGGGTAGGAAAGGTCTGCTTGCACAGAACCCTGCAGTTCTGGCCAAGGTGATCTTTCAGAGCCATAGACACACTTCTGGTAAACACAGAGACGTCATCCACCCCACACCACCCACGGCATTACCAGAAGGCTGTATTTTAAGATGGAGATTGTACATCTCTTGATGGGTTTTATTTTCCATATGAAGTGTTTTTCTACATTGAATTGGGTTTTCATGGCAAGGACTTGGTAGTGGGGGGCAGAGGTTGTTACAGAGGTGGCTTCTGTGAGTAGATACTAGAAACTTCCGCTATGTCCAATGAAGCCAATGCCAGATAACTTCCAGAGAGATCCACCACTTTCCAAGCTGGAGCCCATCAGGCACAGTGGTAGCACTTCTAGGATAACATCTTAGAATGTTGGAGAAGTTATTGGAGGACTGTCTCTTGGGGAGACACCCCACACTAGAGCATGGGAAGGATGTGAGCACTGTTCCCCCGGGGAGGATGGAGCAGCAGAGACCACATGTGATGAACGAGCATAACTCCCACCCCCCATTCCCCAGGACCACTGAGAAAAAAAGGTAGAAAAGTCCTAGGTGGAGTTGTGTCCAGGAAGGAGGAAGGGGCAAGGGAAAGGAGTATTATTATTGGTTCTCATTCTCATCACCCTACTGATTTGATTATTAATAAACTAATTTCCCTGAGCTGAATCTGTTTTGTCCATGATAGCAGCTGGTGAGTGGTCCTTCCCTATTCTTACCTTGGCGCACAATTTTTTTATCATATTATTTCTTTCCAATCCGGCTAATGAAGGGAGTAATAGAACAGGTTTGGTGGGCATCTGGTGCTCAGCCAGAGTCAACACACCACACATACCTTTGTAGTTTTTAAATAATTTTTTTTTAATTGCAGCAGTGTCCTGGTTTAGGGCAAATATCTAGGAGGAAACCTCTGGAGGGTCT
>JAHLSL010013650.1:216121-237737 GCA_025920805.1 Petroica traversi | reverse complement strand
AGGGGACGATTGGGGATACAAACAGGCCACATGGCCAACCCAGGACACAGCAGCCAGACTGAATATACAGAGTAAAAAATACGTCATGCTGCAAAGGACTTACAAGCTGAAAAGCACAAGATGGAAGAGAAATGATTGATGCCTTTTTTCACAAATGAGGAAACAAGGTCTAGAGAATTTAGGAGAAAGCCCTACAAATTTCTTAAATAATAATTTCAGAGAGTTAAATTGCTTTGAGCAGAAATTAAACAGTCCTGAAAAACCTACTACATTCTTTCCTGCACCCAAAGAATCTTGGATTCTATCACTAGTTTTCTTGCCAGGGCTTTAGAGTGTCAGCATAAGGAACTATCAAAAAAGAAAAGACTTGTGATACATGCCAAAAAAGTCACATGCAAAATTACATGAAGTGTAGGATGATTGCTAATCATGTTCAATTCAATCCCTAGTTGCATAAGGAATGCAGGCAAGAAGTCTTTACAAGGACATTTATAAAAATCCTAAAAAATTAGTGTCGAATATAAGAATTAGATTTACAAATAACTTCTAAAGTGGGATTTCAGACATCAACAAGACGGTGCAAGGTAAATGATCTTGCACAGCCTCAGAATCAGCAATCTGATTTTCACCTTTATTCAGAGTATTAAGCACCACTTGAAACTTCTGGATTCTTTGTTTCTTTTTTTCTTGATTTACTCCTTCATTTCCCTGTATTTATTGAGTATAACTTTGCTGTGATCACTGCCTATCATTAAGGATTGCTCTCTAAATATTTCTTTTTGGCTTTGTTTTAGTAAATACTCTCAAATTCTAAATCATAAAGCAGTCCATGATTGAGTTGCCATGATGATTTCAGGTGGCTGGAAAATGTCCAGATACAATATGTTGTGTATGTAAACCTAAAAATATGAAGAAAAAAAAGTTATTTTTTTTACCTCAATGGGTACTCCATCAAAATCTAGATGAAACTGAAAATGCTAACTACTGTGTAACCAATATTGAGGGCA
This sequence comes from Petroica traversi, assembly GCA_025920805.1. Lineage (NCBI taxonomy): Eukaryota > Metazoa > Chordata > Aves > Passeriformes > Petroicidae > Petroica > Petroica traversi. Next base: position 236,730 of record JAHLSL010013650.1, on the reverse strand, counting down.
CATTATCTTTCAGTCATAAAACATTGAACACACACAAAAAAAATTGTCAAAAAAATTTATATATGTATGTTTATAAATTTTTACACTTTACACTGTCAAATTTTTGATAGCTCCTCTGTTGCCTTTGCCCCTACTATTTCATCCTCTAGACAGAACTTTTCTTTCTTTTTTTGTAGAACACTGCAGACATAGACAAAACCTAAGCAAAATATCTCAGATATTTCAAGTGCCACTGTGGTATTTTGATTTGTTCTTGCATGAACAGATTTGAACACCATTGCCAACATGAATGTAAACTCAACCAATATTTTTGCTCTGCACAATTTGTCATAAAGTGAGATACAAGAAAGAAATACAAGGTTGGAAACCAAATGAAAACTAAGCATTAAAACTGGAGATCAACAGAGTTTATGGTGGTGCACTCGGGCTTTTGATAGTGTGTTGATTAAGTGATTTTGAATATGAGGAAGACTAAAAATTAATTATTTCTAGAGAAGACAAATTGTTTGACTCTGTTTTTCTGAATATATCTTTATATATTCTTTAGATGTCTTTATATAATTTGTATCTGTATAGGTAAACCCAAAGCTTCTCTATATGAGAAAGAGATTTTCAGAACAATCTTTTAGGAAAAAAAATGCCAACAACAAATGAACCTGATTTGAAGCTGCTGGGGTTGGGATTTCTTTGTTTTTCTTAAGGAATTTTTTCTCCCATAAGATGCTAAGGAACTAATGGTTGGGTACTTAAGAAAGCAAAAGAAAGTAGCCAAGCCAGAGAGAGGCAAGCTTCTTCTCAGGGGGCAGAGATAACACAAAATTGGGCTGGTAAAAAGGCAAGAAGAGACAGCTGTTGCTCTGTCGCTCTCTGGGGGATCTCGGAGCAGAAGCTCCGAGCTTCTGTTATTGCTTATAAAGGGACCCACCCCCAGCACACAGCCAGCACGAACCTGCTCTCCCCTCTGCTGTGAGTTCTGCCCTCCCCCTGTCCTACTGAGGGGCTGCCGGGTCCTTCCCTGCTGATCCTGCCCTGCTCGGAGACTTTGCTACATTGTAGCCTCAAGCCCATGCCTGACGGGACCTCCTGCTGTCCCATCTGGCTGTTCCCAGGGATCCTGCTGTGGCACCGATATCACTGTCCTGAGGGCCTGTGAAGCAAAGCCTCTCCTCCGCCCCTCCCTGCCCTGAGCTCAGCCGCCATCACCTCGTGTCCCCTGGGTTGGTGCCGGAGCGCCCCCTGCAGCCGCGGGGGAATCATCACACCCGCCCTGCCCACAGGGAGCCACCAGCGCCCCTGCCGGCTGTGACTGGAACTGCACCACAGGGAAAAGTACCCAAAGCCGAGTAGGCTGGTACTGGGTGTCTGCTTCTGTTCTGTGGTTTTATGCCTTAGTTTTTGTTATTTGTTAGTTTGTTTTACGTATTAGTAAAGAATTGTTATTTCTATCCTCATATCTCTGTCTGAGAGCCCCTTGATTTCAAATTTATAACAATTTGGAGGAAAACAGTTTTACATTTTCCATTCCAAGGGAGGCTGCTACCTTCCTTAGCAGACACTTGTCTCTCAAACGAGGACAGCAGCACAATTTATGTGTCTGGGGAACATGAACAGTTTGGTTTTGAATTTCAAATTTCGTTATTATTTTAGAAAATATTCTTTTATTTGTGATTTACTGCATATTTCTATTAAACAGGAATCTAATGATCTGTCTAAATTATTTGAGTCAAAGGATAAGCCCAAGTCATCTAGTCAATCACTTCATGTTACAGTCTCAACACAGAAAAGAGAAAAACTGAATGGTAATCTGTTAATTTAGTATTTCTTTCACTCTTCCCATCTTTCTCTATATTTTTTGGGGAAAATACCAAATAGGAATCACCAGTCTTGCTCTTTTAGTACATGCAGCATTGCTGCAATTCCTCCCCATCCTCAAGGCTCATCCTATTGCTGGAGATTTTCCTGCTGTGAACTAGAAATGGGGCCAAAACTCTTAAGTTATATTGATCTCTTATTACATAGCTATTTTCCAGGCTTGGAAGTGGGTTGAGAGACTAGATTGTCTTATTTTCTCTTGTTTATGATTTAAAAACATATAAAATATCTGAAAGGCCCACCATGACAGTGTGGAGAGGTTTTGTTGGTAGTGGGAACTAAGTGTAAAGTAGTAAAAATTCATACTTTCTTCATGGAATATACCCAAGAAAAACCTGTTCTTCAGCATGCCAAATCTCTTTAAGAAAACTACTTATGCTGGATCTCAGGAAAAATATAAAATGAGTAAGAATCAAATGCACTATGGAAGATTTCTTTTAAAAATTTCACACATCACACACAGATGTAATATTTAATATATAATTTATTTATTTGGTAAGATATTTGATGCTACACAGTATTTCTGATTTACTCTTGTTTTGCAAAGAGTAAAACCCAATACAATATGAAGTTCCACTTGGCAGAAACCCCCAGTAATTTTAATACACAGATTAATCACAATACCAGTGAGATTCCCATGACTCGTCTCTATAACGTATCCACTATCATGACACTGGGTATCCTCAACTTCTAGGAAAGATTATGTGGGTGGAATCCAGGCCAAGCCCATAGTTCTTTTCCAAATCCTGTGTTTTGTTCAATTCTTGTATTCTTTGTTGGGTTGGGACACATATTCATCCCCACATGCTGATCTGGCTAACCTAGAGAGATACAGAGAAACACTTAGATCACCAATTGCTCCCCTCAACTTTTGATACCTATTTATCTAAAACATGGGCCACTCTCCCACCCTCTTCACATTCAAATAAATTCAGCTCCTTTTCAACAGCTGTGGTGAGTCCCAACCTGCATTATCGAATGAGCATATTAATGGGCACAACAAATTTACACATCTGCTTTTATCCTTCTTTCATTTTAAGGGTTTATTGATCAGGCAAAATATAAAAAAAATGCACACATATATAAAAAAAATTATACAACGGGGAAGCATGAGCAACATTCAAAACAGTAAGAAGAAACTCAAATTGAAGCACGGCAAGCAGGTTGAGGGAGGTGATGCCGTCCCTCTACTCTGTTCTCAAAAGACCCAACCTGGAATACTGCATCCAGCTCTGGGGTCCCCAGGAAATCAAAGACATCGACCTGTTAAAATGAGTCCAGAGGAGACCTGGACTCCTAATTAGAGGGGTAGAGCACCTCTGCTATGAGGAAGGGCTGAATGGATTGTGTTTGTTCTGCCTGGAAAAGAGAAGGCTTACAGCTTCTTTAGTGTGAGGGAGGTGAAAAACTGCAACAGGCTGCTCAGCGAAGTTGTAAATGTCCCATGCCCGGAAGAGTTTAAGGATTGGCTGAAGTTCAGAACCACCTGATCTAGTGAAAGGTATCAGTGTCCTTGGCAGGGGAGTTGGAATTAGACAATCTCTAAGGTCCGTTATAATCCAAATGATACTATTATATGAAATGGATAGTGTGGAGAAATACATAAACACTAAAGCAAATATTTCAGATGAGGTGCTAATAACATGTTTTTTTAAGGGCTGTGTCACAGCACTTTGTTTACATACATGCTGATATCATATTTCTAATAAAAAAGGATGCCAAGCTAATACTTCTTTCATTGTACCTTAATTGCTGTGCTACTAATATAAAAATATTCTTTGGAAGAGGACTCTGGTTCTTACTGAAAACATAATATGTGGGTGTGGGGAAAATGCTCCCTTTTATGTTTCTGAAGAACCGTTTTTGTTAAATGTCATGTTGACCTATCTGGGAAACTTCATCTACAATCAAATTCTTTAAAATGTAACCATGGAGCTATGTAAAAAATAAATCAAGCAAAAGAAAGTAAGAGACTATTGTTAATGCTGAATTACTCTCTAATTATATGTTTTAATAGAGTAGTTTTCAGTATGAACAATACAACTGAAGGTCTTTAAGTAGCTTTATGTTCATAAGTAGCACAGAGAAAGATAAGGTCAAACTTTTTATCCGGTCATATGGCAATAGGACAAATTGTATGGGTTTCAAGTTAAAAAAACATTGATTCAGACCAGATATTAGGGAAAAAATTGTTATGATGACAGTGGCAGTGAAATCCCAGCACTGGTTGTCCAGAGCTGTAGCAGATGTGCCATCCAAGGAAACATTTTAGATCAGGTTGAACAGCCCTCTGTGTAACCTGAACTAGTTGAAGATGTCTCTTCTCTTTGCTGGGGAGTTGGACTGGATGGCCTTTAAAGATACCTTTCAAATCAAATTGCTTATTGTCTAGTCAGGTTCTTGGCTTATTCTATTATCCTCTCAAAGCTTGTATTGCTTGTGTATTGTTATTGCCTTCTACCACCTGTGCTGTTACAAGGCATTTTCATCTTTATAAGTCTGCTTTTATTGATAGCATATTTTCTTCATAAAAAATACTCCATTATTTACATTTTGAATTATTATTTTTTATGGAAACATATTTTAATTTTTACTCAGTTCCCCCATCTGGTTCTGTTGAATGAAAAGGCTTGTAACATTCATCAAGAATAACAATAAAAACAATTGCAACATAACTGATTATATTTTTTAACCTGCATCTTAGAGCTTTTATTTTCTTTTGGTTTTCATCCTAAACTTCATTTGCTAATAACTTCAACATAGGAAGAAAATAGCTTTAATATTTGTCCTTAGCTGCAGGAATGAGTGCTAATCAGCTATAAATTAGTTCTACTCATTCACAAGCAGTTAGAGTAGGCTCATGATGTGGAAAATAATAATTAAAAAGCTACTCTTCTTGCAGAATTTAATTTCACTAGCAGAAACTAGCACGGATGATTGGCCATAAAAAGCTGAGATAGTCTATTGTACAAAATGTTTTGATTTTTTTTGTTTTTTTTTTTTAATGTTGTATTATCTGACTCTCTAAGGTGCCAAACCAGGGGTATTTTAGGACTCATGATTTTTCAAAAAAAGCCCATAATTAAAACCTTCCTGTTTCTCATGATGGAATTTCAGACTTCAGAGGTATTACTATAAGTGACCCCTAAATGCTTTATTTTGACTGACTGCTTTTCGTACTTTGAAGTGTAGTTTGTGAAATCTTGTAAAGTGTCTGCAAAACATGAAATCTAAGTGTTTAAGCTCATATACTTCTTGTCACAGAAAGGAAAACAATATCAGGTTTTACTACTATCTTTTCACAGAACTTCCAATTTCTGTCAGTATGGGGACCAAAGAAAAATGCTTTTAGTCTTAATTAAATATATTTTTCATCTGAACTAATAAGTGAAACATTAATTTTAGAGCTTTTGCTACCATTTTAGTGTCTGATTTTTAAGTTAAAGTTTAGCTACTCAAGTATCAGAAGGTGCACAGAATTTTAGATTAAAAATACTGATTTGTATATGTATCAAAGTACAATTTTCCACTATTGATGATTCTATATTAATGTATCAAGATATAAATATAAATGATATTCATGCACTAATAGTGTCATTTGATCACTTTTGGTCAGTTTTGGCCTCTGTAGGACAAGAAAGACAGTGGCACAAACCAACTCACTAGAAGACCTTTCAGTTTGCTCAGGGCTGGAGCACTGAATGTAAAAGGGGAAGCTGAGAAAGCGTGGCTTCTGCAATCTGGAGGAAAAGAGGAAAGAGCTTTAACTATCAGATGGGAAAATGTTGAAAGAGCAGATATCAGGCTTGGAGAAATATCATAGAAAAGCAAAATGCAATGGAGACAGGTTGCTAGAACTAATTCAAGTATCATCTTTCCTCAGTGAGGGTAACATAACACCAGAACAGGCTCCCAGGAGATAATAGACCCTCTTGGAGATGTTGGGTGAAACCTGTGCAACACAATCTCACTGGACATTCACAGAGCAGGAGATTGGCAACAATGCCTTCAAGAGGTTATTTCCAATCTTTAGCACTGTAGTTCCATGCACCTACTTAATGAAGGTTACTAAAGGATTTTTTCAAGAATTTGAAGACTATTCTGATCAATTATTGGAGTTCTGCACATAATTTTATTTTCTTAATATGAACTGGATTACATAAAATAAATCAGTTTGTCTTTGTCTATCTATCTGTCATCTATCTATCTATCTATCTATCTATCTATCTATCTATCTATCTGTCTATCTATCTATCATCTATCTATTTATCTATCCATAAGATTCTTAATACATATCATAGTCCAAGTTCTTGGCACATGGTGTTATGCAGGACCAGAAATTGAAGTTGATGATCCTTGAGGGTGCCTTCCGACTCAACTAGTTCTGTGATTCTGCTATAGTGACTATTAAATAACATTGTCTTTTTGTCATCAAAGTAATTGGGAATACTTCATGATGGTTCCAGTACTTTAAAATAATGAATTCTATCTACTTTCCATGGTTCTCATGCAGAAAAAAAGCTTTGGAAGAGGGACTTTTGCACAAAGCCATGTTATACCAGCAAGGAAAGATGGCATTAAATTGTAGAGTAGGCTTAGATTAGAAATTATGAAGAAATTCTTTACAGTGAGAGTGTTGAAGCACTAGAACTGGTTGCTCAGAGAAATTGTTAGCTCTCCAACTTGTAAGGTGTTCAAGGCTAGGCTGGATGGGGTTCTGGATCACCTGGTCTAGTGGAGGATCATACATTGCCAATAGTAAAGAGGTAGGGGTTGAATCCATGTGTTTGTACAGTCTTAGCTTTGATTAGCAGTGTGTAAGCTTTCTGTATGACATAATTAAGGCATACTAATTCAGAAATAGTATTTTGATTTAAATGGGAATGGTTGCATTTCATTTTTAACATATACAAATGAATATTTTTATGGTATACCATAGAACATTGTTCCTCCTTAGGATTAAACTCTTCATAGGCAAATTCTTTTAATATGCAAGTTACCATTTCAGTATATGCCAATCATAGAAATGAAAAGTCAATACATTTCAAATAGCCTGACACCTAGCAGCATACAAATGGCTCAACAATTTATCACTGACTGCAGAGGCATATCTGAGTGATATTGATATCAGCAGTGTTTGAAAAGTCTAACGGGCCAATAGGAAGATCTTTCAGTCAGTGTAAATGTATATACATTTGAAAAAGGAAGAAAATATTATTTCTCTTCCTAATAGTGAGCTATGTTGGCCAATAATATGCACATGTGGATCAGTCAAAAATTGACTAGAAAACTGTCTTATTAGATTACAACCTTACTAGAGACGTGTAGTCAACTTGAAAAGTTAATTATTATTGTGCTACCATCTATTTATTTTGGAACTGTAATCTCAGAGTTCTTACAGCAAATCATCACAAAATTCTACTTTTATTGAAGCCCACACAAGCAAGACTGGAATTTCATTTTGCAGGGGAAAATAAAATAAAATTCCATATGCATTTCCTTCATTACCTGAGCACCAAGTGATTTAATTTCTAGAATGACTCTCTAAAGTAGCAGTTTCTCTCTGTTCCCATTTTAATTTGAATTACACGCGGTCACAAAAGAAGGACAATGACACAACACTCTGACACGCGTAACACTACTCTTCATGTGCTGAACAAGTCCCATGCAATTTAGAGAAAGGATTTCTTCTTAATCCAAATTTCTTAACCTATTCGCTGGAGTTGGCAAAACAGCATTGTTTAAAACTAATTGTAATCTACCAGAAGATAAATAGGTTCTTCATTTAGAAATTCGATTTCACATAAAATACTTGACTTACTGTTGCAACTCCCAATTCCTGCTAGACATTCCTCTCAGTAACTTAAAATCACTTTTTGTGATTTCTGTAAGAATGTGACATCTGTAAGAATGCAATGGGTGTCTCAAGATGATCATGAAGTCCAGTTGAGACTAACCAAGAAAATCAGATCAAGACTACCATAACAAGTCTCAAAGGAATTGCTCTTTTAGATTCATTGATATTCAGTAACTTTGTGTCCTGCCTGATGGCTTTGAGATAGAAATTGATGTATCATTTTCCATATATTAAGGCCAGCTATGTTCTTCACCACTTCACACTCATTACTTTGTTGAGTCTTTCTGCCATGCTGTCAGTGAAATGATTTTGGTATCATCTTCAGGATGTGTTTCAAAAAACAGCAAAGAATTTCAAGGCTCCTTGAACCCTTCCTAAGGAATAATAGAACAATTTTATTTTAGAACTCTAGAACTCTAGTCTTTACTTACAAAAGAAATCCTTGAAATCTTTTTTCCTAAATATTTTCATTATATTTAAACATATTTTTTTCACTTGAAATACAAAACAGATTAATAAAAGCCAGTTGCAATTAGAAAAAAGAAACTTATGTTAAAAAAAGTTTTGTAGCAAATCCAGGGTTTTTAAAAGCATGACACAGTGCTAGCACAAATCCACCCTTTTGGGTTCTCTTTATGGTTTCCCTTTATGGTTTCAGGTATTTCAAGAACACAAATGATGATTTAGCTCCTTATGACCCATGTGAATGGAACTCAGAATATGTGGGAGTAACTTCACCTCTAATGGAATGTGATCTTCTCATATACATTTTTATATGACCTTCTTAGCCAGGTTTTGCTTGCCTTTTGGTCCCTGGCCAGTGTTCAAGGCCAGGTTGGATGGGGCCATGAGAAATCTGATCTAGTGGCATCACTGTTCATGGCAGGGGAGTTGGAACAAGATAGTCATTGAGGTCTGTGCTGGTTTTGCCTGGGCAGAGTTAATTTCCTTTATAATGGCTGGTATGGGTCTGTGCTCTGGATTTGTGCTGAACTCAGAGATGATAAGAAAGATTTTTTTCTGTGTGTGTTTTTTGAGTGTGGAGTATAAATGCAGCAATAAGATGAAATTAAGAATGTAGAAATGGAGGGGAAAAACACAGAGCCTTATTATGAAACATAATTCAGAGCAAAGCTTCTTACTACAAGAGTCAAGTAGGAAGTGTCTCAATTTTGTAGTAGAGGTTGACTAAACAGACCTTACTTCAGAATCTTTGAGATGGAGAGGTTTCTGCAAAATGAAAGAAATTTTAGAGGAGGAAGTAAAGGTATTTTTATATCCTTATGCTAACTCTTCTTCCTATTCACATCATAGGCATAGTAATAAAAGAAAGCAGAATCCACACAGTAATAGACTTCTATGCCACAAGATTTGCATGTGGCATGTGTACAACAGCTCAAACCTTTAACTACCCTTGACTGATCAAAGTGGGTACTCTTTGCAGTTAAGTTCTTTTATTAGATACAAAGTAATTGAATTGTCCTCTTAATATTCACGGGCACCATGCTGTGGTCAAAGGCTCATGAATACCCTTACATGTAGACTTAACAAAGTACAGACATATATACCAGATATAATTTGGCATTAGTTTGGGGCCAAAACACCAGAAGGAGTGAAGCAAGATTTCCTGGAACCAGGGAAATCTGGGAGAGCACATAGAGACTCAACTGGACCAGGCCTGACCTTCAAGGGCATTGCCACAGCAACAATGAGAGATTTAAACACCCCAGGGAGCCAAACAACCCCAAATGAGGAGAACTGGCTAGGCCAACAGAGGGGGCAAAAAGGACATGGAACATTGGAAGGGCACAGCATGGGACTTTGCATGACACTGTGCACGTATGGGAACAGAGTGACCCTCCTGGCTCCTGAGGTGAGTTCGCCTGGTGTTTTTTCCTTATGCAGCTAGAAAAGGCCCAGCTATGATTCCTGCATGATCATTCTACATTGCTAGAAGGAGGGTAGTGACCCAGATTGACCTCCCTCACATTTATGCAGCTGTCCTGATTTCTGGCCACAGGGAGTGTTTGTGTTTTGTACCGGAGGGCAGCAGAGCCCTAAGGACAGCATGCAGAGTTGGGAGTGCAATGGACAGCCCATCTGAAAGTGCATCTACACAAATGCGCATGGCATAGACAACGAAGAAGAGGAGGTTGAAACCACTGTGCAGGAAAATTGTGATTCATTTGCTGCCATGGAAATGTGGTGGAATGACTCCCATGGCTGGAGTGCTGCAATGATGGATAGAAGTTGTTCAGAAGGGATGGGGGAAAGCAGAGGCAGTGAGGTGCCTCTTTGCATTGACTGTACAGAGCTCAAGGGCAGGGATGATAAGGGTGGATGCTGTGGTAAGGATCAGGGAAAGGCCAACAAGACAACCTGACCTACCTGATCTCCTTTTATGTCATGTGACCCACCAGGTGGATGAAGTAAAAGCTGCAGATGTAGTCTACCAGGGTTTCAGCAAACCCTTTGACACTGTCTCCCATGGCATGGGAAGCTTTCGGCCCATCATCTGGACAGGTGTACTTTTTGCTGGGTTAAAAAATGGATGGCTACACCCAGAGAATAGAGGTGAATGATGTCACATCTTGTTGGTGTCCAGACACAAACAATATCCCCCATGGTTCAATACTGAGGCCAGTCCTCTTCCATATCTTTATTGGTGATGTGGATGAGGGGATTGAATATATTGTCAGTAAGTTCACATATGATACCAAGTTGATGGGAGTGTTGATCTGCTGGAGGGAAGGAAGACTCTGCAGAGGGATCTGGACAGGCTGGATTGATGGGCCAAGGCCAAGTGTATGAAGTTTGACAAGGTCAAGGATTCTGCACTTGGGTCACAACAACTCTGTACAGTGCTGCAAGCTGGGATCAGACTGACTCAAAAGTGGCCCAATGAAAAAGACCTTGTAGGGGTGCTGGTCAAAAGTAACTGAACATAAGCCAGGAGTGTGTCCAGGAGGCCCATAAGGCCAGTGGCATCCTGGTCTGCATCAGGAACACTGTGGCCAGCAGAACCAGGAAAGAGATTGTCTTTCTGTTCTTATCACTGTAGTGGCTGAACCTTGAGAAAGCCCTATGAGTGGGTGAGGGGGTTGGGGATGTTTATTTTGGAGGAAAGGAGGCTCAGGAGTGACTTTATCACTCTCTACAGATCCCTTAGGTGAGGGTCTCTTCTTCCACACAGCCAATGACAGGGGGAAAGGATATGGTCCTAAGCTGCACCAAGGGAAGTTCAGGTTGGACATCAGAAAGAATTTCTTCACTGAAAGCATTGTCAAGCTTTGGAAGGGGCTGCACAGGGTAGAATCAAGTCTTCAAGGAATAACTGGACATGTCATTTAAAGTTATAGTTTTCTTGATATGTTGGTGTTTGGTCAAAGGTTGGACTTGACTGTCTTGGAGGTCTTTCCCAACCTAAATAATCTTATGATTCTAGGATTAGATCTTCCTCTAAGGAAAGTAAGGATATGAGATCTGACATTTCCTTGCAATAGCTATTTCTCATTACTTATTTGTCAAAATTTATCTGTTACATTTTTTTTTAATATTTCCAACTGCAACTCCGATTTGATCTATCCTACCACAAATTAAGTATTTGTCACTTTTGCATGGTTTTCTTTGTTTTAGTTTTAAGAAAAGACTAAGTATAATTTGACATATCCTCATACAGTTATTTCCTAGACATTTTCTCACTCTACATTCTTGCTGTCCATCAGGTCTTATCAAATAAAAGGGCCACAGTTTCCAGAAGAAAGTCTGTACATTTTAGGAGATCTGATGCTACCGTCTAATTAAAAACAAAGTTCCAAAAGAATTTTAATCTCCAGCTGCACTAGTACTGCCTACTCTTTATAATGTCATGGCACTAATTAACAAATTAGATTTATGCACATGTTGAAATGGATTATGCATCAGATATTTAAATAATAGTCAGGTGACTAACAGAGATGCACAGTCTCTATTCTAATGGTGAAGGTGTGGCATAAAGATAAGAAGCTGTCCAGTTTTATATCATAAAGGAATGAACTGGTGATTACGTACTTGTTCCTTTGATAAAGTCATGGAATTGATAGGTCAGAGTGTCACAGGACACAGGCTGCTTTTTTAAATTTTGCTTTGTTTTTTGTTTTTTTTCCATTCTCCCCGGAATAATTCTATTATCCTGTACCTCATTCATATATGTACCTCACCTGCTCTGAAATGACATTTAATTTTTCTCCTCTTAATTTACATGGAACTCACATTAACAAAGATGTCATTTTACTGTGTTTTGAAGTTTTTTTCCACTTTCTCATTGTTTTTTTTTCTGTGGGCACTTGGATATCACACTTAAGTGCAAGTTGTCTCCGACTATTAATGTAATTAAAACGTGATTGTAAAGACATAATGTTAGAGAAGGAAATGTAGGGAATTAAAACACTCAATCATAGGGAGGTAGTGATGCAAAATTAACTTTTTCTCAAGTTTAAACATGGAATAAACCTTGCACTCAAATACAGAAATGAACTTTAGATTCAGCTAAGAAATATTCCAGAATATGTTCTTACTTTCTATTGCATGTCATTGAAATTTAGTGTAAATGTACCTGCATATACATATTATTAAACATTCCAAATTTTTCACAAAACCAGAACTCTCTCCTTTTTGTTGAAGTGAGGCTTACCCTCCACAGGGCACTCAGCTGCACTTTAGAGAATCCACCACAAAACTTAAACATCATTATTATTCAAACCTTTATTTAATACATGTTTTAGCCTTTGCAACATCATAACTTCTACCAAGGTGGATGGCCACGATCAGATGCTACCTATTGTAGCAAATATCCTGCTATTTCTGCTCCTTATTCATTAACTTTGATGCCTGCAGAGCTGTTTCTCTCACATGTTTCTTATTTCTCCTTACTATGCTGCTGTGCAGCATTTTTCATGCTTTCCTAGATATTTGCAGTCACCAATAGTGACTGGTAGGCCCATTTGTCTCCTGTGGTCTGTTTGGGAACGTTTTATAACCACCAGGAACTGGCTGTGTCCAACATGGACAGCTCCTGGCTTCTCCTGACAGACTCAGGCCCTGTAGCTCCCATGCTGCCAAGACTTTGTCATAAATATCCATTAATTGGCAACATAAAATAAATTTTTAAAAATGGTAGAAAATTAATGGTCATAATTTTTAAAAATAGGGATATTACGGCTTTGTTATTTTTATATTGTAAAAATATTATAGTATGCTTTTAGGAATATGACAGTATAATTTTTGGATTAACAGTGACTAGAATAACTAAAATGCCAAGATATCGTACAGCAAGTAAGCAGCACTGCTTACTATGCAATATTTAGATTTTCAGAAAAAAAAAGAAAATGAAGACAGTGTTCCACAAACTGAAAAAATGTTTCATTAATTGCCAAAAAAGTCTTAAAAGTCTTGTCAATGTTTTCAATTTGATGCATGCCAGAGTTGATACAAACTGCCACTGCAGGAGAGGATGCCACTGTCAAGTGAAGGCATGCCTATTGAATAGGCAATGTGAAGCTCATTCCATTCTTGTTTGTTAAATAATGTAATACAATCTTCTAGAAATCAACTGACTGCAAGGAGCACAATCTTTCTTATTCTCTCCTTCCCTTCACATGGGTGTAATTGTACTCACTCAAACTCCCGAAGTAAATTTGTGTGCATCTCCAGCCCAAATACATACCATTTATTACATAGATGTTAATATCAAAGGCTCATGAGAAATAGCCCTAAAACTTCCAAGAAAAACTAAAGTTATTGTGCATTGGGACATGCTTTGCTTTTATTTATTCTTAGTTATATAGAAATGATCTACACTGAAGTATCTAAGGAATTTTTTCTTGGGAGAAAGATTTTGTAGCAGGTACAGTTTTCATACTGACACTGTCCAGGTGGACAGTGATTTTGCGGTGAATCAGAGAAAGGTATGAAAATATTTTTTCTTGTTTGATTTCATAAGACTTTGAAAGCATAACGTTCTATTTTTTTTCCTGATCATTTCTCATGAGCTAATTTCAAATGTCTACTTACAGCCTCAAGAATATGGGCTCTGTGAGTCCATTCAAAAACCCAAGCTATGAGAAAGGAAGGCATATTCACATTTAATTTATTTTCAAGATCTTTCTAACTTGTCTTTTCTTTTTTTTTTTTTTTTTTTTTTTGTCTTGGTTTCAGCCTAGATAATGCAAAAATATACGTATATAGGATTAAGGCTGCACAGTAAAATTTGATCAGCTGTTTTCTACCATACATACCTACATACAAACAGTTGAGAAGGGTTAAGAAACGAATGCGTAGAGAGGAATAACAGATAGTTTCTCTCAGATATTGGTACCCTCTTCATCTAATAAGGTCAAACTCATTCATCACCCGAAGTTTAATGTATGTAACTCTGACTCCAGCAATACACTTTAATTTCATTTAATTGGAACCAGCTTATAAGAATCTATAAAGTTGTCCTTATAAACCAGGACTCTGTTGGAAAAGTTCCTAACAGAGGCAAGGAGGATGGAAAGTTCTTACTGCACACAAAAATTTGGTAAATTCTGTTCCTTTTTATGAAATTTCACATCTGTGCTGAGTACTCAGAAGTTTTAAAAGTAAAACTTAGTATGCCTCTCCATATGTTCACAGTGAACACTCACGATACATATTAGCAAACAGTGGGCAAAGAGTGACAAAATCTGACCCTGTAAATCCCATAAATTCCAATAATCTTTAAATGGAAATATTTCAGTTTCCTTGACAAAAGGATACATTCTGCTGTTCTTATGAGTCTGAATACCGGCCTGATTCTACAGGGAGACTTATTTTTATGATAATGATTAGGTTTAATAACTATGTTTTATCTTCTCTGATGAATGTCACTGAGCCTTATAAAAAAAAAAGTAAGTGAATTTTCTGAGTGTGAAGACGTGGAACAAGTTCATATTTTAAAAAACCTCCCAATATTCATAATTGGATAACCAGAATCAGGCCTCCTGGTTCTTTGGGCTTAGTTAGAGCAAGAGGGCATAAATACTCTCATCCTATACAGTTACTAAATGAGAAAGTCAGTGGAACCATATGCGTGGTGCCTACGCCAGTACTTTTTAATCCATCCGCCTTATTTTTCTTCGCTATCCAGAGAATAAGGCACATACAGATCCTTCATTAAATCTCTGAAAGGAGAAATTGCAAGTAGCTTTCTTTTTTTAAGCATTGTGGATTTCTTTTTCTGATTACTTAAATAATTAAGAGTTTGTGACAGTAATGTTCCAAATTAATGACAAAGAAATGAGCTGTAACGCATAGAATGCTCTGTTCCATTGCTTACAGCATGATTTGGAAGTATTATTTGTATCATGCTTATGCTCATTTCCTCAAATAGCACGAGTCTGACAGGGTGCAATGGTAATAAAAAAGTGAACAAGCAAACCATAATATTTGGTTCATGTGAGAAGTTAAGGGAATTTAAATTGCCTTTCTCTGAAGTGGTTAAACTTCCCCTCCTAGCACGTGATGTTGGTGAGACATGGCATGCCCATAGCTGGATTGATCTTAGTGCAAGCCGTGTTTCTGGAAAAAGACTAAGCACATTGTATAAGAAATGCAAGAGAGAAAGGAAACTGATTATTGTTTATAATTATTTGGGTTTAGGATTTTTTTAAAAAAACATTTTAAATATCAGATTTTGCTCTAAAGAAGTAGCTCACACTTTACAATCCCTACCTACTTTTTTGCCCTTTGGTGGAAGACAACTTAGAGTGCAGCCAATTCTTGCAAAAAAACATCTTTACCATTGCCTGAATGAAGCATATTCTCTTTTCAGATGCTAAAGACAAATATCCATACTGTGTATTTTGGAGATGTTGGAACCAAAAGGGATAACTTAAAACTGATTCTAAATATAAGCACAGGAATATGTACTGTAATCCTTCTTCCATTGGGAAAAAAACTAAAATGCACATTAGACCTCCAGATAAAGATTTGGGAAGAACTAATTGCTTTAATCCATCTCAATCCAACAGATTATGCATAAAGTTTAATATTGCTGTTAGAGCTTTCCACAGTAGCTTCATCTATTCATTACACATACTAATCTTTGTGGAAGTACATGATCTTAGCTTTTCCTAGCATAAATACACTTTAAAAGTTTCCAGTAAATTAAATTTTTTCACATTAAATCTGACAGCACTTTAATTCTCTTTAGGAGAAAAAGGAAAGTTAAGTGTATTGTGAGTGGGGGTTTTCATGGTAGGATATTTTGAGTTTTGGATATTTTATTTTGTACTCATAATTTAATTAGAAGAATATTTTCATTTATAAATTCATCAAGCTTGACTTTTCAGAAACTCAGTATTCATTTGTTGATAGAAATTCATCATTACACAGGAAAAACCCAAACACTTATCCCTTTTCATTCCCAAGGATAAATTGCACAGGATGATCTTTGCTGATCTTTGTGGACTTGCAAAAAATGCCAAATTATGATCTACCTCCCAAGATGTCAACACCTGGTTTACAGGAAAACATCTTCTTGTCTACTCTGGTTTAATGAAGCTCTTTCTATCTCGTACCTCTGCAAGCACTGCTGAGGATTAGCATAAAGAGGTTAAATTAAAAACAAAAAACCAAAAAGAATTAATATAATTAATAAGTGGTCCTTCCATGAAAAGAATTGCAAACTCAAAACAATACAGAACAAAACGAAACACTTCATTGTTCTTGAAGGAAGCAGGAAGAGAAGTTGGGGCCTCAACTCATTATTACTTGCTGAGATACAGAAAATTGCTTCCTGTATCTCCAGTTAATCACCAGCGCTGAAACAACAGCACTCTGCACTATTGGCACTACTCATCCTTGTCTCAGGTTTAATGGCAGAGAATTCAAATGTGATGAAAAATGTCAAGGCATCTTTTTTTTGGAGCACAGAATAATCAATTCATAGACTGGCTGGAGTACTGTGGAGCACAGTCTTTTGGGAAGAGCTGACTGCTGATGCTTATGGGGTGTCCATGCAGTGCATATCTTGGTGAGCAATTTTCAAGTGAAAACAGACTTACATTCTTTATCTAACTATAAAGCTTGCACTGCAATTTCTAAGATGTAACCAAATGCCCTTCCCACCACCTAAATACCCAGAACCCCAAAGAAACACATCAAAATCATCAAAACCACCAAAACTAAAGCTGTAAGCAGTATGTGGCTTTTCTGTTTTACTATAGCAGGTAAATTTAGTAATTTGAATTTACTCCAAACACTAGATTTTGATTGATGGCTTCCAGTAGAAAAAAATTGATTGACAGCAGCTGTCACTGCTAACAGAAGGATTCAAAAACAAATAAGGTAGAGTTAGGAAAGATGTCAAGAGCATAATCTCCAAGGTAACTGTTTGATCATTTATGGTAGATAAAAAATAATGTCACAGATTCACCTTTTATTATAAGAGTGAGCAGTACTGAGTTATAAGGATGAAAAAGGAAAAACAAACTGCACATTAAAGCCTTTCAGTTGTGTTGGTTAAATCTCAGAATTTTTGAAATTATAGTAAACTCCTACCGTTCCTACCGTACTGTTTTAACTGCCAGCACCACTTTTCCTTGAACATTTTATTAACATTTATGACAGCATTCACACATAATGAGAGATCTGTGTATATTGTTCCAGCCTAAGAGTAATGTATTTTTTATCAGTCATATTTCTTATATATTTCCACTTTTTTACCCTAAAATGCAACGATTAAGAAACTGGACTTAGAAAATTTAGGTGTTCAGAAGACACAAAGTTCCAGTAACTATTTCAAATTTATTTTAGGAGCATCACTATTTCAAGCTGAAATTAATTTGCATCTAAAAAACCATTCAGATTTCTGTTCTGCTCAGAAACTTGGAAAATTTTGTTTAATGCCACTCACATTAAATATAATATGGTTTCTGTGGCCAACTAAATTAAGAGTAGCAAAAAGAAAAACATTTTGTGAATTACTTATGTGTAACCTCATATATTAACCCACTCCCCAGATACATGACAACATTTTTTTTTAAGCCTTAAAGCTTTAAAAGAAAGGTTTTGGATTTTTTTTTTTCTTTTTAGATTTTCTTTTTTTTGGCAGATACCTTTTGAAAGAGAGATTTTTTAATATTTTATTTACATGCTTAGTTATTTTCAAAATTTTCTTTTCCTTTTCAAAAATTCACTTAACAAACTGTTGAATTGAAATGTGAAAATCCACCTCATTTAGACCTTCAATTTAAATGCTATTCACAAATAACTATTATTTTGATGTTTGCATCTTTCACTGGTCTGCATCTATTAATTTATTCCAGTCGATATCTCCTCCATTTAGTGTGCTCTAGTTCCTAAAAAATAAGTTATCTTTACCGATGGACTGATATTAAAGATTTTAATGATAGTTAGCATAACACATAAATGTTATGGAAATAATTTTAAAAAATCTTAAATATCTACCTATCCTACATTATCTTTACACATTTAGGTATGTGAATGTTCTAAATATCTGAATCTTGCTTCAAGTATTCGTTCCATCCATCCATCCATCCATCCATCCATCCATCCATCCATCCCCCCATCTAAGTGAAGAATTTGTATAGTGATTTTGAAATAATTTATACATGAAGCCCTGAAAGGAAAAAATGTATGCCTTTTTTGGTTACTTAAGTTTTCTCATGTTCTTTTTTGACAATATTTTTTAGAGTTCTATTTATTTGAGTCTGTACAGAACATACGTATCAGAAATAGCAACACAGAAAGAGTATAAAAATGTGAGTAAAAGCTGCAGTGTTACAAAAGAAAATTATTGACATGTTGTTTACCAGTAACTTCGGTAGTTTATTTTTGCCAACAGAACAATGACAATATTATTGTATGAAGAACATCCAGGCTTAAAAAACATTTTTCTCAGGATCTGAGCATCTTTTAAATTTATCTACCAGTAACTTATACTAAAAAGTATACCATTAAGAAGCAGCCTAGAGCATAAAAGAAAAAAACAAAAAAAAAGACATGAGCAAAGCATTCTCTAAAATCTGTAATACAGGAATATAATATGATATGTAGAATATGATGATATCTCCTGGAGGTGGTGGAGGAGTACAACGCTGATTTATGGCAGGAAAAGACAGTGGGCATCTGCTG
Source organism: Petroica traversi (assembly GCA_025920805.1). Classification (NCBI taxonomy): domain Eukaryota; kingdom Metazoa; phylum Chordata; class Aves; order Passeriformes; family Petroicidae; genus Petroica; species Petroica traversi. Next base: position 217,844 of record JAHLSL010013650.1, on the reverse strand, counting down.
TGTGCAGGAGGGGATCCACTACAAAAATCTGCTCAGAAAAGAACGAGGAATTTTCATACTCAAAGTTGAGTGTATTTTTATTCAAGAATGTTCTTGCAACTCTCCACAAACCAAAGGATACTATAAACAATCAATGAGACCCAAGAAAAAATATAAAACCAGGCATAAATGGAATATTAGCTAGAGGTGATCTCATTTAAAATGACCTGAGGACACAAGTCCAGCTTTTTTGCAGTGTGTGCTTGACAATATCCAGTCAATCATCCCCAGCATTGTCAGAGTGCAAAATACTGGTTCTGCTGTGGAAAATTCGCGTTTGGCACTAAATTTTGTCAGGTTACACTTTCAGCTCAAGTGAGCAGTGTAATAGTAACAGTATTAATTTTGGATGTGTCAGTAATAATCTTTCATGTTTCATTTTTGTTGTTTTTTTTAATTCATTGTTGTCCTGGGTTGGCCATATGACCTGTTTGTATCCCCAATCGTCCTCTTACTTATGCTGGACATTAAGTTCTACAGCTTTAAGTTAGGCCCAGGGAGACAGAGAGTGTGAAAGTGGAGGAAAAAAACCACTCGCCGTTTGTCTGCAGGAGTCACATCTTATCACTTAGAAAGGCCTTGAGAGAGTTGAGAGGCTACATTCCAGCAGGACTGCAGTTTTTTTTATTCTCTTGGGTGTGTGCTTGAAGGCACACAGTGGAGGGTTTCCTCGGAACTTTCTCCGCTTTTTGCAGGGAGAGACTTTGTTTCTTTTGCTATGTATTTTTTCCTTTTTCCTCCTCCTGGGACTGGGTGGCATTGTGTGGGCCCAAGAAACCAGGAAAATGCCCGGGGTGCACCCCCCTCGCCAACTTCTACAGCCTGGCCTGGCAATCGCTCCCCCCCCCCCCCACTGGAGAACTGAACTGGACTCAGACGCACTCTTAATCTCTTCAGAGGAAGGAGAGGTTTCATTGTTTTCATATTATCCATTTTTTTTCCCTATGCTTGTGAATATTCTATTTGTTAAATAAATAGTTTTTTCCACTTTTCTCTAAGGAAATTCTTCCCGGACCTGTGGGGGGAGGGGTGATTGGAATTGGCTCTTCCTAGAGGAGACCCTCCCCATAGGTTTCCTCCTAAATATTTGCCCTAAACCAGGACAAATATAATTGGCGCCCAATGTGAGGCTTGAGAAAGTGGAAAAAACTTGTACTGATTTGTATTTTGGTTGTGCTTGCTCTGTATTGGGATAGAGCATCAGTAGCCATGTTGTTTGAGCTCATAATGTACCTCTGCATGGAGGCAGCTAACTGGTTCCTAGGCTGGCTTTGTTACTCGCTGTTGTTCTTGGCACGGAGTTTTTACCATTGTGGGGTACGGCTTAAAGTTGCTGTTTTGCTGGGAGTGGTGATACTGATTTATAGAGAGAGTGTAGCTAACTTACTAGGAATTGTTCCAGCTATTTACGGTCTGTTGTTTTTCTTTCCCACCTTGTATCCTAGTTTCAGTGGCATGTTCTGGGGGTTTGTTGATAATGGCACCCAATCCCTTAAAGGTGGGGATGAGGCTTCCCAGCCTTTCCCTTTCCTCTTCTCCTTTCATTCTGTCACATCATCGGTCACATCATCTGTTACATCATCTGTTATATCATTTTTTGAAAATGCTCAGTACCCCCTAGATAAAGAAACCACCTAGCCAAAGAAACCACTTTGCTGATATTTCAGATGGTGAGTTTCTTCTA
>JAHLSL010013650.1:160231-211216 GCA_025920805.1 Petroica traversi | reverse complement strand
ATTATTATTATTATTATTATTATTATTATTATTATTATTATTATTATTATTATTATTGTTATTATTTCTCTAAACCTTTCACTCCTTAAGAAATTTCTTGGATACTAACTTTCAAAGAAGTAGGTTCATATCATAGTGAAAATAAAATCTTACTGTGTTATTTAAAAAGTGGTTATGTGAGTACTTCCCATAACACACCATTGGAGAGACCTATGTGTAAGGTAAAATTGAGAGAGATTGGCTTTTCAAGAGTTTATGTAGACAGATGTCACGTTGGAAGAACTTTTCAATGAACTTCCAACCAATAGACTTAGTCAGAATTCTTTAAGGAAGGATTTTTATCCTTCCTTTAAGTAATTAGAGTAAACTGGGGTTCTAATAATTCCATAGCAGTAAGTAAAATGATACATTTATAGGACTTAATATTTCAGTTGAGGTAGTTTTTTCACTTTTTTTAAAAAATAAAAATGACACCTATCACTTCTCTGATGAGTAGATTTAATTAATACATAACACATATTTAAGCTGTGATCTTGGCAATAGAAATTGATAAATTTAATTGGAGAATTCTATTCCTCGTCCATACATTGAATGAATAAAATGGTGCAAATTGTCTTTGCTAGTGAATATTTTAATTTTTAACTCATTTTACTTTTCAATATATAGTTTTCTCTATGGAATTTCTATTACAGGAGGCAAAATCTCAGACAACTTAATGATGATGGCTTAATTGGAAAGGATAGAACGAGCTCAAGCCTATTTTGGTTCATAAAGGAAGCAGCGCTACTTATTTAGGCTGTCACGGTCATTACAGTCATCAAGATATTTATATGGAAGAATAACCCAATATAGTTTCATTATGATTCCCACATGTAATTTCAGTGTGGTGAAATACTTTAGATATACTCAAAAAGAAAAAAATGGGTGTTTAATATACTGTTAATTTGAGCAATGGTATTTCTTTAAAATAAAAGATAAAACCTAGCAAATTAATAATTTTTGGGTTTGGCTAACTACTCAGAAGTTGCTGCTCATTTGTCCCACCAACAATCAAAATTGTCGGCAATTAAATGGGAATACTTCTAACAGATAAAGGATAGGTTAGAAGGGACTAGGTTAGAAGGGTTAGGTCTGAGGTTGTTCATTTTTTCCTTACATGAATCTCATGTTAAATGGGAGCTTCAAACAAAGTCAGAAAAGCTATTCTGCTGAGTTACCAAGTACAGAAATGGCCCTTTTTCTTTCTAATTTTCTTAGAGAGGGGCCTAGCTTTGTCTGAGTCCATTCTTAGACCTGGTTTAAATCAATGGTTTCTGCCTAAAGAATCTTATGACAGTAACTGAAACTTCATACAACTTTGTCCTTTGGGATTAAGGATGGTCAACCAAATGAATTGATTATAATAATGAATAGACTAAAATACCATAATCAGAATTGTGCACTACACCATATAGGCAGCTATAACTGCGATTTTTAAAGCAATATTGAAGCACTTAAAAAAAAGCTTGCAATACCAATTACTGAGTAGAGATTGGGTTCACTCATCCATACCAATGACTGTGGGCAAATCTGTTATGTTCAGCCTTAACTAGCAACTCTGAGGGACGACTCCACTGAAAGAAGGAAGGGAGGAATCTCTACACAGGCTCCAAAAAGTGGTGTGTTAGAAGACCCTTCCTTTAGAAGAGTGATGTTGGGCTTCTGTAGAATAAAGTGGTTGACTATCCATCAGATGTCTCCAGGATGACAACTTTAGATCAGTCATTGGTACTATCACTTGAGGGTTCCTTTATTAGGTACTTTATCGGGTATATAGCTCATACTCAGGATTTTAACTATAGGTTTGACTAGTCTGGCTGACTTCAACTCCACCAGCATTTACTGACTCTATGCTGAATATGTTGCTGTAATGTCTTTAGGGTTTCCTTTTATTTATTAATTTAATTAATTAAATTAAATTTAATTAATTAAATTAAATTAATTTATTTATTTACTGATTTTTTTTCTTCTTGCTCAGTTGGTGATATCATACATAGATACACAAGAATGGCTTGTTATGATTAAGAAAACCAAACCCAATCACTTTCAGAGAAACAAGTTTTTTCAGAGAACAACTGTTTTCTCAGAAACAGTTTTTTAAGACTTCAATACCTCATTGGAAATGAGTCAAGAGTAGTAAGGCTATTAAAAATTCAGTTTTTAGAAAAGGAATTTAAGGTTATTCTTCAAACTCAGCTTTCATTAATGAAAATATTCATTATTTCAAATGTTAATTCCTGAATAATCTGTCTCTTTATTTTTTTAAAGTGCTTTCCAACCTCTATCTCCTTTCAGTCATTGTCCAACACCACCTTTTTACTAGTTTCAATATTAGTGCTTTATAGTGTTTTAATTTAACCTCAAAAACATGAAAAGAATGAATGAGGCATTTGAAGAGTAGTCTCACATAAGCTTTCCCATGTGGCAAACATTGATGATGCTCACTGTTTGTTAGTTTTAGGAGTCTAGGATGACGTAATTTTTTTTGTGGTTAAAATGCCACATATTTCTGTGTAATTGTTAAATGTTTGCTTTTCTTAACAATGCCTAATTTATGTTCATTAATTGTATTTTGAATTTTATTTCTTTTGAACATGAGAGTAGTGTAGTTATTAGTTCAATTTTTTGGTGTTCTAGTTCTCAAATGGCTGATGTTACATTTCTTGTGTGCCAGTCCTTACCATTAGAAATGATGGTCTGAGTGTGTATGAAAGATTCTAGGTAGGGTAGGAATGTTAAATGGTGTGGTGGCATTCACTCTGTCGGAAAGAAAATTACTCCTCAATTATTTTTTACATAGTTTGTTATTTCTGAGTAAAAATTTGGAATTTCACTAGATTTTAATGCAATTAGGTAACCTTCACATAAAAACCAACACTAAAAGGTTGGAAAGCTTTTGCATTTGTAAAACACGTTATGTGTATGAACATTAGCCATGTGAATGGATGGATGATCACAGCCTACAACTGCAAAAATAACCCTTCTTTATATAAAGCTAAAATCACAGCCTAGTTACTACGTTGTAATATATTCTTTAAAAAAAAAGGAAGTGAAACAATTATTGGAAGTTTGTAAAAACACCTAATTTTAATACATCTGGTAAGAGATCATAAAGAATTTGAAATTATGCTAAAGCTAACCTTCTCAATAACATTATTATGCACCAACTGATACCTCCCCTAGAGAATTTACCAATTAAACTAAATATAATTTACCTTCATTTACTATTTTCTCATTTATTATTTAAGTGAAATTTAATATGCAGATCACAAAGATAAAAATGCTAGCTTAATACTGGGAAAAAACTAATCTGCCCAGCAGGGAGGTCTCAGATGTATATAAATGAGTATTCAGGGACAGCTGACATGTCTCATTTATATCAAAGGCTGACATACATAGACAAAGCACTCTTTCTTTCTAAGGCTGGTGGGGGAGGTTGTGTGGTGTACACACTATGCCTAATATAAATACTAATATAAATAAATACTACTGTTTAATCAACTGAGCCATGCACAAATTTTTCAAGAGCTTCAGCTAATGAAAACCAGAATAAAGATAATGGGTTTATTTGAGAAAAACATTGGCTTCTTAAGTAGTACACTGACTAGTGTACATGGATATGGTTTTTGTGATACTCATATTATTATCAAAGTAGGATTTTCAGCATAAGTAAAACCAGACATCTGGCTCTCCTAGGTCTTCTAGTTACATTTGAAATGCAATATAACCTAAGGGTCATGCACATGTAGATATCAAGTCAACAAAGATACACAGTAACACCAATTAGAAGTATCAGAATGTTGCATATTTGTGTGAATATTGTTTCTTCTTAAAGGGAATAAAATGGGATATTACAGCAAGCACCAAAACCCTGACAAGAAAGTCCTCACATAATGCAATGATTCTGAACCTCGCCAGCCAAAGGCTGCTATTTTTCTCTATCTTAAAGAGGGCACATCTTCACCTGGTTTTATTTCCCAGAAATGGTTTTAATTTTATTCTTACAGGGATTATGAGTAGTCGATTTACGAAATCTGTATCAGTAAAATGCCATTTGATCACTGATTTGAGAAATTATCGTTTCTGATTTGATAAAGAAAGAAGGGTGCCATTTGCCTTGTGTCTCATACTCATTTAATAGGACAAATTAACTGTTTGAACCCCTTTATGTGTCAACTTGAATGTTATTTCAAGCACTGGATAAATTAATTGAAAGTTCTGGCTCTAAGTTGGAAAGTGTTATTAAGAAGTAAAGTACTGCCTGCAAGTGTATGGCAAAGTTTTCGTGTAAATGCATAGCTGCAAATGCCATAATTTCATTGCTGCTCATGCATTAGTCTCATGACTTTCCTCACAGTCATTTAAGGTTTACAGCTGTTCATCCTTTATTTTATCTTAAAGGATAGGCTTTATGATGAGAAAGTCTAGAGAGATCAAATGTAGAACAATTACTAATCTGGACATAACTGATATCTTGTACTGTAATGAAGCAGAATAAATGTGTTCCAACAAAGCCCCACTCCAGACACAGTTTTTTACAAACTGTAAAAGTTGCATTGGACAGTGCCAAAAGGATGATATTCATCACTACAATTATATATTACATACAAATTTTAAAAAAGTCACATTTCAAAGAGTATAAACTTTTAAAAAAATGGAAACACTGTTAGCAACTGCAATTAGCCTTTGAGAAAGAACAATGACTCTAAGAACAAAAGAAACCACAGAAAATGCTCTTGTTTATAGGTTTATTGAAAAACTCAGTCCTTGATGAAATCTCTAATCTCTACCACTTCTAACTCTGTGGAAGTTCTTAAATTGACACTTTTGTGATTTCAGTTAATGTCAAGACCCATACTCAAGATACCCAAGAAGAAAGGATTAAGAACATCTTGAATAACGAATGAATCCTTTCAATTCCTTTTATTTCTATGCCTTTAAATTAACCCGCCTGGTATAGACCTGTAATTTGCGTTTCTTTATTTACTCTTAAGGTAGAAAAAATTTCCAAATATGCTCTGCAATTAGGCCAGTTGGTTATTTCTCATCATCATGCAACTCTATAACTCTATTACATCATCACGTAACTCTTGTTCATTTTTTAAATCTATCTCCTTCTCCTGTATAGGTAAAAGAAAAAAAAGATTTTTTTCTAATTTGAAGGTCATGTACAGCTTGATTGCTTGCCATTCACCAGACATATAACTTTTTCTTACATGGTAATGTTTATTGATACACTTTAATGTTTGGCGTTTTTTTTCTGAAGGAACATGCTCAAATGGATTCCTTGTGACTTTAGATTGACAATCAATAAGAGTTAAGAGCATTTTGAATTACTGAAGCAAATGCTGGAGATAAACTGTGGCAGTTAAAACACATGTTTAAGTAGTTTCTTAAAGTAAGCCATGGGAAATGGAGGTTCGTAAGTGACCTCTTAGTAACAGGATCAATTCTTTTTAATTACAATTTAAAAATAGGACGAATGAGTAGACTGTAAAAACTCTTTGTATAATCATTATAACTAAAGGGAGAAAACAGAGGCAAGGGGAAGTAACTATGATAATTACATGTCAACGTTATGCCCTGAGAAAATTCTTCCTGAGTTCATCCTCTGGCATCCATTGCTTTTGTTTGGTAGTGGCCTCCCAATTTCTTAACTAATTCTTACCAATACACAGATTTGCAATTTTGATTTAATGACTTTTTTTCAAAACATACAATATAGCAGTGGATCACATAATAAAAGCCCTGTTTTGAAGGATATGAAGGCAAATAGGTAGTTTGACCACATACCCAGGGATGATCCCAAGAGGAAAGGATAAAATATTAGGGTATCTATTTATTCTTAGTCAAATTTTGTTCTGTAAATAAAAGAAGTTACTTAGTTAGCATTTTTGTTTTCTCTTTAGGACTCTGTAAGTATTCCATTTTTATTGCATTTTTTGGGGCAGCAACAGCATTCTAGGTCAAGTTCATACTCTGTGAAACACAGCAAGATAGGTGGGTTCAACACATGCATAAAAGCAAGAAAGGGATCAGTCCCAGACTGAGTAAAGATGCCATGCTTGAATATTCAGTCCCAAATTATGTATATATGATGTAAGTAGAGTGTGCATATGTCCCTCAATTTTTTGTAAAATTTATTTTATTCAATAGTGATAGAATCTGACAAATTAGTCTTTGTGTTGGTTCGTGTGTCAATACTGCCAGATTATTCCCTTTGGTTTATCATTGTGTATATCAGGGGCGTACGGAGTTGCTGTCTGTCTGCCAGAGACCTCTTTAGTTTTTTAGTACTCTAATGTTTGCTCTCAAGGTTAAAAATCAGCATCTCACATGTGTTGTGAATATGTGTTTGAGATTTTGGATGAATATGTGTTTGAGATTTTTAGGGACTTTGTGGTTTATAGTCTCATAATATCATAAATATCATTGGAAATTTAAATGAAAATGGGCCCATGCCAGAATGCCATATATTGATTGAATAAAAAATTAGCAATTATAGTATATCAATTTAATGAATGCTAAACATTAGCTGTCATTACCCATAGTTCTAAGTCACTCAAGGTTATAAAACTATATTACATTTGTTAGCACACTGATATTGTCAGTTTGAAAACTACTCTGGATCTGCACTCATTTCTGTCTCACTAGGTACTCTCTATATCCAGCTTCTCCTACAAGGAGACTGTTGATGCTCCTTTGTTTTTCACTGTTAACCTGACAATTTAATTATTTAGAAAACTTGCTTAATTACCATTTCTTCCTTGCCTTCTCATTCATTATGATAAACTACATGATATAGCCTGCATTTAAAGTCATGAGGAGATTGAAGTGGTGACAAATTTTAATGGTTTATACTGATGTGTGTCTTAATTAGACCAAATCAACCTTTGGAATATTTAAGTGAAGGAGAAATGAATACTCATACTCAAAGTTTTACAACCCTTCACTCCATACAACGCTTCACTAAATTCAAAGACAGCACTACAATCAAAGATTAATCATGACCTTAGATGTGCAGAGTACTCTCCTATAAAACTAGCAGAGAATTTGAGGTGGACGTTTAAGTGTAAGTGATACATGTGGGGTGGAGAAAAACAGCTTTTATAAACCATCACATTCATATGAAGGTAACTGATGGACTTACTAAAACTAGATCTGTAGGTTATTCATGGAGGAGGGGAAAGAAAAAAGAAGCAGGCAAGTAAATACCCAATACAGTAGCCATCTAAGAGATTTGGAACAGGGATTCTTTAAGCTGTTTTTTCCTCCATGTGATTCCTACACTAGGGAGGAAGCAGTTTTCTTACATTCAGCTGTTCTTGGCTTGGTTCGTGAAGAGGATCTTCTTGAGCCCACTGACTGGTCCTTAAGGAGGGAAGTGATAGTACTGAATGATAAGCCTAGACTGATGTGTCAGCCTGTAGTCATCAAGACTGGACACCTTGGTTGGAGTATAAAGTAGCTTCTTTCTGGGTTTTGTGCTCACACAATTCTCCTATGAAAACCACCGTGGGAAAGGACAAGAACACAATTGTGCATGCCTGCTTTGCCACAGTGCTGAGCTAGACACAGGTACCATCCACGTGTATGGAGGCCTGGGGAAATGGAGTCTGTGCTGGGTTTAATCTTGGGGCTTAGTTTAAATGAAGCAGCACTCTTTTGGAGGCTAAGTTGAATTTGCAAGGGATGCAAAGGTTGTGACTAAGTGAGACAATTTTTATTTCACTGTAACTTAAACTTTTAGAGAAAGGAAGCTCAAGTAGCTTTTGACTGAGAAAAACACAGTTAGACAATTTCATAACAAACTTATGACAAAAGGAACATCAACCTAGGAGTGATGAACAGCCAGAAGTTTACTCAATAGCACTAATGTCATGATAGTATTATGAAAGTTTGTGGTAAGGGTGAAGGCAATACAGGCTGCAGATTGCTCCTGTGATAGCAGTGATAGCAGTCATAGTAACATCTGGAATACTGCTGCTCCTGGCTGTGGTGTCACAAGTTTAATTACGTCTTCATGGATTTTTGTCACTCCTTAACTTTGTCTCCTAGACAGAAAGATTCCTTTCTTACTCTCTTTACCTAAAAGACAGGTACCTAAAAAATATTTATCTAAAAAAATATGTTGAATGTGCTCTGCATATGTTGTTTTTCATTTCCAAAAAACCCTAGTGAATTTTACCATGTCTACAGTGAGAGAACAAGAGAAAAAGGCCTTCGGCTGAGACAGAGGTGATTGCATATGAAAAAAGTTTTTTCACTATCAGTGTGGTCAGGCATTTGAATATGTTCCCCAGGGAAGTGGGGGAGTGACCATCTCTGGAGGTGTTTAAGAGGTTTCTGAATATGGTGGTGGGTGATGTCATTGTGGGGTTTAGGGGTTGCTGTGGCAGCCCTGGATGTGTGGTTGGATTGGATTATCTTAAAAGTCTCTTAAAACCTTGATGATTCTTTGGTTTCATGATTCAATAATTATGGCTCTGGGATTAGAGCTGTTTTTGTTTTTTTAACCCCCAAATATGTTAATAGTCACATATTCCTGTCTGTTCATGTAAAAAACATTTCACACATCTGTGGTAGTTTTCTATTCTCATTTGCCCGGAGACTAAGAAAGGTGAAAAAAGCATCCATCAGGCCATAAGATACATTATCCCCTTCTAAAATATGATTTAGGCTACCTATCAATCTCTATATAAACCTTGCTAGAGAGTTTTAGTGTGAAAACCTTGAGCTTTAGGATACTGCATTTATCACATTTTCAAAATTAACTCTCTGAAAATACAGGTGTATTGTTTTGGTCTATCCCCACTTCTCTTTCTCTTTTCTTGTTTTCAGTTTTTCATAAACTCTAGTGATATTCAAGCTCCGAGCGACTGCATATATCATGTTAGTCCAGCAGAAGATCCCCATGTATTTTGAAGTAATTAATTGAAAATAGTTGTGTGCTTGAAGATATTATTTTGCTTGTATGTACATATCTTGTACATTATTAAATATATTCCATCAAATATTTCTCCATAAGTGATGGAACTTCACTAGAAGCATTCAATTTTTGTCAAGGAAAGAAGAGGAATTTATCTTTTGCCTACACCACATTAAAACAAACACGATAAATATTAGTCAAGGAGATACAGTTCAATTTTACTTAATTTAATAGAAGGTCGCCAGCTCTTTTTATCACAACTGTATGAGGAATAAGCTGTAGTTGGTTTTGCAGCATTCATTTTAACTGTGAGAGACCTAAACAACAACAACAATAATTCAAATATCCCATTTTCATTATTATTTTGCTGTAAATGTTCCTTAAATTAACAACAAATGAAACACTTCACAATGTACTCCTGGTGTACACAAATGTAATCAAAGGTTATTAGAGGGTTTTTTTGCCGAATTAGGTAAACAAATAAGGATTTACTATAGCTGCTAGAAGCCACAGCTCATTTGGCTCCTTTTTGCTGTGAGTGGGTTTAAAAAACTCCTTGATTTAAATTTACTTTTCTCCCTCACAGATTTTCACACAACCAACTCACTGTATAATAGAAACATTTAGTGAAATTAAATAGACTAATGTTCTCTGGATTTGAAATAGATCCAATAATGAATGATGGAAACATTACCCAATAGATTTCATAACTCAAGGATAAAATAAAGTTATTAAATAACTTGATTAGGCAGCATGTTTAGAGCACCTTAAATACAGCAGATTTTTAAAAATAAATGATTAATTTTGGGAACACACTGTCACAGGACACTCTGGAAGCCAAAAGTTTAATGCAATTAAAAATTAGATTAAATATTCTCATGGAATAAAAACCTACCACAGTCTAGGAAGTTGGAGAATATGAATTAACTCCTAAACACATATTTTCAGAATCTGAGAACATACTTCATGGAAACATGACTGTGCTTTCACAGCTACTGTCAGGAGCTTGATATTTGTGTTGGAAATTTTTGTTCATCAAAAATCGCCTTTTTTTCCTCTCCATAATGGAAAAAGGCATAGCCTATAGTGTCTCATTTAGATACTTCCTATACAGCTCCATAATGGTCATAACTGTGGATTTCTCATGTAACACACTATTAAATTTTTCATTATCCTTTCTAAAGTCTCAAGATCAAGATTAATGTTTATAGAATAGTTTCTAGCCAATCACTTATTCTTTCTTTTACGAATTGAAATTTTACAGGGGACTGTTATAAATTGTGATAACTTTATTATTTAAATGACAAATTGTTTTTAGATTGCAGTGGGGATTTGTTCATCCTACTTTTAGACGGAAAGAATTATTAAAAAAATAAAGTTACAATTAAAGAAATATAAAATGTCAGGGGACTATTTTTGTGTCTAGTATTTGTACTAAGCAGACATCCCTGATGGTCCTCCCAAAGCTCTGCAATGAATGAATGATGCATGGACCCCAGTAATGATGTAATAGGAAATATTTATTAATTTCCCCACAAAACTCCTTGGCAATTTCTGTCCCACCACATGCCAAACCAGAAAATGTCAGAAAGTATTAGCCTTCAAGGAAGTTTCAGTGACCCAGAGACATAATCAGGTTGTTGAAGATGGTTTAGTAAACATCCACAACCAAGTGGTTGTTAATGTGCTTCCACAATGATACCATTTGTCTCCATCCTTTCTTCTGACCCTGACCTCCAGCTCTCATATCTGGACTCCTGTCCCATAGATGAGCCCTTGACAGATGAGCTTCTCCATCACACTACGAACCACTGCATCCTCCTCTTCCTGCCTGCCCACTTTTACTGAAAAGCTTTTACACAACTATTGCTTTCCCTAGTTTGGCAAGCTATCTCACTGTTTCTCAATTTTTGCAACAGCTCTCCTGTCACTATCATCTGAGGGCCAGGTTTCAGCCTTTTTTTCTTTCTTTTATTCTTTCTTTTAAAAAAATTATTATTGTTTAAAGCTACCAGTACAACATTAAATAACTTGGCAATTATATTGTTTGTAAGAATACAGGCATGGTCTAGTCAATAACAATATGTATGTGTGTCTGCCAAACTGAAGGTTATTTCCTATGAGTATTTGCTGCAGGCATGTGGTCTCCTTTTCATTTCAGCTTCCACCTGCACCTGTAACATCCTGATGAGTAAATAAAGAGAGAAGATTTTTCAGTTCTTGCAAGAATTTTCTGTGGAGATCAGCAGGTTATAAAACAGTAGTATGTAAACAGCCCAGAGCATATACAGAAGCTTTTCAAGCCTAATAGAATTACAAAATATCAGCTGTCTGCAAAGGATGTTCTTACTTTGCATGGGGCAACCTTGGTAGGAAAAAAATCACCCTAACATCTTTGTCAGGATGGTTTTTTAAATCTATGTAGCTATATTAAAAACCTATCATACAGCTTCTCACTGGAATCCAAACTAGAGATTTTAGTCTAGAAAAGGTAAAATGCAGGGAAGAGCAAGGAACAACTGGCTGTTTCATACATCTCAAGTAATATCATAACTATTTCAATAATGCATAATATACTCTTCTGTTCTGCCATTTTCTTATTAATTTCATCACTCTCCCGTAATATCAAAAACCTACTTGAATACTGAAGGGATGATTTCAGTTTCAGTATGGAAGAGTTTTTAAGTATCACAAATTTTGTGTGGTAAAAATTTGTCTTGAAGGCGATACCTGAGTAGCTGATTTGTCAGGGATTTAATCTGTGAGATATATATATATATATTTATAATTCTGTGCTACTATTCATGTGGAAATTAAACATAAAAATCAAACAGGAAGTTTAGGAAGAAAAGAAATTTTAGGGTTTGACTTACTCATGTGTTGTGTCTTGCCAACAGCACCATCTTTCCTATGTACATGCATATTACAATCTATGTTACAATCTATCCATCTATTTTATGTATATAAAACACCTTCATATGACAAGGAGTTCTGTTGATTTATTGCTCATTACATGTTGAATAATCATATGTGATTTTTTTTGCTATTTCTACTATTTCCATTGCTGGTGCCTGATTCTTGCGCCAGAAAAAAAACTATTAAAAATTGACTCGTTTTTCTGCAGTCTCCATAAGATTTTGCAGAATTATTTTAAAAAAAATCAAGCTTCCTAAGTTCAGCCATTTTTAAAAATTGCTCCCTAAATGATTTTTAGAATTTCATAGTATGGGCAGGTATACACATATACACATACCCAAGCATGGAAACATATTGTTCATGCGGATTGTGTTCTTCCCCATCATATTTTGAATAAGTAAAACACCATCATAAGGAAGAATATTTTTGTACATGCAAGTACTTTTTACTAGTTGCCTGTTATTTGTTCTAGATAGGCATTTGGAAACATCTGGAAATTATTTCTGTTAATTTACATATGAGTAAAAGACCTTAAACTCTCTGATATGTTCTGCATCTTGCTTCATGCCAATACTAGTTCACAAGCATGAAGAGTTAAAACAGAGTTGGAATTATTATCTGCTAAAACCCAAAAATTAAAACAAAGTTTTGCTTCTAAATATGAAAGAAATTTCCTTACCTACAAGAAAAGAGAGAGAGAGAATAATATATAGAAAGAACATAGCTGATGTGAGAACAGTTCTAAGTTTTTGCATGGCTAGTGAGAAGTTTTTAGTATTGTCGTATAAAATCATAGAATATAAACTTGCTTGTAATTATGACATTAATTTGTCCTTCTTTGGTAATTCAGTATTTCACAGATTAATGACTTCTTGAACTTACTAGATCAATGCTAAAGTGGCTACACTGATAATCTATCTCACTAAAAGTGTTACTTTCAAATTCCAGCGCAAATGTGGTAGACAGATAGTAGTTTATTTCAAGGAAAATTTTACTTTTTTCCCTAATATTTCCACACCTAGCTTGTACAGCAGATATCTGTTCCTACACCAGTAACAAAGTTTGGAATATAGATTATGTGTCTGAGACTTGTTCCTTCACATGGGCAGAGTGACACTGATGGAATTTCTGAATATCACACTGGTGTTGGTTGTATGATTCAGTGTGATAAACTCAGTGTAATAAATTTCTGAAATTATAGCAGCTGCAGTATTTCTCTACAGTCTTTGTAGATTTTTATTTTAAATTAATCTTTCAGAATTCTCCTGTAAAAGAGTAAGCTATGATTCTGTGCACTCCAACAACATCACAATTAAATTCTACCAAAGAATTCTACATGTCACATGGAAACTTTCTCACTGATAATATCTGTCAAATTAATAAATGACTGCTGAAGATGTGTAATCTTATGAACTTATGTAAATATGGAATATTCATTTTTATAATAGCATGTTACATCTGTATTTTATTTATGAAGCTTAAAATATGATGGCCTTAAATACTCGTTACATTTAAATTAACTTAAATAATTTACATACTTTTAGAAAAAAAATAAGGGCGGCAAATAGAGCTATTTCAGCAATATTTTTACGGCAGCATAGTATGTGACATTGCAATCAACCTTGTATAAGAGTTTAGGTCCAGAAATTTAGAATGTGATTTGGAAGACTAGTCTAGCAACCTGAGATTCAGGCAAGAGATGATATAGAAAAAGCCTTTTGGTCATGGAGTTAACTAAATTGAATTTTCACAGTCTTGTAGTTCTCTCAGATACTTAGTGAGTCTAATAATATTTCTTGTCATAGACCCTGTAGTTAGAATCAAATAACTATCCAAAACAAATCAGCTTTTTTTTTTAACCTTTTTCTAAAAACGCTGCAATGCAAGGCTTATGAAGATGAATCTTAAATCATGAAAAGGCCACAAGCAAATGAAAAGTAATTCCTCCTCTGACTACTTTTTTAAGCAAATGTATGATTTTTTATTATTTTGGATGAATTATCTCTAAATACTGAGGTCTGACATTTATATTACAAATTTTGTCTCTCTGATAACTTCATCAGATGATCTGCCAGACTTTTTTCTTTGTCAGAGATGTAGACTTATTAATATCCTTAGTATGAAGCATGACAGGATTCTCAATGCGGTATTCTGAGGACAATTACTTTTCTGGTTTCTTGGAGCTAATATATTTTATAGCTCAGAGAATATACCTGTCTATTGGAAAATCCATATTTATATATAAATCTTTATGTATATTTCTCATACGGTTATAGGAAGTAGCAATGGTTCAAATTAATGAATGAATTGTCCTATTTAGAGCT
Source organism: Petroica traversi (assembly GCA_025920805.1). Classification (NCBI taxonomy): domain Eukaryota; kingdom Metazoa; phylum Chordata; class Aves; order Passeriformes; family Petroicidae; genus Petroica; species Petroica traversi. Next base: position 197,008 of record JAHLSL010013650.1, on the reverse strand, counting down.
AAATTAAAAAGCAAAATCAGTATTACCATGAAATCATAGAATGGAAGGGACTTAAAGGGCCATCTAGTTCCAACCCTTCCTAGCCCTGACATGAGCAATATTGACACACACTGGATGAGGTTGCTTAGACACCCATCCGGCCTGATCCCACCTCCAGGAATGGGGCACCACAACTTCTCTGGACAACTTGTTGCAGTGCCTCACCACCTTCACAGTAAAAAATTTCTTCCGATCATCTAATCTAAATATTTATTATTTTAGTTTAAAACCATTCTTGTTTTCCTATGACTAGATTTTACCTGTGTAAAAAGTTGTTCTTTCCTTGTTTTTTTTTTATTTTGTTTTTTTTTTTTTTTTATAAGCTCTTTTAAGTAAAAAAATCTTTAATATGATCTCCCTGGAGACTTTTCTTCTTCTTTCTGAAAATTCCAATTCTGTTACCGTTTCTTAGCAGCAGAGGTGCTCAAGCCATTTCAAGGACTTCCTCAAGGACTCACATCAAGAAGTCCACAACTTTCTTGTTCTGGGGACCCAAGAGGTGGATGCAGGGTTCCAGGGAGGGTCTCACCAGGCCAGAGCAGAGGGACAGAATCCCCTCCCTCCCCTGCTGCCCAGGCTGCTTTGGATGCAGCCCAGGATACAATTGGCTTTCTGGGCTGTCAGTGCACATTGATGAAAAGTGAAAAAGTTCACTTTTCATCAATGAGAACTCCCAGGTGCTCCTCTGCAGTCTCTCTGGTCATCTTCCAGTCTCTCTGGTATTGCCCCAATGTCATCTTCCAGTCTCTCTGGTATTGCCCCAATCCAGATGGCAATACCTTGGACTTTCCCTTGCTGAACTTCATGAGATTCTTGTGAACCCGGTTCTCAAGCTTGTCCAGGTTTGCCCCAGGATGACATTCCTTCCTTTTCTGTCACCCTGCATCTCTCAGTGTTGTGTCATCTGCAAATGACCTCACTGTCTGTGTAAGTGATAAATATATAACTGAGCATGAGTCCAAGATAGAGTCCTGAGGGATATCACTGACCACCTTGTGGGACACCTCTCATTACCAGCCTCCACCTGGACACTGACCCATCAACCACAACTCTGTTTTTTGATACAGGCTTCCTGTTTAAATCACCAAGGAAAAGGGAGTCTTAGGTATCATGGGTAATCTAACCATAGGAGAATTTTTCTCAAGGAAGATGCATAGATATATGAAAGCAGAAGAAGACTGGGGTCAGGAGATCTGCAGTACTTAAATGAAAATATTTAAAAGTTAAAGATGCTTCCATGATTCCCTGATCTAATACCCACTATAACTTGATTTCACAGGCAGAGCGTTTGTACCATAATGTACTGGCACAGAGAATCCACAAGCAGCTATTTTTTCATTAAAACTAAACAAGAAGTATTTGCCTCGAGAAATGTAGACCAGTTCTCTAGAAAGTATTTCTGATGAAGAATACTTTTCTCTGAATTTCTGTAAACAAAACAAATCAAATAAGAAAAATATAAATTTTTTAAGAGTGTTCAAAAGAAAGAAATAACTGTGATCGTGTAAATCTGGATAGCAGAAACAAGGACTGCCAGCAAATATAACCTGTGTGCAAGCACTGACACTGCAAGCAGTGCATGAATGGTTTTTAGTCATTCAGAAACAGAAGAAAGCTAAATCTACATCCCAAAAGGCTCATTAAAGTACATCTGTGCTCAGAGCAGTCCAGTAATTATGTGATAGGAATAACTTCTGTGATTATAATACATAATGGCCACCTACAAACTTTTGGCATTAGAGTAGTAGCAAAAGTACAGCCAAGGGGAAGAAACTGGATGTACTGAAAAAAATCTCCTTTAGGTTATAAAATTTTACTGGCCAGTAATCACTAGGATAAGTAATCTAACTAATGTGTGTTTGCGTTATTTTATTTCTAACATAATCAGCAATTACAGTTTTGTTTTGGTCTTACTTTCTGTTTCCCACTCCTCCCTATTTTCCATATCAGAATGCAGCACTTCAATCCCATTAAAGTTCTGCATTCCTCTGAAGGATACATGAAAGATTTTGTGATTTATTAAAAAAAAACCCTGTACAAATTATATTCAGTAGCTGCATTTACAATTGCTCTGACAGGAATTGCAAAATTAGCTTGAACAGTGTAGATGATTTCTATTTTATCTTGGTGTTTCTTCCTTGCACTTCTCATTTGGTTTAGTAAATCAAGAGAGGAGGCAAACACAAATTGGTCCTAACCAGTTCATCAATTCTGTCTCTGCTGCTAATCGCTCAATTACCACATATTGTAGAAATTACTTTCTAGTTTCAGGTCCACTGCAACCTCAGATCCTTACAGATTTCAGGGCTAGAAAGGGACTTCTGCTAAGTAATCTCTTTGCTGTAGAAATAAAGCAGCTACCTTTAAAAGTGATCAAGATTTTATATTTGGATACTACTCATATTTATTTTTGTGTAAAATGTCAAGGAAACCTTTTGTATCTGAGCATTTTGTGACAACAGGAATACAGACAGACATCAAAATCACCAGCTTTTATTTTTGCTTTTAAAAATCAGAAAGATGTGTCAAAAAGATCTCTCTTGCTACTGTATTTAGAAAAACCTGCTGTTGTATGTTGGATGCTTGTCCTACAGAACGTCACTCAACCTGCCATTTAACTTAGAGAAAGCCCTCTGACTAAATGGAATTTTAGTAACACCCAACATTGTTGAGCCCCAAAAGGGAACAGTCCTTGCAGAGACTACTTAGTTAACAGCTGTCTTCAGCAGGTTTTGTGTACAAGGAATCAATCAATCTCAGAATCTGTGATGTTATATTAATAGGGTATATTTTATACTGCTTCTCACCTAAGCTTATTGCTTTAAATTTAGGGGGATAGAAAGCAAAACCAATTAAAGATAAAACAATTTTTACTATTTTATGCATTTTAATATTGTTTGAAAACCTTTGCCAAAACTTGGTTATGCGCTATGCAAATGTAAAAAGTTTGCCTATGCCTTAAAGACCTCATGTTCTAAACAAAACCATGCCTGGTAAACCAAAATAATAAAGTTTTACAGCTGAGGGAGCTCAAGTTAAAGAAAATAAACTCCCAAAGTCACATGGAAAATTCTTAAAAAGGCAGTAAGGAGGTGTAGATCTGCATCTGAGAGAGCACTATAAAAACATGTCCTTCTGAGGTCAATCTCCAAGAAAGCCTGTTGTCAGGACTACCTTCTACAAAACAAATAGTTTATAATTAAATAGTTGCATATAAGACTCTTAAACTGAAATGGAAACTTACATATTACAATATGGAAAGAAGACATGACTGACATTTTGGCTTCTTTGATCCTTTCTAGATGGAGCCACTGAAAAGTAAAATTGATACTGCTGCCTATAACATCATTTCATGCTGTTCTTCCTGTTCCTAAGTCTTGTTCGGTTCTCCTGCCCTGACCTGACATGGAAATCAACTTCCAGCTGGAAGAACCTAAACATCAGCAGCAAGTTAGTCTTCATGAGGTCTTTTACTACTTACCCTTGCAAAAATTTCCGCTTTTCTTTGCAACATAGCTGAGTCAAAGTGCAGCTACAAAGCACACACAGTAACATGTGAGGATTGTGTTCAGAAGAATGTTCAGAAATTCAGCTTATTTCCATACTTGAACTACCTGCAAACTAAATATTGCACGCAAGTACGTATTTACATAAGCATATGCATTTCAAGCTTAAGAAAAAGAGTTTCTTTTGCAACAATTGGCAACCAAGTACAGTGTAGCTCAGGTAAATACAATGAACTGCATGGAATCTAAGTGTAAGAGCAATTAAATTTGGGTATATAAAGTGCCATGTCCTCACAGATATTCTTCATCTGATTTCCACTGATTTTAGTGAGGTTGAAGTGTAATTGCCTTCTCCTAAAGCAAACTGCAAGGTATAGAAATCTGAAAGAGAACCTTGTTTAATCAAAATAACACAATATGTTGGTTTGCATCAAGTACAGTCTCACTGAAAAAACAATGCAATACACAGTTAAGTAATTTCCTGCTAAGATAACACTTAATCGTGCCAGCCATTTTAATGGAGTTTAGATGTGTGACCAAAGAATAGTCATGTACTAAGGAATAGTTACATGCTTGAAAAAATTCTTTTCTGAGTTACATTGAAAGTGAGTAACATTGGATGGGTTTCTTTCCAGTAAGCAGAGGTAGATCCATTTAACTTTGTTTTAGTTTAAGAAATGAAATCAAGTGTGTAATTTCCTTTCTAACTGTAGTGATATGTTCATATTGAAATATTTAGGAGGAAATTTATCTGAATATCTTGAAAAAAACCCCAGAAAGATCAAAATTCAGTCTTGCATTTTTTATTAATTAATCCCAAAGCTCTCAAAGTCCTAGTAGATAGCCATAAAATAAATTAGCGAAATAGCAAATTAGTATGTGATCTATTTGATGACATAACTTATTACAGCTAATGAAGAATCTGTTCTTTGTTTTTAATTCTCACAGAAAGAAGGTCAAGAGGGAAGAAATCAATAGTTTAATAAAATAAATTCTATTTTTATTGAACCTATTAAATTTGTCTTCCTATTTTACTGTTTTTCTATAATTGTTACCAAAAATGATGAAAATATGTACTGGTTTTGGCTGGGATATAATTAATTTTATTCACAGTAGCTGGTTTGGAGCTGTGTTTTGGATTTGTGTTTGAAACAGGGATTAAGCGGGGCTGACTCAGAGCCAAGGGCTTTACTGTTCCTCATCCTACCCCACCAGAAAGTGGGCTGCGGATGCACAAGGAGCTAGGAGGGGACACTATGAGGGCAGCGGATCCCAAGGGATATCCTACTCCATAGGACATATAAATTTGGGGGAAGGTTGGTGCGGGGCTGCTGTTTTGGGGCTGACTGGCCATTAGTCTGTTGTTGTGCAACTGTTTTCATTTACATTGCTTGTCTTGAGTTTTGTTTCTCTCTGTTATTTTCTTTTTAATTAAATCACTACATTTTTATTACTACTATTATTATTATCATCCTCATCATGATGTTCTGGATCAGCAATTAAGCTGCTTTTATCTCAACTCAAATTTTTGCACTTTCACCCTTTTATTTCTCTCTCCACAACCAACTATGAAGGAATGAGAGAATGGTCATACATGGATTAGCTACTTGCTGGAGTTAAATAACAATATAACTCTGAGAATATTAAGAAGGAGATGTATTAAATAGAAACCAAATAGGAGTGGCTGTTTTTTATTTAAAAAAAACAAAAACAAAAACAAAAAACAAACTCCGTAACCAGAGTGAACTTCTTACTAAGGTGGTAGTAAACCAACTGAAGGAGGGTTTTTTTTGTCACAATTCTGAAAGAATTTCCTGTAATTTATTTTTGCTGTTCTAAAAAATATATAAGACATATGCATAATATTGAAAACAAAAGAAATGTGGAAATTCAAAGTCTATCTTTTAAAAATTTCTTGTCTGAAACTGATGCAGCTGAAACAAGCAGTTAAATATTTTTATATTGTATTGTATTATGCAAATATGGAGTGGAAAATAAATCCCCCCAGCAAAGGGACTCATAGCAACTAAGCTAATAAAAGTAAGGGGGGAGTAATAAATTCCAAATCTTGAGAAAAATAAGATGTTATACAACAATTTCTTCTTTAAGGTTCTCCCAGCATGGTACACCACAACAGAAAGTTTTGAAATGAAAATAAATAAATAAAGCAAGCAAACCATTGTTTTCAAACAACACCACAGTGGGGAAGCAATTACATTAAATAGTAACTGTGGGTTCCAGAAAAGATGTATAGGAATAATCACTGTTTCCTGTGCAACTGATATGGATTGCAGAGAGCAATCAGACAGAACTAAAGAAGTGAGTCATTTGAAAATGCCACACAGAGCAGGCTGCACCCACACAGGGCTAATTGTTAGAAGAGTGTTTATTCACCTTTTCGATAAGCCAAATATTCCTTGAATTTAAAGCATTTTAGCATTGCATGTCACAGTTCACCCAATGAATTTTTAGACAGATTTTCTTTCTCTTTGGTGAGACAAGTCCCTTGCCATGGTACCATGAAACTAGAGAATGGGAAAAATACTCTTAGACAAGAACGAAGTAATAGAATAAAACTTTACATATATAAACTCCATAATTTTATCTCGTAATTTATGGAAAGTGTCAAGAATCAGAGACACATAATTTAATTACAAGACGTACATTGCTTAGAAACTGATAATGAGCAGTAGACTTTTTTGAGAATGACCTAAATCCATATGAAACTGGCAAAACTCCATGATGTTATTACTACTTCTGTTGTAGCAGTTTTTCTGATCTTTTTAATGTACTAATTAACATTTTTGTCACTAATGGATTGTTTTGTTATAAGCATACATAAACAAATGGGCAGAGAAAGAGATGGGGAGTTAATTCTCACTTTCACATATATTTAGTGTGCAGTGCAGTCCTGGATAATCAAAGATTCAGAATCCAAGAAGATATCCCTAAGAGCAACATTGCAGCAGTATTAACTAATCTAGCTACTGGTAAAGCATTCTAATAATGTGTACATAAGCTATACATTGGGTTCTTGTAGACGTATCTAATTCCTTTTTATTTATAGTTATGTCGACACAGGAAACAAAAAAAAATTTTTGCAGTGTATAAGTCATAGCAACAAAATCTCTCAAAGAGTAATACAATAAAATCAGAGTATATTATTTAGTATCTTCTTTTAAGCCTGCATCTTATGTAGAAACAGTTCAAGAGTTATTGAATAAAAAGTCATTGGGAAGATTCAGAACCGATTTGAAAGCAGTAACATTACATTTCCCAACTGAAATATGGGAAGCATGAGGCTACAGATTGACATCATAAGGATGAACTGCTTAAATACTACAGAACTTACAAGAATTATGTTCTTTTCACTTATATTTAGTGCTAGATGAAAAGGTCACAACTGGTGATGACAATGTTCATAAACGATGAGTTATAGTCCAAAGTTTTCTTTTCATCCATTCTCACATCTTCAGGATGGTATTCCCTGCACAGCTGCAGGTGGCTGTATATATATCCTTGCCATAAAATGTCAGGAGATACATGATCAGTTCAACCAGAGTCATGCATTGGCAGCATTCTGCCAATACAAAGTAGACATAAGTGCCTCTCTGCTTCATTGGTTTATGTCTTAAAAGCTGATCAATCTACCTGGAGGAAACCAACAGTTTTGGTTTCAGCTGTAGAAGTCTTTTGTAGAAAAGATGGGCTAAAAGAAAGAATTCTTACTTTAACATAATAAATTGATAATTAGTAAGTGATTTTACTTCTTTTAGAAAGCCTTACTATAAAGTGTCGTATTTTCTGTATACCAGATGGTCTGAGCTGGGGTTTTTTGTTGCTGTTGTTGTTTTCACAATGTTTTGCAAACTTAATTTAACATTTTAGTTTCAGACAATTTTTTATTTTTCCCTTTATGTACATATTTTGCCTTTGGTCCACATGCCTAGTGATGTACATAGATATAGTTCAACTCCAGCTAATAAAGTCACATGATTTATATCAGCTGTATTTCTGTCACGTAGGTTTAGCAAGAGGATTATCATGAAATATTCCAGAACTGCACAGGATGGAATATTCAAGAAAGAACACCTTTAGTGTTCCTTCATAAGCTAGTACATGGCCACTGGGAGACAATAGTAGATTCTGTTCACTTGGAGCCTTCTCATGCTGTGAAGTAAAAGGCATTAATTTGATGGAAATTCCTAGTGTTCCTTGCAATTGTAGTGTCTAACAAGGTGGATATTTTCTGTACTGTATCACGACTAAATATAATTTAGATATTATAATTTAGTAATTGATAATTTCTCTCTGCTTGAATGAACTTCACAAGTGAAACTTCTTTATAAAAGGAGATTTTAGTCAAATCACTGAACCATTGTCCATCTCATCCTTCTTTAACCAGTCTTTTCTCTGACTTATGGGCAGATGGACCCTGCAGGGGTGGGTGGTAAACTCCCAGAGTCTGGAGCATGGTGTGTGTTGGAACCTGAAGTGCCATAATATTTAATGACAAACATGCTAATTTGCATTGTCTGAGTAGAGTACTCCCCTTGTTTTAGGTTAACTCTCTGCCTCCACTTTCAGTAGGAGACCAGTCAGAACCATGGTGCTCCCAGGGGTCCCTGGGATTGTTTCTGTCCAGAATCTGAAGATCAGGGTGGTGGTTGCCCTTATTCTGTCAGCTGTGTGGTCTGATTGAAATCAAATACCTTATGCTATCAAACCATTTAGACAAGCACGTTGAATCATCTGGCAAATACCTCTGTAAAAGAATAATTTTCACTGAATCTAAAATTTTCCAAAGTGAAAGATTTATGCCATCAGAAAAAAATTTCGAGTGATTTCAAAAGATCAGTAATGTGGGTCTGAAGTCTAAAGTGTAATTTTTTATTTATGTATAATGTCAGCAAGCTTATACTCTGTTTCTAAACAAGATAGCGATACTAATTTTTACCATTTTACAACCAAAAGTTTCACAACACTTTATAAAATTGTGTGAGTACCATGATCCCTTTCATCTTGATTTATGTAGTCAGAATCTGCAGTTTTCCATTACTTGTCTTTTAAAGAAATGTATTACCCATGATAGACAAAACTGAAACAGGTGAGAGTCCATGTAGAGTTGGAGAAAACCAGTGAAAGATTACAAAATAAAAGTAAAAAAAAAAAAAAGTATTGAAACTACTTTAAGGATTCTAAAATTTTGTGAGACATTTGTGAGACAAATGCAAAACATGCAAAATAATTCAAATAAGGAAGACAAACTGTAAAAGTTCAACTTACAGGGAAAAAAAGGAAATAAGCTGACCAAGAGACTTAAGAAAGTTACTATTGATTTATTTGATTGAAGTTCAGCAGTAGACAGTGTTTTTGTACTTTTATTTGCCAATTTGTTCTTGATGGTCACTCTAGCCTATGCCCAATGTCACAGGGCTTTCCAGGAGTTTCTTTCTGAATGTGAATGTTTCAGATCTCATTTATAACCCTGTCATTTCAACCTCCTCCACTGGTATAAAAGGATTCTGAAAGTAAGCAGATTATATTAACCTATGCCTATGTTAACCTAAAAACCTTATTCAGTGACTGAATAAGGTTTTTAGGTCAATACTATCTAAGGACTCCTCAATAAGGAGGACTCTGTTTGTACTTTGAAGACAAGTTAAATTCAGGCATAAAAATGTACATTTCAGGCATGAAAAAATGTATATTTCTATGGCTGTCATGGAAATCTGTAGCAAATCTGGCCTGTGAGAGTCACGCAGATTCATCTGTAGTTCCGGATCCATGTTTTGTGACTGAAGATGCAAATATTTGGCCTCTTTTCTACAGGTACCTGAGGTCTTTTAACTATCACTTTCTAGGGGCTCAATGATGCTAATTTAATTCTCAATTTATGCTTTATTCATTGTTCTGATTTCAAAGTAGCATTTTTTTTCTGATATGTATATATGTTTATCAAACAGGGAATCAGAGATTACAAACACTACACATGGTGACCATATTTATACTTCATAATCACTGCATTCAAAAAACTGTACTTAGCACAGATATCTGAAATCAGCTGCTTACATGCAGTTCCACAGATCCAGTCCTTGTGGTCAGAGCTGATGCCTGTGTCCCTGGTGATCTCAGTCACAGAGATCTGGCTTAACACCAATCCTAGCTGGACTAGCTCGGTCCCAGAGAAGTGGATGTGCACCTACAAGGAGGGTCATAAGAAAGATCTGGGGAATTATAGGCCTGTTAAACTAACCTTGGTGCCTGACTAGGTCATGGAACAGATCATCTTGGGCACCATCATGGGGCACATACAGGACAATTAAGGGGTTAGCTTGGGATAAGGAAAGACAGTTCCTGCCTGACCTTGATCACTTTTTATAGGAAGTGGCCCACCTTGTGGATGAAGGAAAGGCAGTAGATATTGTCTACTTGAACTTCAGCAAAGTCTTTAGCACCATCTCCCATGGTGCCCTCCTGGAACAAGCCCATGGCTTGAATGGGCACAGACTTTGCTGGGTAAAAAACTGGCTGCAAAGCTGGGTCCAGAGAGTGGAGGTGAACGGTATTACATCCAGCTGGGGGCTGGTCACTAGCGGTGTCTCCCAGGAGCCTGCACTGAGACCAGTCCTGTTTAATATCTTCATTGATGATCTGGATGAAGGGATTGAATGCACCATCTGTAGGTTCATAGATGATGCCATGTTGCAAGAGTGTGTGAATCTGCTGGAGGATTGGAAAGCTCTGCAGAAGGTCCTGGAAAGGCTGGACCAGTTAGCTAAAGTTCAACAAAGCCAAGTGCTGGGTCCTACACTTGGGTCACAGCAACCCCATGCAGAAATGCAGGCTAGGGGAGCAGCCTACTGCCCAGCAGAAAAGGATCCAGGGAGGCTGGTCAATGGTACCTGAATATGAGCCAGGAATGTGCCCAGATGACCAAGAAGGCCAGTGGCATACTGATCTGTATCAGCAATAGTGTGGCCAGAAGGACTAGGGCAGGGATTGTCCCTCTGTACCTGGCATTGTTGAGGCCATATCCTGAGCTCTGCATCCATTTCTGGGCCCCTCATGAAAAGACATACATTGAGTTGCTGGAACAAGTCCAGAGAAGGGCAAAGCAGTCAGTGAGGGGTCTAGAGGATAATTCCCATGAGGAACAGCTGAGTTTAGCCTCTGCAATTCCCCGAAAGGACGTTGTAGCCAGTTGGGAGTCAAACTCTTCTTCCAGGCAGAAAGAGGACAAGCACCAGCCTGTACCAGGGGATCTGGTTTTCTTTTGACCTGGTAACTTTAGTTTTTCTTCTTCCTTATTTGTTTTCTCCCTATTTGTAGTTACTTGTGCTTATTTTGCTCTTCTTTCTCTTGTAAAGTTTGCTGTTTTGTCTGTTTCTTATCACAGTTTCAGTACAACTGTACAAGTTATTTACTCTCTCTGTGATAAAATTTCTCTCATAACTAAACACATGATGCTTTTACAGGGTGTTTGACTATGCTATTGCAGTTTACCTATTATTGCTGCACTAGTAGCATGATTAAACTTACTTTCAAAGCAAACAATTTTATTGACAATGGTGAAAAAGGTAGTTACAGGTTTTAAGTTTCACTGGCCACATTTGTGTTACCATGTGAATAGCACAAAATCATTTTGTTTATGATTACTTTAAAAAAAAATAAATATTTATAAGTGCCGTCTCAATTTCAGCACACATTAGACCTTAGTTTTCTTTTCTGTTTGCTGCTGAGCAGTAAAGATGCTCTAGCTAAGTTATCCACAGTCTAGCATTCCCTACTCTTTCTCCTGTAATTTTATCTCCACGTTTTCATCTGCAGTAGAGATGCAGAATATTGGTGTAGCGTATAATATTCCAGTCCCACCTTCCATGTCCATTTTGCCCAGATAGTCCTATATGTTCATCCCTTTTGCCCCTGAAGAACCACATTGCAGAGCTAATTAGATTTTAAAAACTTACATCTGTTCCTTCAGAGTTCTTTTAAGAGTTGTGAAAGTTTGAAAAAAAAAATTGTTCTTAATGAATTCTATTGATTTCTGCCTAAAATCTTATGACCATCATGTGCCATAGATGCTGCCATCTCAGTGAGTGCTGATGCCTAAGTAATCACCTCGTACTTATCACAGTTTTTTTATTCACATATTTGTAAACCACTCTGTGTTCTTGTACCATTGTTAGATTTTTGGTTTTTTTTTTCTGTGCATTGGTAACAGATGAGACTGACGTTGCTGCATTCTGTCTCTGTTATATGTGTCTTTGCAAACTGGTTTCTGATACTTTGAAGAGAACTACTGTATAAAATAATACTGAAGTGTATGCTAATTTTAAGATTTTAAGTCAATTCAGTAAGGATCTCAAAGAAAGCTTGTGTAAGTGAAAATGTTATTTTCATTTGGATGATTATCAAAGTTGCATCACCTCTTCTGTCTGGTTATCCTTATCCTAAATAATTCTGTTGCCTCAAATGTCTATTTATTAATGGTCAATAGCAATAAGATTTTATTTCATTGTGTTACAGGGCTCATGCAATTAATTGAATGAGTCTCAGTCTGAAGACGTTATAATAATTCTGAGGAAGATAAATTGACAAAATGAATATATGTCTAGAGGTATGTGTGGGACATGGTCAGAATTCAGAAAATAAGTGGGAGATCAAGTCCTTTTTTCTATGAAATTACCCTTACAATATTTAATCAAGTGAATTTTGTTGGTATGATACAGAGGAGTGGATTCAGGCAGTTTAGATAATCTCCAATAGTCTTGTAATCACTCAAATTCCAAATAATAAAAAAAAAAAGACAGACAAAGAGGAAAAAATGTCCTGTGGAGGAGAAGATGATGAAATGGAGAGGGTGAATGTAAGACGTAATTATTTATGCCCAGATGGACAGAAGTGCAGGGCCAAAAAGCATGAGATGTTGCAGAGTGAAATAACAGCAAGAGCAAGTTCAGCCAGTGCAGTAAGGACTCCTGTAGCCATTGCTGCTTGCATGCTTAGTTCAAGTTTAAGTTTTTTCAGGGATTCACCCTGGGCTTGAACTCAGAAAAGACATAGGTGACAGTAATTAAATGTCTTCAGTCCATTTTATTGCTTGCTCATTAGCATCTCCCTTTGTGCATCCCCTATTCTTTCTTTCTGGTAATAATTAAAGGAATGATGTAAATAAATTAGATACTAAAAACCAACTCCCTGCTTATGAACTCAAAGCAAGCTATCAAAATAGAAAACCTAAGGCTGTGATTTCACATTAGGCTTATTCTTATCCTGAAATACAAAATGGGTCTGGATTCACTGACAGTGAAATCAGTAAAATCAATAAAAAATATTTTATACCACCAGAAATTCTTATTTCACACAGAAATAAGAATTAGGAGAGTCAAACTATAGAACCATGTGTGAAATATCCTTTATATCTGCTGACTGTTCACAGAGATGCACATCAGCAGGTAAAATTATATTTCTCCTTCAGTAAATCATAAAAAAATTAAAATTAAATATTCTACTTCTTTTTCTCTCTCCCTTCCTGCTCTTCCTTCCATCTCTCCCTATCCCTCTCCCTCCTCACCCAAATTTAGAAGGATGGAGATCATCCAGTCTAAATTATTATGGAAACAGTGGCACACACAAAACATTTGGTGATATTTGCAGAAAATGCCTGTGACATTTTCAGCTTGTTAAAATCAATGAAACAAGGAAAAACATTGCCAAACTGGGAGAAAATGAGTCCTTGAAGAACTGAACTTCTAAAATGTGATATAACATCTCTATTTGTCTGTGACAATATGTTAACAAGATAAAGCAATCTCCTTTGGGCTCTCACAAACAAGATGTGTGATATAAGAAATTTACTGAGATGAAGATCAGGAAAGACCTATAGTTTATCCAGTCACCCCCCCCATGTTTCAGAGACTTTCAGTTTCTGCCTGTGACCCCTGTACTGACTCTATCATGTTTTGTCCGAAGTGTCACTCTGTAAAAGGTTCCAGTTTGACCTGAATTTGCCAGAAATGGAATTCAATATTTCCTTTTAGATTTTTTCCCAAGGTTAATTGTCAATACTTTAAAAAAATTGTTCTTCAATTCTAATTTCAACTAGTTACCTTTAAAGTATTGCTTCTCTGGTTGATCAAGGGCCCTTACAAGCCCTATATATTCTTATTATGAGGATAGTTATTCTTTTTCTAACGCTTACCAACAAGTTTCATTTTACTATATAAAATGAACATATAAAACTGAGTGTTTTCAAATCTTTTGCAACCCTTCTCTTTTTCTGTTTCTTTTAACATGCAGCTACCTGAATAATATTTCATTAAACAGAAAACCTTGCTTGGAAGCAAGGTCTTTTCTTAAACTCTAGTATTCTTCTGCTTGTGGCACTTTTTGTCACAGCAGTTCATCTGGAGAACCTGCTGTGCTGGATATGAAGTAGACCTTTGGACTATTTTCAGACTCACCATTTTTGGTATACTCTTTTCTACACATATTACCTACTGCAGAATCAACAACAGAAACTTTGCACATATGTAATTTTTTTTTTGCACTAACTGTTTATTAACCAGGTACAATCTTCTTGGTAATCAGAATTTTCTTGTTAAAGTTTCTGACAAGTCTCTGTGCCATACAATTTTTCTTCCTTCTTCAAATGTATATAATCTTTTAAATAATTGATGAGAATTATTCAGGAATAGTATCAAATTTTAAAGAAACTCATATTTGGTCACCATCAGCCCTTGCTGATTTCCCCCATAATAAATATCTATTCTTCATGGCACTGAAGTATGTATCAGAGTATTTTTGCTATCCACATATCTGAAAAAGAGCTTGATGCAGAAAACACCCTTAAGAGATATCTAAAATCACTTGTTGCAGCAGCATTTTGAAAAACAAAGTGCTAAAAGTAAGAATAATGAAATACTTTCAAAAGCAGGGAAAAAAGAAATGAAGTGAGTCTAATAGAGATATTTCACATGTTTCCAGAGACATCTTCTCATAATGCAATCATTAAAGCTAGAAACATTTTGTGAATTTCACTGTTCTGATTACTGCTTTCAGGCATGTTCTAAATCTAGTTTGAAAATGATGCCATTCATGTTTTACATCTTGAGCATATATTCAGTCAGTTGTGGGACCTGCAAATGTGTATTGGAAGTCAAATACTTCTTTTCTCATCTCACATAAATTTGATTATAGTTTCCAACATAACACACCTTATTTGATAGATATTCTCAAGTTATGTAAATTTTTCAAATATTTCTGGGAAATTTTTTAAGTGTTCCTTAATAACTGCAATTTTTCTTTCTCATGAATTAACATGGTGGGACTGTATATGGGTTTTAAATCACCTTTGAAGGAATAAGTTTGCACTTTGCCCCATATCCAGGTGTCAGATTCCACAATAATGTAGTATCATAGATGGAGAATTTCTGAACAGTCCAGTGCCATTAGGATAGTCTGTGATACTGATAAAAATTGTAATATTTCTTAATGTCCTTTCAGAGCCTACATATGCAAAATAATGATTGCCAGGTGTTAAAAGAATGTTATTTTAAGCTGACACCTTTTCTTTCTTAGAACTTTGCTTTCCCATTATTTCATTGACAGGGTTTTGCTGCAAGCATTCTTTTTCAGCTTCTGAATCATTTTCCCACCAGTCTTTCTGTTACTACAGCCAGAGTCCCTAGCTGGTTTATTATACTCTGGACACTGGAGTCACTCTCATCTTTGTCTTACACAATTTTTTTTGTTTAATCAAAATGTTTTTATTGTATATCTTTTTAAATGTTTTTTGCCATTATTTTTCTAATTTTTTATTTTGGTGATAGTCTGCTAGATTGGAGCTCAGTTGAATGCCTGGTGTATATGAGGCGGTAAATTCCATCTCTTACCCTATCTTTAATAGTGTTATTGTTGTCAAAACTTAGTTTTAATTTGTTAACCTGTCATGCAATGTTTCAATAACAGTCAAATCAATTTAATTATGTTCTAGTTAAACCAGAACTAACACAAATACTGTATTGTTTGGTACACCATGACCAATATATGTTTTAGTGTCTTTTTATTAATATCGGTTTGCTTCCCCCCAGCCCTCAAATATCATGCATTTCTATATGAATAAGGTTTGTGAAGGAAACAGCTTTACACTGAAATATTCACAGAACCATGTGCTCATCAATATTAGTAAAATATCTCTCAGAAAAAAAGCAGCTTGAACAAGTCTTTCACTTAAGAAAGGGACTCAATTTGGATGATGCCCAAATTTCTAACAGTGAAATAAACTAAAAAAATCAACTTGAATTCTCAACCCAGAGATAGCCATCGAGACATCTGTGAGTCCTGACTGCCCTGGAGCTGTCGCCTAAGCCTGTGTAGTCACCCTTGTGTTTTAATAACATCATTAAAATACCTGTACATCTCATGGCTTTGTTTTCAACTTCACAGCAGATTTGCAGTCACGGGTGCATCACAGCAGGATCAGAGCTGATCTTCACCTCCTGCTAAACAGCATTGTCTGATACAGAAGTGACGTGTGTCCAGTCTGTACCTTTTGGGGGAACTATATGCTGGGAGGGGGGTTTGGGCCTTGCTTGTTTTTCAGTTTAAAAATAACTTACAGTAGTTATAATTTTCCTCCATAGCTTGCACCATGTTATTCAAGGAGAAATCAGGAAGATGCAAGTTAATAATCAGGGAAACAGCAGCCACAGAATTCTCAGTCCGTGGCCTTGCACATTCGACACCTCTTCCATTCAGGAAGCATTGTGTACTTGTACTTGTATTGGTTCTCTTTTGCCGTAATTGTATCACCCTCCAGCAGATATCAATTAACAAACACATTCATTTTTTTCATTAGAAACAGGTACTCTGAAGCACAGCAGCTAATATATTCTAAAACAATCTATAACGTCATTTAGGAGTTTATCTAACATTTTTATATGTGGTAATTAAATTTTTAATTAACATTAATGTAGAGAGGAGCCAATCAGGCCAGATTTTTATATTTTCTTATCTAATAATTTGTTGCTCTTTTGGAACAATTGTGTTGTCATTCAAGGCTCAGGATTGCCTGGTTAGAGTAATAACCTTAATCAACTATCCCATGACTAATAATTCTGAAAGATAATTCACAGAAGTTGAAAGAAGGAGAAATGGATATACTTGTTATTGTGCTTTTAGTGAGTTACAGCAAAATGTCCAGTTTTACAGAGAGGAACATGATATATGCTGCCCCAGAGGACTTAGATCACTGTGCAGATAACATTTCCTAATGGTAAGAAGGAAGTCTTGAAAATGGGGAGAACAGGGAATTATGGGAGGGTGTTGTCACACAGGGTTGTTGTGGTGGCTTTTGTGCAAGTAGTACATATTCAACTTTTACATGATGTGTTTCTGAATAAAACTCTTCACATTTGAAAAGGGACTAGCACCACCCCAGTATTGTGTGGCTCAGGTGAAACTGACAATGGAGAGATTAGAGATTTATCTACATTCATCCAGTGGCCACTGGCAGAAAACAGCATCTACTAGGCATTAGATGTCTTATACCATGCAACCACTTGAATAAAACGCTAAAAATATTGCTATTTTTGCAGACTTAATAATGGATTTTTGCTTCAGGTATACTGTCAGAAGCTGAATTGAAACACATAAAGTCAAAGGGGCTTTAACTCTGAAGATCATTGGATAAAGTTCATTTTTTCAATATCAGCAAAATGTGCAGGTCTTTTACCAGGTTGCAGTCAATATTTGTCTGTCAGCTTACCTTTTATGAAACAGACAGATGGCATATGGATTTTTTAAGAAGATTTAAGCCTTAGCAAATTCAAATCCACTGATACATTTTGTGGAGGTGGTATACACATCTTGTTAAAATTGAAGCATTTATGATACATAAACTGGGAAAATTGTCCATGGCAAGAGGAGGGCAAGTTCTTAGTGCTTTATTCTGGGGTGATTCAAAGGGACTCCATCTAACTGCATTTAAGGGGATGTTTCAGTTACACTATAAAGTCCGGAAGGGCAACAGCCAGTATTGATGTTTGTCACTGTTTTTAGTTTCTACCAGGAAGAAGCATGCTTGAGGTAGCTTCAGTAAAGTCAAGACAAAAATTAGACTCTAAAATATGTCACAGGTCAGATTACTGCTACTTCAATCTTCTTTTACATATGGCAATCAAGTGTAACTCTTTGTTTGTCACCGGAAGTAGAAAAATCAATATCAATATAATTCAGCTTTGAAATTCTTCAAGATCAATCTACTAGTATTTCTATTCAACATAAATTATGTGATGCATGTGATTTCCCTGTTATTTCTGAGCACTCTTTTTGTTATTTCATCATGGAAAGAAACAGCAAATTCCAAAACAATCTGCTCATTTATTTATTGGACCTTCCATCATTCTTACCCACTTATAATAGATGTTTACTTAAGTCCCTTGCACTGAACATTTGGGAATGTATTCATATGGCTACATTTTTTTAGGTATCATCTTATTCTACTCTTAAATGTTAAACATCTTAAATTTTACTAGATGCAGCATTTTTCCAAATGTCTTTCCTTCCTTGTCTTCAACAAGAAGCAAATTACCTTCTTTCCACACCTCCTTTTTAATCCTGCTTCTTTCAGTTATTTGCATCTTAAACTCCCTAAATCTAAGTTAGTTAGTTAGTTACTTAATTAGTTAGTTAGCTCTTCAAAGTTCACATTTCTCATTCCCTCTGTAGTTTGGAAAGATCTACTTGTCAAAACTTAGTTTTAATTTACTAACCCATCTTCCACTGTTTTAATAGCAGTTTTAATAATGGAAAATGTTGAAATGAATTCCCTTTACTTACTCACCTGTGGGCTGGACTGTCTAAATAACCTTCAACCCCTGCCTAACTGTGCATCCTAAGACTAGTTTTTAACAACGCTGAGGTAACAGATCTTCCTAACTTTTTTTACCTTCTCTTCTTTGTCCTCTCTGTCTTTATCAGCATACCTGAATCCCAGACCACAGGATAAAGAAGCTGTGACAGTGCATATATGAGCTCACCAGTAGTGGAGGAAGGGATACTCTTCAGCTACTTGCAAGGGCTCAACCCACACAAAGCCATTTTTCTGCACAGAATTCACCCCAGGGTGTTAAGAGAAGAACTTGACAGTATTGTAACACCACTGTAGTACCTGGAATGTTGTGGAGGCCAGGGGACTAGCCTTGATTTCCTGAAGGCTAGAGGACAAATGTCATATCAATCCACTAGAAGGACACAAAATAAAACTTAGGAAATTATAGACTCATTAGTTTTACTGCAGTTCCGGGGAAAGTAATGAAATGTACCCTTCTAAAAACTATTATGAGCAAAACCAAGGGCCTTGAGGGAGAAACACGAACACTTATTTACAAACAGGTGTTGTAGATCACCTTATACAACAAAATATTTTCTTGCATGGATGCAGGGACTGTACTGGATGCTGTTTATCTGGACCCCATCAAAGTGTCTGATGCACTTTCCCATAGCCTTTGCTTGACAAATTGTCAAATTACAGATCAGACGTTTGGTCTATGAGATGGTGGGTAAATTCATACGTGATCTGGATGATGGAAATTAAATCACCTTCAGCAAGTTTACATTAAAGGGACTGGTGGGGTAGACACACTTGAAGGATGAATTGTCTTACAGATAGACCTGGACAAGTTGGAAGAGGGGGCTAACAAAAACTATATGAAGTTTAGCAATGGCAAGTGAAGAATCTTGAGGCTGGGAAAAAGAAGCCAAAGAGCCCAGTATAAACTAGGAGCTGTGTGGCTGGAAAGCAGTATTCCTGAGTGGGGCATGAGCATCCTGATGAACAGCCTGCTGGACATTAGTCAGCAGCATGTCACTGCAACAACAAAGGCAAGTCAGATCCTGGTCTACATCCAGAGGCACATTATGACCAGAAATAGAGAGGTGCTCATCCCACTCCCACTCAGTGCTTGTCAGGCTTCATCTGGAGCTCTGTCTCCAGTTCTGGTCCTCATAATTCAGGAAAGACAGACAGACTGTGAGTCCAAGGGAAGGCCATAAAGATAATCAAAAGTCTATAAAACCTATTGTATATGGAAAGGCTGACAGAGGTAGATCTTTTCTTCCTAGAGCCTAACAGTCTCAGGGGAAGCTCAGCATAGTAATCCAGCATGTAAGAGGCAGCTACAAAGAGAGATCAAAGGCTCTCTCTTGACAAGGAACCATATGGAGAAGATAAGATGTGATATACAAGAAAGAAATTTTTTACAGTAAGAACAATCATTCACTGAAAGAACCTTCCAATGCATGTGGCAGATTACCTACTACTGGAAGTTTGCAAGATGCAAATGGAAAGCGTAATAGAAAATGTTATCCATCCTTTCTTTGCCATAAAATGCTTGATCAGATGACCTTTTGAGATGCCTTTCAATTTGGCCTATTCTGTGATTCTATAATTGTATGAATTTTACCTGTTTCCTGAGCTAGAACCTTCATACTGTCTGCTTAAGGAGCATTAATAAATGAATGCAGCAGAAGCATGGTTAAATTTTAAGAACAGGAATTGCAAAGTGGATAGTAATGATGGTGTGGTCTGTCTTGGAATCATGCTCTTTAATATCTTTATCCATCCAATCAAGTGGGATTGGGTCCACCTTCAGCAAATTTGCAGAGGACATGAAGCTGAGTGGTGCAGCTAATACAAAAAAAAAAAAAAAAAAAAAGAAGGGGTGCCGTCAAGGGGGCATGGACAAGCTTGAGAAGTGGGTCCACAAGAACTTCATGAAGCCAAAAAATGCCAAGTGCAAGTTGCTTACCCTAGGATGAAACAATGTCAGATATGAATGCAGACCAGCTAAAGTCATGGAGAGCAGCCCTGCTGGGAAGGACTTGAGGGTTCTCAGGAATGAAAAGATGGACATGAGCCAACACTGTGTGCGCACAGCCCAGAAGCCAAATGTGTCCTGGGCTGCATCCAAAGCAGCGTGGGCAGCAGGGCAAGGATGGGATTCTGACCCTATGCTCTGCTCTGGTGAGAGCCCACCTGGAATCCTGCATCCAGCTCTTGGGTCCCTGCACAGGAAGGGCATGGACCTGTTCAAAGAGGATCCAGAGGAGGGCCACAAAGATGACCAGAGGGATGGAACACCTTTCCTATGAAGCCAGGCTGAGCAAGTTGTGTTGTTCAGCCTGCAGAAGTTCCAGGAAAATTTCATTGTGGCTGGTCAGTATTTAAAGGGGGTGTATAAAAAAGAGAGTGACTTTTTACATGGGCAGATAGTAATAGGACCAGAGGGAACAATTTTAAACTAAAAGAAGAGAGATTTAGATTAGATGTTAGAAAGAAATTTACTGCTGACAGGGTGGAGAAGCACTGGGACCTGAAGCCCAGAGAAGCTGTGTTGGCCCCATTCTTGGAAGTGTTCAAGGCCAGGCTGGATGGGGCAATCACTTCAATTTTCAGACTAGATGATCTTTAAGGTACTTACCAACTCAAGTCATTCTATGATTTTATGACACAATGCAAAATTCTTACTCAGTTGTGTGATAATATAATCACAGACATAAAAAGAGTATACCAGAATTAGAGCTATGAGCACTCTGGTACAGTTTTTATCCAGAAATTTAGAGAGGTCGATAATGTGTTCTTAAAGCAACATATCCTGGAGTTGTGGTGTTATATTTTGATATTTAAGAGGCAAAAATACCCCAAACAAACAAGCTAACAAACAAGGCAAAATGAAAAAACAACATCACCATCCTCCAAACACTAAAACAATGAAAAAAAACCCCAACTACTTAGAGTACAGGCTTGAAATTAATTCATTTCTGTCCTATGTGCACCAGGCAGCTGTTTGCAGTAAGTGCAACTACTTACAAAACTCCTATAAAAAAAAAAATAAAAAAGAAAAATCAAGCTGTGGGTCTGACCTTTCATCTTACTTTAAAAATAGACTTTCCTATCAAATTCATGTTTCCATTTTTTTTAAACTTGTCACCTTGATTTAAAAGTATTCATGGTTTGAAGCTTTTCACTGAGTACCTTACATTGCTTGCATTGCTGCTTAATTTATTTCACAGTTAAAATGCAATCGTTCAGGTCACATTTTCATATCCTACTCTTTTTTCTTTTTTCTTTCTATTTCACTGAGCTCTAATCTCAATATAATTAAAACAAATGTACATCCTTCTTATTTGTTCTGTTGAGGTACAGATACCCATGAAATTCTTCTGAAAAGAAAGACTTAGTACAATAACTTTTCAGGACAAATGGCAAAAAAATAATCCCTCTTCTATGGTGAAAAAGATTTCCTCCTTTACTGGTTTATTCAGAATAGTTCAAACTCATCTCAAAACTCTTTCAAAGATCCAAACCAGATTAATGCAAATGGAAATGTCTCCAGAGTTCAGAGACTCTGAATATTAGGAATTATTCCTTTGCAAATGGAGAAATGCGCACATGTTTTTACCTCAGAAAGTGTTATCTCACTTATCTCACAGGATTGTAATCTTGTTTAATTTTGATCACATTTTCTATAAAAATCCTGGTCCTCAATGGGTAAACCAAAGAGTTGGTGCTCTGAACCCACCTTCTTTCTGTCGCAAAAAGAGAATTTTCTTTTTCTTTTATTAAAGAATCTGCAATCAGTTTTCCTGAAGAGACATAAATTTAGCATAGTAGTAACTTAAAGATCACAAAGAAAACTCCATTTTCTTTGACCTTTTCCTTAAATGCCATCACATAACTCTTTTACAGTTATATTTCAAAAGGCAACATAATGCCTCACAATTTTTGGGGAAAATGACTTCCATATGTAACTATTCATTATAGAATTTTATTATTATAGTTGTTTTTATAATTATTATAGTCATCAGTGTGTGTTGTTATTTTACTACTACAGTTAATATAATAAAAAGACAGTAATCTTATAGAGTTTTGTGACAGGAATGTAATAGTATGTCACAAAGCATGATCTAGTATTTGCAATGAGGATTTCGATCAGTATATGGAAAATCTGGCCATCATTTCCTACCTTTTCCTTTCCTGGGGCTGAATGGGAACCCTCTGATTCCAAGCCTGGAGGAAACCAGAATAGAGACTTCTTGCCTAGATAGAAGTACAATTTGTTTTCCTCTTTGTGCAGTGGTTTTTCTCCTCTTTCCTTTGAATTATAAAGATACTTTTCAAAAAGGAGTGGGAAGATAAATATTTGGAAATCATCTTAAGACAGTCTGGAACTGAGGAATGCTAAAGACAGACAGTACCAGTGAAAGATACCAGATGCTGGACTTCCTTTTTTTTTTTTTTCTTTTTCTCTATTAACTTTTCACTATTGTAACATTTTTAGGGAGTGTTCAGGAATATGTACAGTATAAGCAGTAAGTGGGAAGGCAAGAAAAGGAGAAGCAATGATTTTAATTTCTTACCTATAATTTTTTCTCTTTTGTACTATGAACTTCTGTGAGATAAGACAGACAACACCCACATCCCTGTGAAATCTCAGGTGCAGGATTCTCTCAGCATTCATGCTGGAAAATGTGTTGATTACCTTCAGGGGTTGTGGTAGGTTGTGTGGGGGCTCCCCTGGAGATGCATTTGTCAAACGCCTATGAAGAGGTGTAACGAAAGGACGAAACTTTATTTGAAAGAACAACTTTTCCTAACTAGTGTAGCTCTTAAACTTATGGCTAAAATTCTTGCCACAAAGGATTATATTTAGAGAACAGAATAAAACCAATACAGGTTTGATTGCAGAGCCTGTATTGATTGCCTAAAGGCTTACATTAAAAAAGAAGAAGTAAGAAAAAATGGTCAGATATGTCATGCTATCTTTAACTATTTTATTTATCACGAGGAAGAATAAACATTTCTTTTGCACAAAGATCAGAAGCAATAGAAAATGTCTTATTCATACAGAAATGTTGTGTTGTTGAAAATACCCAAATGCTTGCAGATTATTTTTAGAGTACTATATGAAGGTTTTGGTAGATATAAACCACATAAACTTTTCTAAGTACAACTGAATCAATAGAATTA
This sequence comes from Petroica traversi, assembly GCA_025920805.1. Lineage (NCBI taxonomy): Eukaryota > Metazoa > Chordata > Aves > Passeriformes > Petroicidae > Petroica > Petroica traversi. Next base: position 173,428 of record JAHLSL010013650.1, on the reverse strand, counting down.
CAGTAGACATGACATTTTACCCTTCTCCTTAATTTCATCAAAGACACATTCACATACCCTGTCCTTGTGCATATTATAAAGATCTTCATTTTTCTTATGCCTTATCTCCACTTCAGCTATCCATTCAATGTGTGTTTTAGACAAAGCATTTCAAGGAGACATCAATGTACTGAATGGATATGAAGTATTTGACATTAGTTAATTTTTTCTTTAGAATAGACCTAATTATTTACCTCAAAGTGCTCTGTACATGTCAGTAAATTATGCTAACACTCACAGAGGTACTTTCATATGCCTCTATTTTACACACAGTTAAGCTTATTTAGCAGAAAGGTTATGCAACTAACCTTTGTTATGAAACAAGGCACCTGCCAAAACTGAAAGTGGAGTGTAATCATTCTTCTGGCTCACAAGTGCTTGCTCTTGTTCTTTCTCTTTTTTTTTCTTTTCCTTCTGTTAATTTCTTTCTTTCAGCCTGTCATTTTCATCCCTCTCTTCTCTAAATCCAAGTAGCACAAAGAGGTGAGTAGATGAGTCAGGGGAATGACAGAAAGCAGGGAGGAAAATCCAAGAGTACTTACAAGACATAAGGATGACAATCCTGTATGTTCAGGTATAAACGGAATGTTTGTAATGCTGAAAGCAGAGTACCATAATTTTGAAATACTAAAAAATATTTTTAGTGAAAGAGGAGTTAGGGTTGGTTCTGTAAAAAATTCCAAATATTTTTGGGGATTTTTTTGTTTGTTTGTTTCTTTAATTGGTTAAAGATTTCAACTTTGTCTTTTGTTTGTATAAATCAACAGTTTTGAGGCCTGGAGAGTAAATGCAAGATTTTTAAACTCATCTTAATTAGATAATTCTGTAGCTGATCCCTAGATATAAATATGTTGCTCTAGAAACAGCGATGATAAATGATAAATATTTATTTGACATATTGCCTTTTCTCCCATTAGAAAAGGCAATATGTCAAATAAATATTTTTAAAGAGCAGAAAATTTAATTTTGTTTCATAAAAAATGATCTGCCTTGATAAACAATTTGAATATACTAGGACAGAACAGTTTCTCAGGATTAAGCAAACTAGTAGTCTTCAAATTCTTCTGTTATTTTATTCTGTCTAGAATAAAATAATTGAAGTTCAATTTTTAATTCTGTTCAAATATCTTGGCTTAAGGCATAACAAATTGTGTAAAGGGGAATAGACAACAAACTGGTAACACTGATAACAGGCTACATGTTTTCCATCTGAAGTTTTGCAGTTATGTTAACTGTGATAGAACCTTAAAGTTGAGGTCCTGAAATAAAGATTCAGGATAAGTTACAAAAGAGTGTCATAGAAATAAATGTTCTGGGAAGAATTACCCATATCCCTAGCCTCATTCATGAAGGTTAAATAAGCCTTCAACTTTGCCTGGGATTGGGATTTTAAATCCTTGGTGGAATTCAGTTCTCAAATTCCAGGCTTCATTTTACAGTTCTGCACCTCCAGGTTCCTATTCTGAATAAATTAAAATACCAACAGCTATGATGAGCTAAAAAGTTTGATCTTTACCTTTAGCTCAAGAAAATAAAAGGCTATGTTTAACGTCAGGAAATAGATGAAGAAAAGCCTCCTGTGTGAGATTCTGCTGGTATTCTCTGTTGTAATCTTTCTTTGAACATATACATAGGCTAGATCTGGTTTACCCAAATATCATGATGAAAAGATAATTCCAGAATGAATTTGGAGATCATACATTTGTACTTTAATACATATTATTTGAACAAAATTCAGGGAATGTAGGAAATCCAGCAATTATTTTCTTCTGATGACAGGACCTTCAATCACACCTGCCAAATATAAATATGTATTTGTGTGTGAAAGAGGTAAACTAAGAGTGGACATTGTCTTTCATATAACAAGGGCTGTTGCATGACATATCTACTTTCAGCTTTCCCATAATTGCAGTCTGCCTTCAGTTACTCTCAGACTTACATTTTCTCTGACAGTTTCTCTTCAGAAACGTGGTCCTAAAATAACAAAGGAATGTATTTCCAGTAGGTGTGAAGAGTTCCTCCTGTCCAGAGTAGCCAGTGGATGTGAAAATAGGAGATTTTTCCCTTAATTCAGAAGAGACCATGATAAAGGACACTTACAGGACAGTCCAGAAAAATAAACTTTCTTCCTAGGAGGAAAGCATGTGCTCCAGTGGAGTCCTTGCTCCAAGAAGGCAACTTCATATTTCTCATGTGGGACAAAGACATTTGGGAGCCCTTCAACCTATTAATTTGGTTCTTCTCAGTCTGGGGAAAATCTCAGTCAAAAGACAAAGCAGAATAATAAGAGTAATTTTTTGGCCTCTGCTGTTTTCTCAAACTTAATATAACTTGCTGTCAAATAACACAGCCTGGAGAAGTAAAGGTTGTTATTGCTTTAATACATATCAGAAACAGACAAGCATTGAATGACTAATGGGGATGCTAGTAGGTATTTATGGCTCCACATAGTTTATTTAATGTGAAGAGGTCTAAAGGAGGGGATCTCCAACTACATCATCTGAAAACAGGTTTAAAATATTTTATTTTCTATTAGGCCAGTCAGTCACCTGGCTTTGTGCCCAGTGCAAAGGGTCTCAAGAAATAGCAAAGTACATCACTTATAAGTATTCATTATTCTTATCTGTTTTAACATATATAAAAGAGTAGCCTGCTGTCTAAATGGGCTTACCTCCCCTTAGCAGAAATATTCAGCCAGAAGAGCCTACACAACTTGAAAGTTATGGCTTCAAAAAACTTGCAACTGCAGAGGAATTCTTATTGTCACTTTCTGCACAGAATCTTGATATTGTTTAGTATAATTTTAGACTAACAGTTTCACAGAGACATCAGAAGCTGGTGCAAACTCCACAGGCTTGTTTAGACCACTGGCAATTTTTCTGTGTCTGTGACAATTCACTTCACATTGCCTCAGATGCTTTGTCCACTACCCCACTCCTGGGATAAATCACCCTCTGGGCTGCGATCTAAGAAGGAATCCTTGGAAAGCAGACTCTCTTCCAGAAAAGAATGAAGGTATTTTCAGCTTCATTAATGTTCAATTTAACACAACACTCCCACAGCGTCCCCTTCAGCTTCCCTCTTGTTTTCAAATCTTTGAGTTCAGTTCTCATTTATATTGTTTTGAAGCAAATATTGTAACTGCAGGGATAGCTGTTTCTCTGTACTGTCAGCTGGTGGTCAGACATATTGAAACTCTTTTTAAAACTCTAAATATACCTGTCCTGCCTGTGAAGTAAAGCCAGAAACATCACTGACACAAGCAGCAGGGAGATGTGCCAATACATTGTAAATAAATACTTTGCAAGCTCTGCTGCTGTCAGACAGGGCATCCTGCATACTCTCAGCAATCTGATACATTTAGACTGAAAAAAGTCATATTCTGAGGCAAACTATAAGGTCTCTTAAAAGACAGTAAAAGTGCCTGAAAACTTTGATAGGAATTCCATCTTGGTGGATCTTTCAAGCAGAGACACACTGCCTTTCGTGTAGTTCTCAGTCAGGAGCCTCATTACTTTCAGCAGTCTGTTAAATGCTGTATGAACATTTTCCGATATGCTGAAGTCCTGCGTTTTGGTTTGTGCTGAACACAGGATTTGTAACACAGAGATGTTTTAGTCATTACTGAGCAGGGATTACACAGAGCCAAAACCTTTTCTGCTTTTTGTACTGCCAAGCTGGTGAGGAAGGTTGGGTGCATGGAAACTGGGAGGAAACATAGCTGGGACAGAAACTCAGGCTGACCAAAGTGAAATTTCAGAACGTATTACATCAACTTGGGGGAAGAAAGAAGAACTGGGGAATGTTTGGAGTTATGGAGTTTGTCATTATGAGTAACTGTTGTACATGATGGAACACAGATTTCCTGGAAATGACTGAACACCAGCCAGTCTATGGGAAGTGGTGAATGAATTTATTATTTTGCTCTGCTTGTGTGTGCAATTTTGGTGTCCCTAATAAGCTGTCTTTGTCTCAAATTATAAACTTGCTCACTTTTACTCTTCCAAGTATCCCCCTAATCCTGCTGGTGGGGGTCTGAGTGAGCAGGTGTGTGGGGTTTGGTTTGCCGGATGAGGTGAAACCACACCACCTTCCTTTTCCATGACAGACCCATGGAGACTTCTGACTATCTAACAAGTGGAAGGATACACCTGCCTTGCAGAGAAGGCTTCTGCATTCATGATAGTTTCAGGGAATACCAGAGGCTACACTGTCACATGGAAGACTCCAGTGCTGGGATCATGGGTCAACAGTTTCATCCATTACTCCTGGCTTCTTTCACATTAATCCCAACTGTGGTGATGTGACACAAAGAGGATTTTATCCAAGAAACAATAGACTTCACAGGAGAGAGGAGACCTAGGGGTGTCCAGAACTTGCTGTCAGAACAAGGAATTCACAGTACAAGGGGAAATTCATTTGCAGAAAGGCAATGTTCCTGGTTTTACTGTATATCCCAAATCTATCCCTTTGTCAGGGAAAATCCCAAAGGTGTAATCTGCCCTGGTCAGTAAGCAATTTTTCAGTGAGGAAAGGTGAAAATCCTGGGTGTATCTGCTGAGGACTGGTCCAACATTTAATGCAACATTTCCTGGGAATGAGATAGATGATCTCCAACAATAAGGCATAGTTAAAAATTGGGAATTTTATGGGACATTCATACTTTCATTAAAGTATTTATGATGTCTCAAGTTTACTGAGAGTTTATTTGGTAGAAAATGTATAGACAACTGGTGTGTAAGTCAGTGTAAGGGAAACTGGGAATCCACAGCTTACTTTTAGCCCTAATTTCACTGATTAATTAATTAATACCCTCCAGCATATTCATCACAAATTTCAATCACAGAATTCAAAATTCAGCTGCAAACACTAATTGAGTTTCAGGGTACCCATAAAATAGAACCTAGAGTAATCAAATTTTAAATTCTCTACTTGTATAAAATTGTATGTGAACTGACAAGACAAGGAAAATGCTTGTGTCACTTCCGTGTTTCTGCTTTTGTAGTGAAAAGTTGAAATTTAGCCATGACAAGACATTCTATATTTCATTATTAAAAAAATCATTTTAACACAGTTGAATTATTGTTAATTGTGCTAATATTGTATCTAATTGTTGTGTTACTGTGATAGTTTAGCTTCCATGACTGCAGCCCTTTGGCTGTTATCCATGAACTGAAAGCCTGAGTCCTTTTTAAATAATCTTGTGATAAGATGTCAAACATCTTATTTGTAGATACCCTATATGGTCTCTGCAAGTGCAGCTTCTAACTCAAAAGAGAGCAGCTGTCAATAAGAAACTTAAGAGCATGAAACATGGAGGACATGAAAAAAACAACCCTTAGAATGAAAGAGGTGCAAAAAGCCCAGGAGAGAGCCCTTCAGGGAAAGAGTCGCTTATTGACATAATAGGAAAGTTTCTGAGGGGGAAGTTTTGAGAGCAAAAGGTAATGACAAAGGTGTCTGGGAGAAGAAAAGAAGTTATAAAATGAATACTTGAAGTTTTATCTGTAAGTATTTAGGAAAATATATATAGAAAAATATATATTTTTTCTGCTCAAAAGTTTAAATTATACTGTAAAACATCTTGAGAAAAAAAAATTGAATTTTGACCCTCCATTGCTAGAATATGAGTTTCTTTACAAATATGATATATATTTACTTCAATTTTCTTATTATACTCTATTATTCACAATAAAAGTTTCCTATGTGCCAGTGTTTCATTCATTTGTACCAACAATGCTATTTAATATTTCAATTTACTGATGTGTCATGTAAATTCATATCTACTGATGTTTTAATTTTTCAATTTTTTTCTTTTCTTTCCTTGTTCTGTTTTCTTCAGGAAACACCTCTAAGAAAAATTTAATGTAAGCTCTTGGCCAGGAACTGACTTTCTTTGATCTAATCTTGAGGTACCAAGAAAATAAGTTACAGTGACATGAGGTACTTCATAGATATGGATAGGGTTCACTCATCAAGAATTCAAGTACTTGAAGCACATTCACTTTTTTATAATTTTCTTTCTTCTTCAACTAATGCCTTGCCAAAATGACATCTCAAATTGAACCCTTTTTGACTGATATAGGTGAAATAAGTGCCTCTTCTGTGACTATTTTTCAAATATTTTAACAATAATAAAAATTAAAAGTATTATTTTTCTTTCCTTTAAAAATATGAGAGGCTTTCTTTAAAAGGAGTTTTAAAAGATACATTCTTTGATGAAACAAACTTTATTCTGCTAGCCCTTTGAAAGTCAGAAATTGAATGAAAAGCACAAGATAATACTATTGGCATGAAACTTGGAGCCAGTAAGTACATAAAACAAGGAAGAAATTGTGTTAACTGTTGTTAACATTAATTTTATAAAATACAAATAAGATTGCATTATTCTAATAATTTGTGATAGTCATGAAACTTAGAGTTTTAGGAATATGATTTCTGTGTGTTGTTGGTAGATTTTAGCACTACTTTAAATAAACTTAGCTAATTGTTCCTGCATCTGTTTGAAATCTAGACCTCTTTATGGAGTGTCATGTAGCCATGAGGCTATAGTTGAGAAGTAGATTATTTTGTGCTACCTCTTTAGAATCACCCCTGTAGGAAAATCAACCTTGAACCAAGTAGTCTAAATGTTTTATTTCATTTGCTAAGAGCTTAAATGCCATTGTTGAAAATAAGGAGAGAAGACAAAATCTGGATGGATGTCTTTGTGCCCCATCTTTAAGTAATACCTATTCATATTTTATATAATGTATTATAGAATTTTTTTCTCTATACAGACAATATTCCCACCCAAGTCCATAGAGATACATTGCAGTATTGGGAATAAACCCAATATGTATGTTTCATAAGAGAAGATCAGATTACCAGAACATTTCAACTCTTTCAGTAAATTCTGACCAAATCAGTCTTGATCAGTCTACTAGTCTAGGTGTTTGAATGTGAAGATTTTGAAATAACATATATATTAGTTTAAATAGGCAGAAAACTAGGTTTTGGTTCTCATAAATACACCTGGCATGCAAGGAACCAGTACTAGTAAGTCTTTTCTATATAAATACAAGGAAAGATCAATAGGAGAGGGAATCTATAAGAGGACAAGCTGTTTTGAATGTTGGCATGCTCTTGGTTTCTATAGCTAGATGAAAATGAATGTGCATGGTTTATTACAAAATAGTGACGGAACTGCTTCTGAGTGAGCAGGAAAATCTTTCACTTGCTGTTCTGCTGTTACAGCTGAGCAGTATTAGAAAAATTAGTGTAAAATAGAAGTTAAAGTCACCTTTCCCCAAACTGTTTGTATAAAGAAGTGTAAGTTATGTATTTTGCAATCATTAATAAGATTAATTAATGACACCTTTTCTTGCATCTACCTCCTCAAGTAAATGACATTGTAATGGCAATACTATATTTCCAAGGTATTTTTACTGAGACAGAACTGAAAACTCAGAAAAATTTGCACCTAATTTGGTTTAAAATGTGCAATTTTTCCAAGTCTTATCTCCATTAAAAAATATCTTGTATGTGTAAGTGCTTTTTAATTTCCTTTTAAACATTATTTGTATATATTTAAACAATATGTGGGAGTTCTGGCTCTATGGTAGCACTGGAATCAAATAGGTGTTGTGCTTCATGATCAGTACATCCTGAATTTGTTCAAGGAACATTTTAGGATATGCAAGCAGTAGCCCTTTCTCTCTGTAACCCTTAATGTGGTCCCACTGTGGATTTATGTGTTTGTGTACTGAGGAGTGAAGGTTAAGCTTCACTACTTTGCAAAGAGTGGATGGATCAGATGCTGGAAAATATTACAACCTACTGTCAAAGGACACACTGTAAAAGAAACAGATGTGGTCAGAAGGTAGAGATGCATATGAGAGCTCTGATTGTGTTATGTCACAAAATACTGGCTTTGCAGACAAGAGGTCTTGGTTACTTCTGATTTATATTCCATGTAAAAATAATTAGATGCAAAAAAACCCCTCTAAATGCAATAGTGATTTCCTGTAAACAAACAAATAAGCAACAACAACCACAAGAAAAAATAGGAAATAGTTTTTCTATGTGACAGCCCTGAAACTGTAGAGAAAATTAAAGCAATAAATTAAAGTCTTAATAAGAATTTCACATTTTATTAATTTTTCAAGTGTTGTCTGGATCCTTAAGGGTAGCAGCAGTGAAAATAAGTCTAGCTCTGGATAAAGAGTGATGGATTTTATATACAGATTTTATACATGTGAGCTAAATCACAACTGCCTCATGTACTGCAATTTTCCAACTGGTAAGGAAGAAGAGGCTGAGAAAAGAAGTTTCTCCCAAAATCACTGGTTTTTTTGTGGTTTTGGTTTACCTGTTTCATTACAAACTCTAATTTGTATGAGTTCAAATAGATTTTTGCAGTTGCAACTCATGAATGTTTCCCACAGTGTGGAAACCTTACTGAGATGTGTTTACTCTTGACTGCTTTCCTTTCTTTGAATTCACCTCAGTGTTCTGATATATCTGTTTGAGGTACCAAGCTGTGCTCTTTAAGAACATGGAATTGTCAGCTTCAAGTGTAGATCTTCCTGGCAATAGAACTAATACCGTGGAGTCTGTGGGCTGAAGTAACTTATAATTTTCAAAGTAAGGCATTGAAAGGAAGGCACCAGTTTAGTCTTTTCATCTTCATGATGAATGGCAAAAAATAGCAGAGACGGAAGATCTGGAGCATGAAAGAGTCATACACAGCACAGCACAGTTATTGACTGTATTGGTCTCCAGGTCAGCTTTGATTAATAGGATCCTCCATACCAAAATGTATGAATCTATTTGCTCTGTGTTAAAGAATGAGATCCTTCACCAGAAAACTAGTATTCTACCTCTTTGTGAAAGAATATAAAACCCCATAGTCTTTTAGGGTGTTGACTTCCTTATGCTCTGTATTGGGCTCTTATACTTGGACATAATGGTGGAGAAATAAAAATGGCAGTCAAAGATAAGTTTCAACTGGTTTTGCTTGTAGTTTGCACTCATACATCCATAAGTGCCCAGAGTAATGGAGAGTTTAACTTTCAAATGAAAAGGGAGAAGAAAGTGAAAAATATCTTTCCAGGTATCCTCAATACAGAAAACTCTTTACCCCATCATGTCTAATTTTGCCATGAAAATATATTCAGAAGAAGACACTTTTTTTTGGAAGAAAAGTTTTCATAAAAGTTTAGTCAAATGCATCTTTTAGTTAGCTGTATTGTTCCTGTGCTTCCTAATGTATTTTACGTTATAAAGACAAGGATTTTCTTCTGAAAAGTGTTAGTCCTGGAATTAAATAAGTTAACACATAGCTACATGTTGTGTTCAGACCCCAAATCATAAAACACAGAGGATGAGTTGTTACTATATAGGACAAAATGAAAGACAATAAACAAGTCTTTTTCTCTAGTAGACTTGAAATTCTCTCAGTTCACTGGGGTCTGCATTCTATAACTACTTATACAGTTACTTTATAAGTGGTTGATTTCTAAACACATAGTTGTGAAACTATCATGGAAAGATACTTTGATGTACACTGTGGAAAAATATTTTTAACCTCCTCTTATTTTTTTCTTTAGCTGTTAGAGTAGACATATCTTTGTGTGAATATTCACGGCCGAGATCCAGTGTTCCTGCTCTAAGCAGCCTACAAAAGGAGAACAAAGGATGCAAAGATTCTTCACAGGAAAAGAGTAAACAGCTATCAAGGACATTCTCACACATATTCAAGCTTAACTGGGCACTGTCAGTCAGTACACCTGAAGAAATGCAGGTATTATTATAGCAGATCTTTTAATTTGTATGTCCTTTTTTCAATATTAGTAAATAGCAGATCCTTCAGAGAAATGTGCAGCATCTCAGTGATGAATAGATAGAAATTCATTTTCTCACTAGGGAAGATAATACTACCTCCTTTTTATAAATTAGAAGTTAAGCTTGGAAAAAAGAATTAAAATTTCACTTGTTTTTTGTTCTAAATTTGAAAAACCGGGTGAAATTTCAGATTTCATACTTTTAAAGATCTCAGCAATTTTTGATTGTTTTCAATATAAACACTTCCATACCTTACACTGACAATCTTGTCTTGTTGGCAAAATATCATATTAGTTTGAAGGGGCTTCAGGTTTCTTGGACGTGGGTGCAAAAGTGTTTTGAGTATTTATCAATGGAAAAGCTGCTATGAGATTTCTCATATCTTTCTTATCAACAAGGATAGTTTTGGATTCGAACAAAGTGAAACAGCTTTGGTTATGTTGGACATTTGAAACCTGTCAAAATCTCTTGTCTTGCATAATAAAAGCTAGTTATGCTCTAATACCACAAGCAGCAGGGATGTTTTCTACTATAAACATTAAATAATTGTTGTTGGTTGTTTCAGCAGAACTGGGATATTGGCAGAAAATGCAATCAGTTCTGTATGAGAAGAGTCATAAAACACTGCCATAGCATCATGCAAATGAAAAGAAATTTGCCATCAGAAAGTTGTAGGTATAACTTCAAAACTGACAGCTGGTATTCAACTGATTTTATCATATTAAGTGTCAGATAAACCCTGCAAAAAAGATCCATACCAGAACTGCTAAAATTTTCTTCAAACTTTTGTAAGCCTCTATCCAGGAATCTTCATAGAGCTAGGTGTTTAACCAACACTTCCATGTGAGCTTTCCTCTTTAATATATATTCATAGAGTTTTCACCATGACTGTAAATTATTTCTTCTGCATAATTTTGACATTGTGCTTTACCTGACCTGTCACACTCACTTTTTATGCACTTGTGAGGGCCATGAAATCAAGCTGGGTCTTTGTGTTTGCATCTGGTCCCTCCCTCAACCCCTCCAGTCTCTGATGGGCAGTGTGGCTTGTGCTAGGATACGATCACCAGGTTGGTACTGCAGGAGGAACCACCCAGATGCTAACACAATTACTGCACTGAGAAACTAAGTTTTCTATTGACTTTGGTGCACATAAGCCTGCAAAAGGGTATAAGATGCTGGTGGAGACTGAGTCAACTGTGAAAACCCATCTCGCAGTGGAAGCAGCCAGATTCTGAGTGAATCTTCATCCTGATGGGGACACTAGTAGTGTACATTTAGTCCAAATACAGAACTTTGGTCACTTTTGGACAGGTGAGTAAAAGTGTTAAGTTCCAGTCAAATATGAAGATAAAAATTCTCAAGTAGCTCCATGGGTGCTTCCCCCCCTCACTTTGTAATAACAAAGTTGACAGGGCCAAAGAACATATACTTGTATGCATCCAGAAGAACCTGCTTATATTATAACACTTTAGACACAGATTTCTGATGAAATCTAAGACTAATTGAACCCAGACAAAGCTAGATTTCTTAGACGTTTAGAGAGCTAGGGGATCTCACTGATATTCATGACTCAGCAGGAGAGACCACGACCTCATGGGACTATAACATATTGTAAGAGTGGGCTTAATAGTTAGATACTGGATTGACAATATTTAGATACTGTTTCAGCAATAAATCTAATAATAATCATCCACATGGTCACTACATTCTACTTTCTGCATCTGTCTGAGAATCTTACCTACAGGTAAGGTTCAGCACGACAGCATCCTATCCTATTTGGTGAGGCCAACAAATACTTAAAGAAACTAGAGACCTCTATAAACTCTGCAAAATATTCAAAAGCTTTCTACAGTATTTAGGCTGGGAAGAGAGGAATGGCAGAACAATTTCCAAGAACAAAGAGAAAAGGAGCCAAGAAAACAAAGTAAAATTACTCATTTTGTAGTTGCTTTCATTTCCAGATTAAACAACTGCATGAAACGAAAAAACACTGAAAGCTTCATTCTTGTCTTTTAGCAGGAAAAAAGTCAGTGAGTTTTCAGGGTTTTCTAAACAAGTTCAGGCATGTTATTCATGGCTGTCTGAATTCCTTTCCATCTCAATTCAAATATTATCTCTGTTTCCAGAATTCTCTCATTTGATGAGTGAAAAATCATAGTCATATACTAGTCCAAATGAAGCGGAATAATATGGATGCATATTATAGAAAGAAATAGAGTCGGGTTGTTTTTTAGGAAACACCTTGTAAGGAGAAAATATGTGGGCAATATGGCCACACATATGTCTCAGGTATATTCACACCCAGATTTGTATGAGTACTAGATGACATCTACCAACGGGCTTCACTTGGAAATAGAGTGGAGGCAGAGGAACATTTCAGTGTCAGCTTCTCTAGTTTTTAAGTTTTTGCATTCAAAAATTAGTCTTACTACTCATGTCCTCCATATCAAAGATAGTATTTACAATCTAAGATAAAGAGAAAGGATAAGAGAAAAAAACATGAAAAAATAGATGCTTTTAGTCTAAATGAACTCAAACTTTTAGATAAAAATGTGTGTAAGAATAGTTAGATCATGATAGTTAAAATCTTTTTGTCTTATATAGCTGACACTATACCTATTAATGTCAGCTGGAGATCCTTTTCATAAATTATATTCAGAACATTAAATTACACTCCTAGGAGCTTTTACCTGTTTATGCAGTATACATTTTAAAAGGTATATTTGGTACATACTACATATGCAAGCATAGATATTTTATTAGGTAACATCAAAAGTAAACTAAATTTGGAATCTCTGGATATCAAACAATATTTATCTCTACTGTCTTTGCAGAAGAGAACACATCTGTGGTGGATTGACCTTAGATAGATGCCAGGTGCCCACCAAATCCGCCCTATCATCTTTCCTCCTGTAAGGGCCCAAACAACTTGCTCCATGAGATTTTAAAAGGGCTTATGGTTGTTCATGTAAAGACTGAGTTAGATGCATGGCAGAAATATCAACAAAGTATTCTAAAGAGGTCAAAATGACAAAAATAACTATTTGCAACTTCAGAAAATCAGAGAATTTTGGCAAACATTTAGGTGCAACGTTCAAACAATAAAAAACACTTCTCAAAGCATTTATATGTCCCTTTTCACTTAGCAAACCATTCAATTTTAAGTCACTCAAAAATTCTAAGAGGTAATTAGAAGAAGAAGAAACAGAGAGAGAAAGAGAGAGAAAGAGAGAGAAAAAGAGAAAAAGAAAGAAAGAGAAAGAAAGGAAGGAAGGAATTCAGGAAGGAAAGGAAAGGAAAGGAAAGGAAAGGAAAGGAAAGGAAAGGAAA
>JAHLSL010013650.1:90310-160221 GCA_025920805.1 Petroica traversi | reverse complement strand
GGAAAGGAAAGGAAAGGAAAGGAAAGGAAAGGAAAGGAAAGGAAAGGGAAAGGGAAAGGGAAAAGAGATACAGAAAAGTGTACACACAGCTACCAACTCCTGGATCTCAGCAGTGTTTAGATAGAAATTCCAAGAAGAGATAGGTTGAAGACATTTAATTGCCTTGAGTTTGGCCTTAAATAACCCTTGGCCTTCCTGGTCCCTTCCTTCAGGTGGGACTTCTGGTTCCCACATAGTCACAGTCTCCTGTCTCCTGTCAGGTGCTCCACCTGCTGTATCATGGGGAAATCTATAGGCTGCAAGTGGGTCTCTACTGCACCACAGTCCCCCATGGGCTGAAGACCACAGCCTGTCTCACCATGGTCTGCTGGGGAATCTCTCTTTCACTGCCTGAAGTGCCTCTTCCTCTGCTGGTCTTTGTGTCTGCAGGTCTACTGCCTTGACATGCTCTTACTCTTTTTCCTTGTTAAAATAGACACTTGACAGTAACTGTTCCTCTTAAACTTGTTATCCCAGAGGAGCTCCCACCACATCTGATGGACTCAGCCTTGGCCAGGGGCAAGTCTGCCTTGGAGCCACATGGCATTTAATCTGTTGGACATGGAGGAAGCTTCTAGCAGCTTCTCACAGAAACCACCCCATTGCCTAAACCTTTAAATGCAAATTCAATACACTATAGGTTCTCCACCAGTGAAGTATTTAGATTCAGGCTATGACAAAAAAAAAGCTTTCTTTTATCTGAAACCTGCACATTTGCCCAAAGTGGTCTCTTGTCCTCTGAGTGAGGCTTTTGTATGATTAGTGGAAAAAGCTGATGCAGCTGCTTTTAAGTCAGCTTTTAAGGCTAAAGAGAAAATTAGTAGAGATCAAACCAAACTACAGACTTATGGCAGCTAGATGTTTCCTTACTGACATACCTTTAACTACTAAAGCAGAGTAGGTTGACCCTCCTCTATTGTATTACATGACTGAAAATCAGCTGAATATTGAACTGAATAATCTAACCCAGTTCCAGGAACACTTCACATTACCTCCTGAGACCCATTCTCCATGCAAAGAGTATGCAATTCTGAAGAAGAAATTAAGTTAACAAATGCAGTTAGTATCACTTGCTCAGAAGATGCCCCTTAGGCAAAATGCTGGTCCTTTTATACTTGACAGGGATTTTGTTATTGAATTCAATGAGTCCCATGTTTACATGTAATTTAGCCAGCTTTATTATATATGTACCCCTGAAGGCACCATTGACATTTTTGAAAGTTCTATGCATTAATTTAATTTATATACTTATAGCAATTGTTTTCAGAGAAAAAGGAAACTAAATACCAGCCCACAAACCTAGTCTACTTTGTCTTTCTAAAATGCAGTCTTCTGTTACTCCAGATTTCAGTTAAATTACTGACACATTTGATATTAGTAGGACTTTTCATGTTCTCAAAACAGTCACTGTTTAAACACTGAATATATGTACTTAAAAGTAAACTTGATGTAAGGTGTTAATTTGTTTCCCATAAAATTACTTACATCAAATAAACAGCTACAAACTGCTAATATTTGGTGCTGACCTTCATGTGCTTCCCTAGGTTCTCAAAATTTCATTTTATTTTGGACTGACACATCCCTCACCACAACCTCCTTTCAGGGAGTTGTAGAGATATGAGGTGTCCCCTGAGACTCCTTTCACTCCTGGCTAAACAACTACAGTTCCCTCAGCCAATCCTCATAAGTCTTAATCTCTAGACCTTTCACCTGCCTAGTTGCCCTTCTCTGGACACTCTCTGGCACCTCAGCATGTTTCTTGTAGTAAGTGAACCAAAACTCTACACTGGATAAAGTTCTGCCTCATCATTGCCAAGTACAGAGGGACAATCACTGCCCTGGTCCTGTTGGCCATACTATTGCTGATACAGGCCAGGATGCCCTGGGTCTTCTTGGCTACCTGGGCACACTGCCCAGTTCAGCTACAGTCAACCAGCACCCCCAGGTCATTTCCCAAGGGGCAGTTTTCCAATCACTCTTCCACCAGCCTGCAATGCTGTGGGGGCCTGCTGTGACCCAGCTGCAGGAAACACACTTCATCTTGTTGAACCTCATAGAATCAGCCTCTATCCATCAATGCAGCCTATATAGATTCCTTTAAATAACCTTTCTAACCCCAAAAAGATCAACATACCTTCCCAAATTGGTGTCATCTGCAAACTGACTGATCCCCGTGTCCAGACCACTGATAAAGATATTAAATAGGACTGGGGAGCATTATTTGTAACCAGTCACCAGTGGGGCCTGGCCATCCAACCAGTTTTCTACCCAGTGAAGAGAACACCCATCCAAGCTGTGAGAAACCTGTTTCTCCAGCAGAATGTTGTGGGAAATGGTATCAAAGACTTTACTAAAGACAAAATGCACAGCCTTTCCCACATCCAATAAATGGGTCACTTTGTCATAAAAAGAGATCAGGTTGGTCAGCAGGACCTGCCTATCCTAAACCTGTGTTGGGTGGGCCCAATCCCTTGGATGCCCAGCATGAGCTATGTGATCACACTCAAGATGATCTGTTCCATAACCTTTGCTAGGCCTGAGATCAGGCTGGCAGGCCTGTAATTCTCTGGACAGTCCTTCCAACACTTTTTGTGGATGGGTATCACGTTGGCCAACCTACAGTTATCTGGGCCATCCCCAGCTATCCAGGACAGCTCATATAAGCTGAAAAGTGGCCTGATGATCTCTTCTGACAGGTCCCTCAGTACCTTTGTGTGAATACCACATAGCTCTATACACCTATAGACCTATACACCATCTAAGTGGTGTGGCACGTTGTTAACCAGTACCTTTGTGTTATTGACAGCAGGGCATAAGCTGATGTAGCCTCAGCAACACCTCCAAGCTAGATGACCCATTTTCCTCATTATTTTTTGGCTACACATGCAGATCCTCATAGCAATTATGCAAAGGCCCCTAGGAAGGTGAAATGTCATAGAGGAGATGCACTGCTCCAACAGAGGGGTACGTTTTGCCATTGCCCCATATCCCTTAAGTCAGAGATGAGGCCTGTCCCAGGGAAATAAGAATGCAATTCCAGTAGTCTAATTCTCTACTGAGCTCACATCAACCGCATGTTGATGTCAATTTCATAATCATAAAATATCCTTGTGGATGTTGGAAGGTCATCCTTCCAATGAAGATCATTGAATTGAATCCCTGATTCCATGCTGGACAATCTTTAAGTGAAATTATATATCTAAGACAATTGTTTATTTGCATATTGGGGCGATAATAATTTATTTGTGGGGGTTTGTTCCACTGCTGGATCATCCTCTTAGGGAAGAACTTAGTAATTGCTTTAAGCCAATTCTTCATGTCCTATCACTGACCCCAGAGGTAAATTATCAGCACACCTATCAAATTGTGAATGATAAAAAGTAAAGTTAGCTTGTATTTTGCATTAAATTATTGAAAATGCACAATCAATAGAAACTTCCTTAGTCATCCATTAAATAATCTTAAATCCAGGAAAAAAAAACCCCAGAAAACAAATGAGGAGAGGTGTTTCTGAAAATTTGTACCACTGTAATTAAATGTGGAAAAAGAAGAGATAGGGATTTAAAACTGAAGAGAAGAAGATGTATCATCATCTCTCTCAGGAAGACATGAATCAGCAATAAACTTCTTCCTCTGGAGACCTGGTTTGAAAATGCATAATAAGTGAAAAATTGTGCTCTCTGGCTTCCCCATTTAGCAAGCATATGTATCATTAAATTCAAAACAAAATAAATTTAAAAAAGAAGAAGAAACAACAACAGTAAAAGACATAATTATTTAACATGACGGTCAGGAAGCAGTGAGTTATCAATAACAGGGTAGCAGAATAGAAGGAATACGACGGCAAAACTGAAGTGTGCTGGCACCCATCTGCAGTGTGTTGAGCTCTAATTAGTGCTATTAGTTTTTCATTTTTAGGAGTCAGACATCCAATACACAATTGTGTACTACAAAATCTTTAAAACTGTTGCACAGGAATAGGAGCCTGTAGTGGATCTTGCTAAGAAAGGCCTGTGGCCAGCAGGGACAGTGGGCAGAGACTTGGCTGTTTGCCTATGAAACAGCAGCTGCTGTATTTGTTACTCTGGCTGTACTGTGAGATTACCATGGCGCCACCTCGAAGTTAGAAAGACTCTTCTGAGAATGGCTCCAGAGTGGCTTTTCCTGACCCCTACAACCTTAGCCAGTGGACCACAGTACCAATTTCCACTGCTATGCAAAGAACACAAGTTAAAATTCTTTTGCACTGGATTTTTCAGACCACAAAATATGGTAAAAAGAATTATAACTACTTTTAAAGATACTATAGCAGTCTGCCTCATCATAAAATTTCACTACATAAACTCTATACTCAACAGCATTTTAGTTTGTTTTTTTTACATTCTAGAATTAGAAATTACACTGAAAGTGAAGGAAAACTTGTGTTTTATTTTCACCATATGAGAGACATGTCACTTGGTCAAAGGACATATAGCATCTGCTTAAATTTTCTTGCCTTCAAACAAAATGTTAGGCTGGGGATGCATCAATTGCTATGACAAGCTGCAGGTCAGGGCAAAATACTTGAGATGTAATTAACATTGGAAAGTTTAGAAGGAATTGCTAAGAACCTACTTGTTTGTTAGAAGATAGTGTCTATAATGATTCAGGGTCTGAGGGGGTCAGCTGATAAAGAGCATGTTTTGGTGCACTATAATTAGAGGAATAGTCTGAAACACATTTACAGAGGGAAATTCCTGGTTTTTTTTGTTTTTTTTTTTGGTTAAAAGATAGAAGTGTGCATAATCATAAAAAAAAGTTTATAACCATATATAACATAAGGGCCAAGCCAAGAAAAAAGGAGATGGGCACGATAATCTGAAAACTGGTGTAGTGGGGCATCTCCAAAATGTCATATGGAGAACTTCTCTGGCCTGGAACTTTATAACAATAACTGAATCAAGAAAAAACTAATTTGGCAGAGAAGCTAGAAAATGCAGTTGGAATAAGATTAATTATTTCAGAGGAATGCACTGCATGTACAGAGTAAGTGGGCAAACCCAGCTGACTAGATGATTTAAAAAAATTAAGGGTATTATTTTTTTAAATTTTTTTAAACTGTTTTAATCTTCTTTTCATGCCCTGGAGAATGGATCATATTGGGAAGTGAAGGTTTCAATAACCAAATTATATTTTCATTTCTGCAGAGTTTGTATCTTCAAATGATTTCATACTCTCCTCAAGGCACTGCATTTGGATCCACTAGGAATTCCACGAATAAGTGTTCCTTTGACACAACCGCCTCTTTCCCAGCTGTCATCCACTTCTGGACCCACGAAGTTTTCCACAGTAGGTGTTTCTTTTCTGACACAATCTCCTTCTCTTCCAGCTGTCTCACTCATTTTCATCCTCTTGCCATAAGATTTCAGATGAAAAAAACATGGGTAGGAAAACCAGACTGTAAAGGCTTCTGAACTGACTCACCTCAGAAACACGTAAAGAAACAGTTTCAGCTAACATTAGCCAATAACTATAATTTTCCATCTATTTCCAGGGTACAATGACCACAAGAAAAATTCTTCATCAGGCATTTACAGGCAATCACCTATAAAGGAAACACCAAAATATTCTGTTACAGCAATCATGCTAAGTTAATGAAATCAAAAGATAAAACTGGAATTATTCTAAAGCTTATGCTTAAAAGAAAAAAAAATAGTAATTAAACTAAGACTGAAACCTGTGTAGGACAAAAGGCACATTTGGGATGGCTTTTATTTTACAAAGTAAAATGGTGCAGCTATGTGAGGGCATGATGACATGGATTTGGTACTTATTCACTGCACGTGAGTTTTTGTCAGATTGTGTTATCAATTGCCATACAATAGTGCCCTATTCTTTATTTTTTGTGGGTTGTCATTGTTGTGCACATGCCGTAAACCATTTTCTAACCAAAATCATGGTATTTGGGACTTCTCACCTGCTCCTTAAAACAGTGCTAATTGTTGCAATTAATAGTTTGCAATTCAGAATGAATAGGTCAACACAAGCACAATTTGGAATCCTATGTTCTTGCACTGACAAGAATATTTTTGACTTACTCTGATGGAGGATTTTCTTTCATAGTCTGTCAGACTTCCTGTTTGAGGAAACTGCATTTCCATTGTGCAGGTGGAGCTCTCCACAAACACGGATCCACCTACCTCAGAAACTCTAGTAAAATAATTTGTGGACCTCGTGATTTCTTTTTGTTGTTTTGAGACATACAAATATAACAGGGTGAACGAAATAGCTCCTTCCTTAAATAACTGGCTTAATGATAAAAGCGTAGAATTAAATAAGAAAATTAATTCTATATCCAACAGTGCTTAACTCTATCAAAGATGGATAATAACCTTCTCTAAAAAGGAATTTAAAAAGAGATGAATCTTTCTTTTAAGATTAACCAAGGGTAAAGATTCTATTTAAGAATTATACCACAAAGGACTTACAAGATCAGAAGAGCTTTGGAAACAATACAAGACAAAAACAAGACATATTTGAGATTTCAAGTCCTAGTAAATGTATTCTGGAATATCTTGTCACAATGTCAAAGATATAAAACCTTCAAGTTGTGGAAAAATACTTATAAAGATGGAAGCATAACACCCTTTCTTAAGCTAAAGCAAGCCAAGCAATCTCATGAATGTGATGAGAAAATGAAAAGATGACAGTCATAGATACTTTAAATTGGGCAAGCCATGACAAAAATATGTTTTCCTTTTTCCAGAAGCAAAGAAGGTAAAATGTTCAGCAGCGAACAAGCAGCAGCATGCTTTGATCCCATCACTCATCCTACAGTACAGCTCTTTCCTGTTCATTTCTGCCAGCAAGCCACTAACAACAGCAATCAGATCTAGCAAACAGAAGCTGCGAGGAACATCAAGAAAAAGCAGCCTTCCACTTCAGTGACACAGAGATGAATTTTGAGATACTGGTGATAGCAAATGAGATCAATGTTTTCATTATCATCACTTTTATTTGATACTGAATTGTTTATAGTATACTGAAAGCTTATCCTGCTAATAAATTGCCTTTGATTTACTTTTGTGAATATGGAGGCTTATGCTAAACTTGACAAACAGAAAAATTATGGGATTCATTTAAATTCAATATTTTTTATGTTTATTTCTGTCTCAATGTTTGCCCTTTAAATATTTCTTCTGAGAAAGTAGGATAGATCATGTCCCTCAGCCTTAAAGATTTAAAAATTATGCTGCTAATTCTGAGCCTCTATTAACTTTGTGAATAAGGTTCTTGAATTTTTCCAAAAGCCAGTGCATTAAAATAGTGGAAGCTTCCCCACAAGAACACATTAGAAACATTATAACCAAAGCAATTATTCTGTACCCACAATTATCTTTTTTGTTTTTCTTTTCCTTTTTCCCTTAATAAGCATAAAGTCATGATTAAGGACCACCTTTGTTTATTTTTCTACTTTTTCTTCCTTTTAACCACATTGTTTGCTAAAGCATGATAAAGATCTTGTTGCACAAGTCACTCCCTAAATCATTAAAATGCGGCTTCCAGTGTCTTCCTTCCTTTACATGATGAATAATGTTTGGTCAAGGTAAAAATGCTTGCTTGTCAGATTGCCACATTGCATAGATCATGCTGATGCTGCACTCTGTTTTTGTAATAGAGTGAACTGATATAAGTCAATGGAAAGAACATAATCATCTCTCTTGCATCTACTGCAGTAGCTTTAGCTTAATAACAATAAACACCAACAACATTTAGTTACAATTTGATAGTTCTAGGTACTGCATCTGACCTGTAATCTTTTGCAGGTTACCAATAAAAAACAATGCTTTTGTATTGCCTGCTTTAGGCTGGATTCTTCAGAAATTAAACCTGAGTAACAGTAATATGTTGATAAACAATCAGGCTCAATAGTAGTACAGCTGAGTGCAAGAAGATGAAAATAGCACTGGTGACTTCATGTTCTTTGGCAGGCACAGTGTCTTCTGATGCCAATGGTATGCATTTGAGTTACTATCTAGTATTGACCTAAAAAGATGGTTGTGAATAGCTCTCTGCTTTAAGCTATTTTTAGGCATCCATATAAAATTTTAAATTCATGCCATTAATTTTCTCAGTGCTTTTGTAGGCTACGAAAATTTTACTGAGTCCTTAAATGTCATAAAGCAAAACAAACACTGACTGAGTAGTAAGGTTTGTGCATGTTATCACAGTCACATCGAAGGAAGCAGCACACCATTTTCTAAAGGACTCAGAGATAAAGGAAAACTAGAATGTAACCAATTAAACATACCTGATAATAATAAATTTGCTTTTGAGTGTCTATAAGTAGCTTTTGTTTCTTAGCCCCCATTAATAGTTTATTTTCTGGTCAGGTGCACTATTGATTGTTCTGCACTGAAACTACTTTTTCCTCATTAGCTTTCCAAACTTTCTTGCCTCAATTTTCATCAGATACAAAAGCTGAGCAAGATTATGTGTGACTTGTTGCTTAGCAACAGTCCTATTCCTAAAATGATAATGGCTGAGCACTCCATGTCATCTTCTCATGAAAAAAGTCAGAAATTTGTCCATTTGCTCCACAGTGTTTCAATACTTCTTTCTCTCTCCTTCCCTCCTCTCCTCAATTAAAAAAGAAAGTCTGATTATTCATGAACTCACAGTTTATATAATGCACATGCAACTTACACACTCTTTATATTTGATGCATCTGTTTTTGTCCATGGGAAAACAAGTGCTTATGTTTAATCTCCCTGTAGAGCAGAAAAAAGAACCTAAAAGTGCTGACAGGTAGCAAAATTAATGGGAGAAGGGATAAGGGAGAAGGGAAAGAAGGGAGAAGGGAAAGAAGGGCGAAAGAAGGTAGAAAGAGGGGAGAAAGAAGGGAGACAGAAGGGAGAAGGGAGAAGGGAGAAGGGAGAAGGGAGAGGAGAGGAGAGGAGAGGAGAGGAGAGGAGAGGAGAGGAGAGGAGAGGAGAGGAGAGGAGAGGAGAGCGGGTTTTGGGAGATAGCAAACACATCCTTTATTACACTCAGAAATAATTTTACCTTTCAAAGAAGATATTTGGCCCTTCTAGGAATAATAGATGCCTGGCCCCTTAAGTCCTGTAAAATTAAAGAATGCAGAAGCTTTCAGAAAAAGAAATGAACTCTCTATTTGATAATAGTTGACATTTTGTAGTTTGTTGGTTTGCTGGGCTTTTTTAAGAGGCAGTGATTCATTCTCAGTGAATCTTCATCTCTCTATAAAATCAGTCTATTTACATTCCTGCTATAATTGCCCACAAATAAAAATCCTTCTATTTTAATAAAATTAACATGCCACTTAGGGGATGAATCTACAGACTGTACAGAACAGATGACAGGTCCTGGAGGAGAACCATTTGAACAAACACTGAGAGGATATGAACAACAAGAAAACTAAATAGAAACAGAACAGTACTGTGTTTTAACCACACAGGCTGTTGCTCACTGCAGTGGGATCAGGGAGAAAAAAACTCAAGGGCTGAAATAAAGACAGTTTAATAGAGGGGGAAAAAATCCTGTAAAATGAGAATTCAGTCCCATGGGCAGTCAGGTGTTCAGCCATCTCAAGGAACGCTGGGATCCTTTGCACTTAATGTTACTTAGGAAGACAAACACCATAACTTATTCCCTCCTTTCTCTGTTTCCCCCAAATTATATGCTGAGCATGATGACATGGTGTTGTCATATGATGTGGGAAATTTACAGCAGCTGGGATCACTCGCCCTGGCTCCAGACCAGCTTCTCAATAACATAAAACTGGGGAGAAAAGAAGGAAGGGATGGATGTTCAGAGTGATGGTGTTTTTCTGCCCAATAACACTAGGCTTCGTGGAATATTGCTTTCCTGAGGATGTTCACAGGAGGCAGTAAATTAAATCTTTGTTTTTCTTTGCTTGTATGCATAACTTTTCCTGATAAGCTCTCTGTATCTCTACCCATGATATTTCTTACTTTTACCCTTAGGATTCTCTCACCCATTATGCTGGGGAGAGTGAGAAACTGTTTGTGTATGGCTTGGTTCCAGGTGGGGTTAAACCATGATGGCAGTGGAGAGTAAGGGACATCTCTGAAATCCAGAAGCAGATGACACTCCCAGAGAAATTTTCTGGTTCAAAGAAAGGAAATATTTTGTCCAAGGACCAGTAGAATCCAGGGTCGGTAAAGTCTCTCTGGTTTGCCTGGTGCATTGATGAGAAGCTCTTTTTATGGAGGGTTTGGTTTACCGAATCAAGGAGGATGGAATTACCACTATGACATTTATGCTGCCCTTGTGATCATGCTGGGTCTTTATTTTAACTCAGAAGGCACAGGTGATATTCTTGATGATTATTCCACATCCTTGTTCTCTGCTATTCACTGAGATTCCAGATGAGAGATGGCTGGAAGCAAGGTCTGCTCATCAGCCTCAGTGTTTCTGTAGAAGGTTTAAGGTCACAGTAATCTGTCTCTCATGCTGGCATTTCATGCTTATGCCTGAGTATATCTTGCAATCACATTATGCACAGCTGACACAGTCAAGTTACATATGAAATGGAAGGAGTTCAATGTTCACTTAAACTCTTCACTCTTCAAAAGCTGGCTGTGATTTTTCACTCAGGGCATTTGACCCAAGAGACCAGAGAATGTACAAATTCACTATGACATCAGGTATCTTCAAGCCAGGTAAAGTGGGAGCAGTACAAGTGCCAAACACTGACGACAGAGGCTTGAGTACTTGCTAGATATCTTGAGGCCTTTATAATGTTCTTGCTTACAATCAAATGTGTCCTGACATATGAACAATTTATTATTATGATCCACCTTTTTTTTTACCTGATATAAATATTTATTAATCAGCTCAGCTGCTATTTTTTTCCTCTCTTCTCTATGGGTATAAGAAAGTGAGATTTTGCCTGACCAACCTGACCTCCTTTGATGACCAGATGGCTTGGCTAGTGGGTGAAGGGAAGGCTGTGGATGTTGTCTAGCTGGCCTTCAGTAAAGCTTTTGACACTGTCGGCCATGGAAAAGCTGTCAGGCCATGGCCTGGACAGGTGCACTCTTTACTGGGTTAAAAACTGTCTGCATTGCTGGGACTGGAAAGTGGAGGTGAATGGTGTTGCTTTCAGTGGGTGGATGGTGACTAGTGCTGTCCCCCAGGGATCAGTGTTGGGTCCAGTCCTGTTTAAATTTTTTTTGATGGTCTAGATTGAGTCTACCATCAGCAAATTCATGGATGACACTAAGCTGGGTGGAGTGTTCATCAAGCTGGGAGGAGGGCAGGAAGGCTCTGCAGAGGGACATGGACAGGCAAGACATATGTGCTGAGACAGGTCATCAGCAAGACGTACAACAAGGCCAAGTTCCAGGTCCCCTACCTATGTCACACCAAGCCCATAAAGTAACAGACTGGGGCAGAGTGACTGGAGAGCTGCCCAGTGCAGAAGAACTTGAGGATGCTGGCCCATAGCTGGCTGAATGTGAGCTGGGTGGCCAAGAGGGCCAATAGCAGCTTCTGCTGTGTCAATCCTCGAACCAGTAGGTCCAGGAAAGTGAACATCTTCCTGTAGTCACCACTGGAGTATGTCCAATGAAGGGCAACAAGTGAAAGGTCCAGAAAGCATGCCTTATGAGGGAGCTATGGTTGTTTAGTCTCAATAAAAGGAGGCTCAAAGGGGAACCTCATTGCTCTCTACAGCTGTGACCCTGAGCATGGTGCTCTATCAGTTTAACACTGAGATTGTGTGTTCAATCCCCTCACGTGAATCCCCATTCACTTGAAAATTGGACCTGCAGAGTTGAATGTATTCACTTGGAACCTTTTCAGCTAAGAGTATTATGTGAGTTACATGAATGGAGGTTACAGTGAGATGGGACTGGCCATTTACTATGCTTGCAGACAGAGGACAAAGAGAAATGGCCTTAAGCTAAGACTGCGGAAATTCAGATCAGATATTAGATTTCTCTTTTTTTTTTTCTGTCAAGGTAGTCAGGCATTAGAGAAGATTGTCCAAGGAAGTATTGGGGTCTCCATTCCTGGAGGTGTTTAAGAAGCAACAGGTGATGTGGTTGAGTGGTTTAGAGTTATAGTAGGATGTTGGGTGCATAGTTAGACTGGATGTTATCAAAGATCTCTACAATCTTGCTGGTTCTGGGATTTTGTGATTCTTACAGAAAAAAATCTGTTCTCTGTTCTACATGTGTGCCTTCAGATATAATCTAATTTATATTCCTCCACATTAGAATAATGAATGTAACTGTGTGATATGCAATTATAACCGTGATGATTGTGTTAATATAGATGTGTGATACATCTCCTAGAGTCTAATGTAGCCTCAAAATTATCTATGTATAAAAAGCAATAGGAAAAAAAGGCCCTTAAAAATGTCTTCCGCTGCCTTTCTGAAAGACATGTACATTTCATGGATTGGTCTCCCAATTTGTTAGAGTCAGTCCAAGTTGAATGATCTTTTCCAGAATACATTAGCTGCTGTACCACACACTAGGAAAGGGGCCTTAATAAAAGTGGTGTGATGATGCCTTTATGCTGTGTTAAACAAAGGATGTCACTCTAATCTTGAAGCTACTGCATGTATCAGAATCTTTGTATTCTGACAGAATTTCTAATGTAGAAAGTAAAACAAGAATACATAATTTTCCAAATGCTTTTTAGCTGCTGAAATGAGCAGCTGTCACTACCCTGTCATAACCTGTCACTACCCATGTTTCCTAAAATTAACTTGGCCTGTTATATTTTAAATGAGATTGTAGATTTACAATATAACTGAGAGTATCATTAGTGATTAAGATCATACCACCTCACTTCTTTCACTGACCTCTTCCTCACTGTCACCTTTCTTTTAACATTATTACCACATAACGCAGTCAAGACAATTAATCATTCAGCTGTACCAATAAGTTGCATATCATCTTGCACAAAAAAAAAAAAAAAAAAAAAGGAATGGGGTGCTCCAGCTGGCAAAGAATTGAGAGTAAACAGTGAAATCAGGGGTTCTACTGTCTGTATATTACTTCCTAAGTCTGCAGGTCTGCAATTGGTTTCTATGTGTGATGTTTAAGAAGTCACAGACCATCCCTTCCTGTTACTTCCCCAGAGCCAGTACATATTGAATTGAGTATTGAATAAGCTTATCATGCCACTGCTGAAATTCTTTATGTAAGCACAAAATATGATTACTGCAGTAGCCAAATAAGTTATAAGGAACAGATCATACCTGCTACCAAAAGGTCATTTGTAAAACAACATTTAAAGAACTATTCTTTCTAATTTTAAAGTCAGTATAATTCTGGCAGAAATAGTAAGGTATATGGCCCACTGGATAGAAATGCTCCTGTATTCAAAATAATTATAAATTATTGGGCTTCACCTGAACTTACACAAGGTTTAGAATAAAAGTCCATATATGGTGAAATCATAAACTTTTTCTATGAAACTTTTGCCATTAGCCTGTGACAGTAATGTTTCTGTCTTCTGTACAGCAAAAAGAATTTGGATGGGAAAAGTCACTCCACGGGTTTTACTCTACCTTCCCAATACTTACTGCCAGATTGTAAGAACAAGACTTGACTGTTACAGCAAATCATGCCACCACCCTGACTATACACACTTGAAAAACCAAGAAGGCCACTACTTTTGCCAAAAGTTACAAAACCTATCTGGCTAATCTGGCTCCTGCATATGAAACCATGGAAAATTATAGAGTTGGTTTTGAAATGGTGTTTTCTGCCTCTCCGTTTCTCCCCTGTATCCATTTATAACTGTGAAAATGAAACTGAACAAGATCTTGGTGTAAGAAGAAAAGGTGACCATGTTGATAATAAACTTGAGAATTTCTATTTAGCCTTAATAATTTAATTTCTTTACATTTTAAGTCAATTATTTGGTCTTGGTGGTATCATGTAATCATTATTTCTTAACATTTTATATAGCTTTCAGTAGATTTCAGGGAATATCTTTTTAGTTTTCTCTTGTTTTGTCAAAATTTTATTTAGTTCCAAAAAGTTCAATCTGTTTTTTTTTTTTAATTTTATAATTATTGCTTCTTCCTTCAGATTTGTTTTACTAGAAGTTCTGCTTTATATTTTCCTTTGTAATATTTTTTCCTCACCTTTTATAATGATAATTTTAGCTTCATGCTTTCAAGGTTATTTGATTCACCGTTTTCCTGAGAGTATTTTTGCATGGTTCATTCATCAGGATATCTTCCATATACTTCTTTTAATATTCCCTGTCAGTTCTTGTTCTTTTAATATTTCTCTCTTTCTTATCAGTCAAAATGCTAATGCTTTCCCCATTGAGATGGTCCTGCTGGTATCTCATTAAACCATGAATCATACTTATTGCAGAAATACAAATAGTTACCCACTTACTCTCCTGTTATGGAACATATCCCCTTCCGCTTCCCCTTCTCCTTCTCTTCCCTTGCCTTCTCCCACAGCCCTCTTCCTAGCTCAGATCTCTTTGGGAACAAAGTTTACGCTGTGCTGAAAGGTGCCATCCTTATCTTTCTCCCAGGTTAGCTATCGAATCAGCATTTGGGTTTTCTGGAGAAAAGAAGATTTGATCTCAAATTCTTGCTCAGAACTCCGTGTTATGGGAGCACTACAAAAGTACTGCATGTATTGGAATAATGTACCAAGAAATTCTGGGCACTACAGTAAGACAAACAGAAAAACACAATCCTACATTGCTGCTCGTATTTCCTGCACCTGATTATAACAATTGCCCCACATGCAGTTTTCACAGTGTTCTTAGTCTCTCTTAATCTCTGGACCAGAAATTGACTCAAGTGACTTGCCAAGGCCTTATAATGAGATTGGACCCTTGTCCGAAATACCCTTTAGCAGACTCATGTTGACTGTCAATTTGTTAATCACGTAAAACACACTGTCTTTCCACTAGTGTGTGGCTGAGGAAGGTAGACACTCCAAGAAGCAATGAGTCTGCCTTCTGTGATGATTTTTGGGAAACAGGCTGCTAATTGCCATGGTTGTGAATCTCAGTTTTAGTGCTAGGAGCCAAAGCATTGTCTCTGAAATACCCCATGATTTACAAGTGAGCCCTCTGGCTTTCTCGCTGAGTCACCATGTCAACCATAAGGAACATTTCTCACTAAATGGGTAATATGGTCTATTGGCTTTTCATCCTTCTACGCATGTGGCTGTAAATTGTTTGAAATTCATTTAGTTTGCCAAAGAATACACTTCTCCTCCTGTTGTTGTTCAGACTGGGCAGATATATATGAATTAGATATGTACATGGCAATCATACTATAGAACAATGTCACTTGTACACTGTACCTCTTCATGTGATTTTCTATGTTATTTTTTTGTTGTTTTAGCAATACATAAACAATTAGTTAAATCATGTCTTGTAACTGTATAAATTTTAATTAAAAACTAGTCAGGTTTTGTTTTCAGAATGTTCACCATATGGCTCTCGGGTGTATTTTTTAAGACTCTCAAGATTATGTTTCTATAACACAAAATACCAAGAGACTGTCAAATAATGAGAAAGGGAAGTTTAATGTGGAAAAGATGGACGTCCATATAAGGATAAGTAATTGTTTAAGGTTTTGAGAAACTTACGGGATTCTTCTATTAACATTTTTGTTAGAAAATTAGTATGTGTCAGTGTGAAGTTCTAACACTCATGCAAAAGCATATATATTGTGTCATTGTGCTGGGTCTCTACATGGAACACAGACCTCTTAAAGTATAGATATTACAGAACTTTTTACAGGAGTTTTTATCTCTGAAAAGCCTCATGCTATTGTCTTTTTACAAACTGGCAACCAGTAAAAAAATTAAATAGAAACCAGTCTGCAAGAGCACCTCCAAGATCTCTTATGCTTAATAAAAAAAGTATTTAAGGAAATGAAGGACCAGCAGAAGACATATGTGGGTTCAAAGGTTACTTACAGAAACTCAGTCTGCATGGGTCTGCAGGACCTTGGCAGGGGATCTGAGCCAACCTGAGCCAATTCTTGTAAGGGCACTGTCAATTATCTTTGAACGTCTGTGGAGATTAGGGTAGATTATCAACAATTTGAGAAAGACAAACATTTGAAACTTCATGCCCAGTGTCAAAAAGGAAAAAAAATGACAAGAAGTGGCCAACCAGTCAGTTTGAGCCTCAAAAGAGTACTGTAGTGGATCCTCTTGGGGAATATCCCTGGGCATACAAGGGAGCAGCCGGTGATGGGAACAGTCACTGTAGCTTGAGCAGAAGCTGATGCCCAACCTTGCTGCTTAAAGTGAATGGATTTGTTGATAAGGGGAGAACAGGAGATGTTAGCAGAAATTCCAACACCATTTTGGCTGGCTCAGAGATGGTGGGTACCATGCTGTGTCTGCTTGGAGGCTGATATCCCATGGGGTCTCATAGCACATCTCCTGGGCCTGTCCTGTTTAACGATCTCTGTTAACTACCTGGGGAGGTCACAAAGTACACTCTGTCAAGTTGCCAAGAGCAAAGATCAGTTGAAGACTGAGCATTTTCAAATCCCTCTCTTAGCAAGAATTGGAGAAAATAATTATTTATTTTTAAAAAATATATGTTAACTGCTTCAAGCAACCGTTTCCTTTTGGCAGTGCTCAAGATACTCTCTAAGAAAATCAGCATCATGAGTCTTAAAAAAAATTAGAAAAATCCTTCAGGTGATGAGGAGTCCTTGTCTTACCTCCTTATTAGTTCAAGGTTCCTTTTTTGGTTGAGTCTGACCTAAAATTTTACTTTTCTCTTGTTCTCTTTAGATGCAATATTTGCTGCTTTAGAAAGACATGTCAAGTGTAGTGATGTTTACACTGAAGTTTTTAAAAGTAATTTAATAATTTTTTATGGATAATTTTTTCAAAATTTTTACCTCAATAAAAAGTAAATTTTTCCTTATTTTTTATTAAAATGATAATTCAGTGGAAAATTTAATAGCAAAGAAAGATGTCTTATCTACTACAAAGACATATTTATCCACATGCCTATTCAAGAGTAATGCCAAGGGAAAATTCAGGTAGTCAACAGCTTTTTCTTTTGGAGAAAAATCACAGTTCTATACAAACTACTATGGTTTTGAACAGTGTTATTTTAAAAATTATGGGTTCGATAGTGCTCAAATTAAGTAGATATGAAATTGAAGCTGAAAATCATTATCTGTGTTTAGAAAATGATGTGATTTTGTCACAGTTAAAACGCATGAATGTTAGGCCCTCAGGGTAATAGAACAATCTTAGCAATAAAATGCTAAGAAATTCTAATAATTTTTGCTAACTCTCACTCGTATTCATTTAGGGGCCACCCTAGCACCTTGTACTTGTACCTGGCACCTCTTGTATACTACTTGGCATTATCTTAATTCTACAAGTCGAGATAACTAATTAGCCCATTGTTGGATTTACCCTTTTGCTGACCATGGCCATAAGGCAGTTATTCAAATAATTAAATTCCCTGACCTCTTAAATTAGATTTGGCAGCATTTTTCCCTCTTTATTGACCCTCTTCTTCACCTTAGCCTATAATAAAATGAGAGACAGAAAGTTTAAATTAACATAATATTTATTTGAAAAGTACCATGACTAATGCAGATGTCTAATGCAGATATTGTAGTGCCTAATCCTTGCATTCCAGAGATCCCAAGAGTATATATCCATGTTCTAAATAATTTATTTTCAGCTCAGATTTCACAAATGCCTGATCTACAGCACTTTTCAATTTTATTTTGAATTAACAATATTCAGATATTAATAATGGCCTTTAGATAGAGCCTTGTGTTAAAATTTGATTTCTGAGAGAGGCATCTGCATGAATTAAGATGGGAGATATACATGCAAACATACAGTGAAGTCAGTAATACAGATTTTATTCAACAGTAAATGTGAAGTAGAGAGACAGAAAGAAATAGAAAAGAGGTGGAGCAAAGAAAGATAAAGTCAGCATCTGTGGTGCAACTTCCCATTGATCTTTCTTCAGCCTGGGCATCTCAGTGATGGCGGTCATGGAGTCATTCTTCTGAGGTATCACCTTCATTCTGTCCAAGTTCCAGGTGTCCATGGAGGGGATGCGCCCATGGGGTAGATGTTCCTATAACTTGGAGTGGCATATGTCTAAGCAGTTGTTTCCTTTCACACTGTTTGCCACTGTGGGAATTTTTTGTCCATGTGCATTTACTCGGATGTGCTAACCAGATCTCATGTTCTTCAGCGAGTTCATTGTCACACTTCATTTAAAAAGGATCTTAAAATTTTCATGACCTCGTTTCTTCAAAAGGAATTGATGTATCTTGCTGAAATATGACGATCTATTGGCATGATCAATAAAACTTGTCTCAAAAGATCTCATTTATGAGGAAGAGAAGAAAAGGATTTATTAGAAACAAAACTCTTTGGATCATGATGGATCCAAGACTTTCTATGTATCTGGCACTCAAATGTCCAATAACTGACATTTATTTTTTAATTAAAAGAAAAAGAGACAAATGGACAGTTTTATACAGGATATTAATATCGGCACAAGAACCCAGGGGAGGAAGCTTTTCCAAAAGTGAATGAGGACCAACATCAAAAGTCTTGTATTCTCTTGCCCAAAGAGTGATACAATCAATTGAACTGTTACACTGCAGGCACACATCCACCCTGCAAGTGAAGAGATGTTCAAAACCAAAGGTGTTATAGCTGTAGCAGCAGTCCTTCCCATAAAATATAGAGCTTTAAATAATTTGCACAAAGCTGTAAGATTTTACTAAAGGAGATTACAGGCAGAAGAGTTTTAAACTAAGGATAGTTGAAGCTGAACCTTCAGAACTGATTTGTTGTGCCAATAAGCAAGGGTGTTTTGCTTAGTTCTGAGGCCAAAATAAAATAATGCTATTTAAATCAAGCACTGGCTAGAAAATGCTGTGCCTCTTATTCCATTAAAAATATAGCTATAGGTCAAGTCTCCCTGGTAAGAAAATAATCTTTTCCATTGGGCAGTTTTGATTCATAAATAGTTCTTTGCCTTTAATCTAATTAAGTAGAGAAGAAAGCAATTTACTATCTTGTAAGAAAAAGGATTACTACACTATCTCTTTTGTGAGATACAACAGAATATCAATGACCTGTTTCATCATAAAATTTCCAACTCCTAATTATTAGTAAATTCAAAAGAAGCTTCTCTATTTGCTCATTGTTTCACCAACTATTTTTCTGAGATCTTTGTTCACTGGACCTCAATCCCACCTCAACTCAATCTCTCTCAGTAGTGGATGAATGCTAAATTCCCCTGAGTCAATATCAATTGTTGCTCAACTGTGCTGGAGAGAATTTACAAACTAAAAGGGAAAAAACACTTGGGTTCAGATAGAGACAGTATGATAGTAAAAAAAAAACCACCACCACCACAACAACAAAAATAAAAACCCCAAACCCGAATAACCAACCAAACAAATAATATACCAATCAAAATTAACCCCATATTAAAATACAAAGCCAAAAGGGGGGAAAAATGTTATTAAAAAACCCTTTAATGTCTCTGTATTTATCCTTTCTTAAATATGTTATCCCAAAGATGCTTTGTCTGACATTGATGGGGTCAGGGTTTGGTAAGCCATGAATCTGTCTTGGAGCTTCACTGGCTCCATTGGACATAGATCTTTTGGTGTCTTCTAACAGAAACCACCATGACATTCAATGTTCCCTCCCTCCCACTCACACTACCAAAATCTTGCCATGTAACTCAATATGCGACATGATAAGACCCAGGAGTTCATTTACATTCAGAAGAAATCCTGGCAGTGCAGCATGATATCTCCCAGCACATCAACTTGCTGGGAGGCCTGATGTAGAAGACAAGAAACAAACTCTGAAGATCCCTGTGAAATATTTCTGGAGAAATCCTGACACAGTACCTCTACAGAATGAAGGAGGCTTTTTAAAGTTAAATCAAATATTGTTAAGAAATATTTTACTTTTTTTTTTTTTTCCCAAGTTTGTATGGGAGTAGTGAATTTTATTGGTTTTCCCCTGGATGAAAATATTGTGGATTTTTTTTCCTTTTCCTTAACAGAAGTTACCAATATTGAACATCAAAAATGGGCTGGGAAGATGATAGATACTGAATAGACTGGTAAACACATCCATGCCTTAAAGAGTTTTGATTGAAAATACAGTCCAAGTGCCAAAAAACGAGTGCATTCAGAAATTATGTATGTTAGTTGTGTAAAGTATTTTAATGCAGGAGAGGGAAACATGAGAGTAAACTGTTACTCAGTCAAAATTATCTAATTTACTCTCTCTCTCTCTCTCTCTCTCTTTTTTTTAAATAATAATCCTACTGATCAAACTGAAAAGTACAAAAGCACACACCTACGAGACATGAATAGAAATAGAGACTGGTTAAATGGGAACCTTGCTTGAATTAAAATCTAAATATTATATATAACTAAAGTAATGCTGGCAGGTGGTGTAGAGTGGACTCAGTAAGTCTGACATGACTGTGCCGAAATATCCTTTCAGTAACTTGAAATTTAATAGACTGAAAGTATATTTCCCATTATAATGCTCCCAGTGACCTCTGTTGTTTCAAGGTATATGGTGCTTGAGTAATTGCAAAATCACCAATAGTGATAGCTAACTTTAACAAGCAGAAATCTTCTCATTAAACTACTGAGACCTGTTCTACAGCTCATATAACATCAAGAGAGGTTGGTGCCCACATGCCCTTGTAACCTGTGGATATGCCTCTGCTTTCTCCGTGCTCTTTTCCCACAGAAGCCCGCTTCTGCATCTTTCTGGCTTTCAGGGAATTGGCTGCCTGGAAAACTTTTCTGTAATACCAGTAATGATAAGCATTGCATTATAGAATGATGAACACCTACCCCTCAGAGCTGAAACTTGTTCTAACTCTGCCCAGGGTAATTCCCACCTGGCAATTAGTGCCTAGCAGGACTAAATGGGGGTTTTTGCATAGGCTGAGGTGAGACAATTTGGCTAGAGACAGAGGGCATTTTGGTGGTAATTCCAGGGCAAAGAATCAGTGCACTTGGCTACCCTTTGCAGAATTTAGAACTTTCATACTGACAGAATGGCTGAGAATTCATTCTTTTTATATATATATAAATAGATATATATATATATATATATACACATAAAATTATTTTGAGAAAGGAAGAGCTCAGAAAACATATCTGTTTCTATAACTTTTGATTAAATAAATCTATTTCTAGATTCCTTGGTGGATACCGTAAGTGCTATTCCTTCTGGGGTCCATTGCGGGGTAAACTGCAAAAGCTGCATTTCAATTTTTTTCAGCTTTCTCATCTCACCTGCAGATGAATTCTCCCCTGAAAAAAATTCAAAAGTTCCTTATGCTTAGAAACTTCTTTCACCATGGAAGAAGAACTCTAACACTTAGCACTGCCTTCTTACTTGTGTGTTCATACCTGAAACCCAAATGTCTCTAGCAATATTAAATTCTGCATATGACTATTAGTTGGCTATCTTTATATTTTATATGTATATTTACATGTGTGTGTATGAAAAACTGGTTTAAAAATGTTTAAGTTCTCATGGCTGAAGCAAGATATTTTTCTCCCTAAACAAATTAATTTGTGCTATAAATCTGACAGCACACTCAACCAATTCTGAGATCTTTCCCGAGGTTGGAATTTTGTGCATCGTTCCTGTAGAATCAATCTTGTTTTCATATTTATTTTAAAAAGTTATCATCAGAAGTGTCATATAGACAGCATAAAGGCTATTTAGTGTCTATTTTCTATATATTCTAGAATGCTTCATTGCATCCCAAAAGAAAGAAAAATAGTCTTCTCTTGGGAGAGAAACGGGGGTTTATTATTGTGGTTTTTTTCATTATTATTATTTATAAGATATTAGAAAATATTTAGCCTGGTGTAAACCACTAATTTATTGCTTCATTGGTATCTTAAGCTCAAGAAATCTTATTTCAAATATCATAATTTATGTTGTTCTTTAAGCCATAGTTGTTTGGTTTTTTTGTTTGGTTATTTTTTTTTTTTTGTAATGTGAGTCAAGAAAGTTTGCTGCCTTTTGCTTCCTATATAGACATCTAAGGCTGGGTTCAAGTATTTATAAAAACATGGAATCAAATTATGACAGTAGATATATTTTATTAATTTATTTTTGCTATTGTATGCATTCTAAATGCAGTCAGACATGGCTTTGCAGTATAAACAGTCTGGGGATAAAACTGAGAATAAAGTTTAAGCTGTCGCTCTGGGTTTCTTTGCAAATTCTGATAACAGTTTTATTGCAAGAAGAATTCTGAGGGGAAAATAAAATAAAACAACCTAGCACCATCCTGCCATATCTCTCACTGATGAAAATCAATCAAACAAACCATGTTATCTCCCTGAAGATGGCACCATAGTAACTCTGCAGTTCTCAATGGATAAAGAGATCCAGCCCACACCCTGCCAATTCCTACACTGCTCTTTCCCACCTTGATGGGTTTCCAGATTCCAGTGTACACTTATCTATTGCTGTATGGATAATATTTATAATGTGATATTATATAACTAATATTCTTTATATAATTGTTAGAATTAATATAATCTATATAAATAGAATTTAGACTATACAGAAGCCTTCCTGTTTTTGCACTGGGCAGAACCTGCCCAGAGAAGGATCTGCCATTATAAGTGGGCCTGCACTGGCAGACGGCATTTTCTGGAGTGGTAGCCTCATGGGAGTAGAGGGGATATTTTTGTTGATGTTTAGCATGTCTTCTTTCAGTGCAGTGTTTGGCTGCAAGGTGTGACCTGCCTACAAGCTGGTGTTTTCTGCAGATTGGAAATTCAAATTATTTACCCAAATACTTGACATATGCCTGGCAATACCCAGAAATACATGGCTGTCCTGAAGTTCAACCCAGATTATTCAAGGTTCAAAATTTAGTTTTATGTTGTTTTTCTTCTTGTTTCTTCTTCCTGAATTCCCAGGGGAATTTCCTTGATACCTACCAAGGTTTCTGGAGGAAAATTATTGCAGTTATAAAAACTGTAGGTGAAATATAAAAAAAACCCCTCCAAAATAAAACCAATGTTAAGTTTTTGTTGTAACTCTCTTTTTACCTTAACAGAAAATATCACCTTAGATATGACTGGCTGAAGTGTTATGCGTAATAGAAAGTGATCATACCACTTTACTTTCTTTCAGGTTCCTGCATGTTTGCCATTTTGGTTAGGCTTAACAATTGAAGTATAATGCTGAGTTTTAAATTGTGTAAGTATTGGGTTTTTTGAAAAAAATATTTTATCCATCTCTGTTTCTTTACCCCACTCTAAATTCAAATTTAGCTATTTTAGTTGTTGCTCACTTTGGCAGCACATATACTAAAATTGGAACGATACAGAGAAGATTAGCATGGCCCCTGCGCAAGGATGACAGGCAAATTCGTGAAGCGTTCCATATATATTTTCCACCCCTTATCCCCATATCGTCATTTCAGTACCTAGACTAATACAGTCTGATTCTACACACACATATATGTATACATATATATACAGTGTACAGCTATTTACAGACAATGTTAGCAAAATTCAGCAAATAGTGGTATTTATATACATATATACAGTGTACAGCTATATACAGACAATGTCCCTGAAATTCAGCAAATAGTGGTATCTACACATGGTTCTCACCCAACAATCAGATTATCCTGGGGCACACATCGTGTTGTTCCATCTTTCTGCATTATCCACCATGTGTAACCTGGTCCCTGAGCAAAGACAACCCCACGGATGGGTTTGTCTGTATTCGAGGCAGAGTTGACCCACACCGTCTTCCCTAACAGACCTCTAACATGTACCACTGGGACCTTGTCTCCATCTACTGTATGCAGGGACTCAGATTGGGCCCAGCTAGCTCAGTCAGTAGAGCAGGAGACTCTTAATCTCAAGGTTGTGGGTTCGAGCATCACATTGGGCGCCAATTCTATTTGTCCTGGTTTAGGGCAAATATTTAGGAGGAAACCTCGGGGGTGGGTCTCCTCTAGGAAGAGCCGATTCCAATCACCCCTCCCCCCACAGGTCCGGGAAGAATTTCCTTAGAGAAAAGTGGAAAAAACAATTTATTCAACAAATAGAATATTCACAAGCATAGGAAAGATTTGGATAATATGAAAGTCATGAAACCTCTCCTTCCTCTGAAGAGATGGTAGATTCAGAGTCCGTCTGAGTCCAGTTCAGCTTTCCAGTGGGGGGGGGGTCGATTGCCTGGCCCGGCTATAGGAGTCGGTGAGGGGGGACCCCTGGGGGTTCCCTGATGTCCTGGACCCACGCCACCCAGTCCCAGGAGGAGGAAAAATGAAAAAATACACAGCAAAAGAAACAAAGTTTCTCCCTGCCAAAAAAGCCGAGAAAAAATCCGAGGAAACCCTCTGCTGTGAGGTGTTCCAGCACCCACACCAGAGAGAGTGAAAAAAAAAAATTAAAAAAGAAGAAGATAACACTGTCCTGCTGGAATGTAGCCTCTCCGTTCTCTCGAGGCCTTGGTTCGTAGGAGTAAAAGGTATCCTGCAGACAAACGGCAAGTGTTTTTTTTCCCCTCCACTTTCACTCTCTCTGTCTCTCTGGGACTAACTTAAAGCTGTAGAACTTAATGTCCAGCATAAGCAAGAGGACGACTGGGGATACAAACAGGTCATATGGCCAACCCAGGACACTCTTCAACAATGGTGAGAGGGGTGGTTTTAAGATTATATCTTCCCTGTTTGGTTTTCATGATTCCATGTTCAAAACTTGCTATTACATTTGGTATTGAAGCAGGATTGCATCACAGAATCAAACATAGAGCCCTTTGTGTAGGAAGGGACCTTTAAAGATCATTTAGTTCCAGTACTGCAGTGAGCAGGAACATCTTCAGCCAGATCAAGTTCTGTCCAGTTTAATCTGGAGTATTCCTTTATCCACCATATCTCTGGACAAGATCTCACCACAACCACCTTCATTGTAAAAAAGTCTACCTTATATCTAGTCTGAAACAACCCACTTTTAATTTAAAACCATTAATTCTTGTCCTATCACAACAGGACCTCATAAAAAGTCTGTCCCCATCTTTCTTGCAAGCCCCCTTTTAGCACTGGAAGGCCACCATAAGGTGTCCCCAGAGCCTGACATTCTGCACACTGAACAATGTCAATTCTCTAATCTCACTTTCAGAGGAACAACGATCCAGACCTCTGGCTATTTTTGTGTGATTCCTTTGGACCTGCTCCTGTCCCTTTTACTGAGGACTCCAGAAATGGGCACAATATCCCAGGCAGAGATACATGATCACTGTATCCCAGGTTACCTCCAGTCCTGATATCAGTGACTAGCTAACCTGCATTGGTAACTAACATCCCCTAACTAACAGGGGTAACTAACATTACTAACTAACAGGAAAGGGGACTTTTATTTATTCTATTACCTGGCTTAAAAAATTTCCCTCATTGCAGTCCAATTGTCTGCCATGGTTACTCTGAGTGAGTATTCTAGCTGGCACATTACATGCCCTATGGGTTTGTTTGAGGCAGGATATATTAAGTTAGTGCTGTAAGAGTAGAGCAAGAAAGGATAAGAAGTAAATGCAATGGCATTTTAGTCTGGGCAAGTCTAAATGGGGTAACATCCAATTCTGTATTTAGTTTAAGAAATTGGTTGATTTGAAACCAGCCACATCAGGTTTTTTTATAAATCATTATATCTTAAACTGCTTCAGCAAGCTTTTGTAAAGTTTAGGCTGAGTTGTCTACTGCTTACTTTCTGATAATTAAAAGATGATAGAGAGTCAGATTTTGAAAACGTAGCTATTTTCAAGATTGTTCCAGATATGTTTTTGCTTAGAAACAGATTTTTTTCTCATTTTTTTCCTTCAGCATGAGGAACTAGTTGTTTTCTAAAATACTTTCTCTGTAAAATTGTTTTGTAGCACTGAAGAATTGTTCACATTATTTCATATAAACCTCTATATTTCAGCTAAAATATACATATAGTCAAGAGCTTAGGGATGTTCTGGAACTGGTATATCTCTGCTGTTCTTCATTTGAAAGGAAGAAACTGGCTTATATTTTTTTTTAAAGTTAAAAAAACAATATTTGGTCCTCCATTGACCAACTCAGAAATAAAAGCCTATTATCTCCCAGCTGAAAAGGCACAAAAAACCTCAAACATGAAAGGAGAAGGTGTCTGTCCTTCCAAAAGACACCATTCTTTTTGGGAAGGGCATTCACTAGTTAAAAACTTCAAAGAGAAGCTTTACCCATAACATACAGAAATTATGGCCTCTTTTCCTTTTTAACACCTCTGAGTTTGATCTGAATTGGATCCCAAGTAATTTGAAGTTATCAAATAATTGCAGTGAGGACAGACTGAAGGGTCAGGGAAATAATTTGAGGACAAAAGAGAGATCAGAAGCAAGCCATTCAGAAATCAATAAGCCTTAAGAAAAACAGTAAGTTCTTCCGCATATCTGGCTTAGGGGATGAACATAATATTTCTAGATCAGAGCAATAAAGCAGATGAACTAAAGTGCAAGGATTGGTAACAAGCAAAATGTTGATACTCTGATATAGAAAAAGAAACAAAGCAATACTTACTTCTTCATAATAATTGTATCCCCTCCTGTTCTGTTTCATCCATCAATATGAAGGTGATGAGGGAGAATATACCCAGTGAAGTAATTAGGTAATCCTTTATTTTCTACTGATGCTGCAGCCAGAGACCATCAATACCCCAGACTATGTGAACAAGAAATTCTCTCATCTGGAAAACCAGCAGACTTTCCTGGGGTCAGTCAAGTAAAAAGGCATCTGGATCTAAATAAAATTAATGACCTAAGCACCAACTTAACAATTGCATTACTAGCTCTGTGGAAATGTTTTGGGCAACAAGTTTCTTAAAACCTAAGCCTTCATCTTCAAATTAACTTGTTTTATTTAATGATCAACTGTTAGATGTGTCATCACTGTTACTGCTGCGTTATGTTCAAGACTTGGGGGTAATGGCTACTCCATACAGAGATTGATTAGAGTGCAAAACCCCAAAATGTCTTATCTATACCATGTAAAAGTGGTAGCAAGCAAAGAAGGATTCATGAAATCAGGGATGGCTAAGGTTAGAGAAATTACTTGTCAGTTCTGGGCTCTGAATACTAATTATCTTCTGGCCATGATAGCTGAGAATTGGATTCAGGAGAACCGAATTTCTGTCGTAGTCCTCCCCATTGTGCTCTGGATAAGTCTGCCATTCTGTCAGGAGCAACTAAGAAAATAAATGAACCATCTGCTGATAGACCTCATAGCTGTGGTCATCTGATGTGCATTTGAGCAAGTGTTCAAAAGAAATCAGATGTGGTGCTTCAGTGAGAAAATGGAACAATATGGAAATGAAGGCAATGGCTGTCATTCTGAACCATACTGCTAATAATCCAGGAAACCTGGACAAAGCTAAAAAATTCACAACTTGCTCACAGAGTTTGTGAATGAATCCATGATTGCTCTTTTGTTTATCTTTGCACAAATTCAAAAGTATTATCCATTCAAAGACTGGACAAAAATGTAGACAGTTAAAAATCCTAAATATCTCACTCTTGCCTTATAGAATAATAGGATATGAATACATACAAAATTATGAATTTGGAGGAAATAATGACACATGGTAAAGTACTGGTAAAGACTTAGAAATAAAAGGCTTAGAATACATCTAGTGGTTGTGGTGAAATATTTGAATTTACAGCAGGATAGCAGAGGACATTCTCAAAGGGTTGTCTTTGATATAAATCATCAGGAAAAAGAAACGTATCCAGCTTTTAGTTTATATTTATATCAAGTATCTAAATATTATTTTTAATCTTCACAGCTTG
Organism: Petroica traversi; assembly: GCA_025920805.1. Lineage (NCBI taxonomy): Eukaryota > Metazoa > Chordata > Aves > Passeriformes > Petroicidae > Petroica > Petroica traversi. The sequence goes on along the minus strand of JAHLSL010013650.1, from coordinate 132,307 downwards.
TATAAGGTACTAAACAATTTAATATTCTTCTGAACTTAATAGAAGAGGTTTTCAATCTTATCTTGTCAACATTGGTCCCTCTACTGGTTCATAAGCTTTAAAGAATTTATTAATTGCATAGCCTTTCAGGTATTTAAGTATTCAAATTTCCAAGTGACTTTTATCTCAGGCTCCTTATGGCAATCCTCTACTACTAGAAATTGCTAATAATATGACTTTAAACATTTTTCATGAAGTTTGAGAAATGCACTGCTCAGGCCAGCTCTGCTCCTTTATCTGACCTAAGAGTGCCTCTTGGAGGGATTGTGAGAATATTAATACACTATCAGGGGACTATAATAGGAAAATCAACAACTGCAGTGACACATATATCCAAGTGAATACTTTTGTCACAGAAACCTACCAATTTACCTTTAGTACAGTGAAGCTGTGAAAGTTGTTTTTTTTTTTTTAACAGACAAATAAATAATCCCATGGAAAGCCTAAAATGAAATGAGGGAAATCTGCTGGGTTAAACAAAACCATGAATCTTCTGATGGATGTCTGTAGAACAGATTGGTGTGTCTCACTCTCCCTCCTGTTATTGACATAAGTTACTTTCCCGTAACAAGAATGAATCCTGCTGCTATTTGTTTCAGCAGTTTCTTAACTTCAGCTGAAAGAGAAAGAATTTTTTCTTTCTCTTTCAGCTGAAGTTTAGAAAAATCAGTTTCATGGTACTTCATCAAAGCCTACTAGTGAAAAAAAGCGTTCTGGAAACTTGACCACACCTTAGAAGCAACTTGCAGTTCCAAGGTTTAATGTATTCTGAGATGCCTGTACCTATCTACACTATTCAGCAACCAAATCATTAAATACTTTATTACAATAAACAAGTTGCAAAGAAAAGATTCAATAACGTAATTCATAATGCAGCAGTTACTGTGTGTTCTAGTCTTCAGCCACTGTTTAGTCCCTGTGTAACTCTCAAGAAGACTTCCTGTAAAAAATCCCTGCATATATACTTGTACATGTTGAAAGAATTAATTATACACTAACTTTCTACACAAAGAAAATGTAGATTCCTTTTATATTTTTTCCATATTTAATAGTTTCTCTGCCTATTCATAAATGCAAAAAGCAGATAATGGAAACTGAGAAACTGACTTCTGAACTCTTATTTTAATGAAGAAAACCAACTTGCTCCTGTGTTTGATAGAAATAAGTACTGGGGTCTTCCAGTGGTAATGAGAGTGAGTCTGTGAGGTTTATAACCTTTTGAAATATATACAAAGTTATGAATAATGAAAAATAATTAAAGGTTAAAGTGAGTCTCTAAATACTCCAAAGTCTATAGTGTACTTTTCTTTTTTCTTGTCCTATATGCTCCCAGTCTTGGGTTAGATAGAGTACATTCAAAGCATTAATAAAAAAAAAAGTCACAAAATATAATGACTGTCTTTTAAAGAGGATTTTTTGGTTGTAACAGGTTGAACAGATCCCCTGTTTCTGATAATTTTATATAGTAGTATACAAAACCTTCCTTTGTTTTTCAGACCTCTAGTACTGGATTTCCTATGAAAACCCATTATGAGCAGACAATTTAAATGTTGGAAAAATAATTTTAAATATTGAATAACAGAGATCTACATGTCACATACGAGAGGCATCTTCCTTAATAAGTGACTCAAATGTCGGTATCTCTTTAATTTTTTACTAATAGAGTTACATATCAAAATACATAATTTCCATGTTTCAAGACCTTTGATTCTTTACATCTCAGACTAAACACAGAAAAAAGATGTTGTAAGTATGAAAAATGTAATTCCTGCTTAAAGAAAACATTAAAGGAAGAAATTAAATCACTGTTTTAAGCACAGCCTTTGAAGTGAGGGTTGAATTTATAAATGTTATTGTTCTATTTCTGTTAATGAAGTGGATATGCACAGTAGAAAAAATTAAAATGTATAATTGAAACAGAAAGTTCTCGTTAGTTGTAAACAAACATTCATTACCTCTGATAAAGGAAGTTGAGATATTATTCAATTAACCTATCAGTAGAGAATGAGAAATTTCACATTCCTATGTTGAGAATGACCATTCCATATTTCCTTGCACTGTCAAGATTTTTGATCTCATGTGGGAACAAAGGCTATTTTTTAAGTCATTCTTGTGGTGCCAGACAGCACTCGTCTTCACATTTCTTTTCATTTTATATAAAAATGATATTTCATCTAAAATACTGCCAAAGCAGACAAAAGACAAGTCTTGGCTCTGCCTCATTTCCAGACAGGTCTTTGATAAATATTTCAGGTTTGTGAGTACAGTATCTTGCCTAAAAACTGTCTTTTTGCCGAGTACCTTTAGCATTTCATTAACTTCAAGTACGTTTTTTAATTATGCATGTCTTTAAGTAAATGCATGTATTTGCATACCTAGATAGCTGGGTATATTAAAGGTCACAGGAATCCAGTTTTTCTGGCAAGACGTGATCTTTCAAAATTCTGGATGATTAATAAATTTCTTGATGGCTCAGAACTATATTGATTTTCTTAGCAGGATATTAAATACACTAAATAACATTACATAGTGGTACTTCACAATAGGTGAGAACAGTTTTGTGGAATTTAAAGAGTCAAAATAGAATCTCAAACACAAAATGGAAAATGTTGCTGTTTTCAACAGCTTTCTTTGTCTTTTCTAACATATCCTGAGGACACTATTTGAATATTTTTAGAGGTTCTTGACTGAAATTTAATTTTTTTTTCCAAGTTCAACAACTTAGACTTGTGTTGATTGTGCAAACATAAATAGAAAATACTGGACATGCAGTGTCCAGGTGTCTGCACGTGTTTTCCCTGTAGGTTTAATTTTTATCTCTCTCTAATTTGGCATAGTTACTAAAATTGTCTGAGCATTTAAATGCATTGTTGTCGTGCTTCAGTGGGCTTGTTCTGTGTAAGAAAGGCCTTAATTGGTTCTCCATTGCACAATAATATTTTTCTGTGCTTCAGCAGCCTGAGCTATTCTGAATTTAAATGTAATAAAGATGAGAACTCATGTTCTCTGAGTACCCTGTGGCATAGGTTATGAGGTAAATATCCTCATATCCTCAGGTAAATTGTCTCTGCTGTAAATAAAAAATCAGTGAAAAGAAGTATGCCTCCTCAAATTCTGATTGTTTTGTTTGGAAGCATTGAAAAATTAATCCACCTTGACACTAAGTCCATGTGAGTTTAAGCAGGATGGCTTCTTGGTAGCTCAGCACACCACCTTTAATATTCTTTAATATATAGTGAGGGTGGATACATGCAGACTCCTTAAGGATTTTTGAAAAGTAGCAATTAACTCCCTTCCATAGCTTTTGTCCAGAGCAACTAAATCACAGTAGTCCCAGAATCACAGAATCTTCTGAACTGGAAGGCACCCTCAAGGATCACTGAGTCCAGCTCCTGGCCCTGCACATGACATTCCCAAGAATCACACCCGCTGCATGTGAGAATTGTCAAAGCAATTCTTGAACTCTGCCAGACTTGGTGCTGTGACCACATCCCTGAGGAGCCTGCTCTCTACCACTTCCTGGCTGAAGAACCTTTCTCTAAAAAGCCCAAAAGCATTTCACAGTTTTCCGTGTCACTTATTTCTCATTGAACACATAATTTCATTACAATCTGTAACAATAGCTGTTGACAAACATCCATCCACATTTGTCTTGGTAATATATTTTATAGGAGGATATATGTTGTTTTCAAAGTTGTTTGTAAGGACCTGCTCCAGCAAGTTGCACTATCGGGTTTAACTGTAAGTCTAAATATTTCTGTTATTTCTTATATTATGAACACAAATTGAAGTGCTTTGCTTAGCCTGGATACAAGATGATTAATTATTAATCTGCTCACCTTACTGACCAGTTAACAACAGCCTTAATAACTTCACTAGTTGTATCTTTCAAAGTTTCTCCAAATATGTTCTCCAAATAATGACAACAGTAAAATGAGGACTCTGTTGTCTACTGTTACCTAAAGTACTTTTCCTGCATTGAAAACGTTAAAATGATGCATAATTTAGCAGAGTGCGAATGAACGTTGCAAGTGCAAAAAACTTCCTATGTTTATTTGACTAAAATTTCTCCTTAACCTTCTATATCAAAATCCTCTAGTACCTTTCTTTCAAATATTATTACCAACACTTTAAAAGGTTTAGGGTGGGTCATTGGCTTATGTGGGTTGTTTTGGGTTTTTTGTTGTGAAAATATTTAGAGAAAGAAGAAGAATCTATTTTGGATTTTGGTAGATCACCATTGTGTAAGACAACCCTGGCTCAAAACAGTAATCCACATTAAATATATAGATAGAACAAAGGTTTAGACTGAAAGCAAAATTAGTTCAGTAGCAGACTGGGCTGTTCAAACAAGAAAAAAAAAAAAAAAGGAAAACAACCAGCCAAAATTTTGAGATACTAATCACTCCTGAATCCAATGGAAGGCAACAAAAGAGCTTTCAGATTCCTTTAATTAAGAAAAATTTTCTGTTCAAAAAGCATACGTGAAAATTGTTTTTAAGTTGTGTGCCATGGAGCATTTTCTCAAGGACAGCAAAGGATGACCATTCAATTGCAGCCTGATTGGATGTAGAAAAGGTGTTATGATGAAGAGAACAAGCAAAATTCCTTGCACAGGCTTGGAAGGTATGGGAATTGTGAGCAAGGAAATGGAGGTAATAGTTGGCTTTCAGAGCAGGCTTCTCCGATAGATGAATGATTAAAAAAAAAATTCTGAATACTGGTCATCCCCTCAGACCAGTATACTCACATTTTTCATATCAGAAATACTAAAATTATGCTCAAATTTGTACATTCATGTCTTCCAGCTAAATACTTTACAGAACAAGACAGATATCGAAGTCACATACTCCACAGAGTACCTTCTAAGGTACAGTAATCATATTTTAAAAACTAATGCTGTTTCAAAAGAATGGAATAAAGGAAACCTGTCACATTACAAATTTAATTCAGAATCAGTTTTCCTATGGCAAAGTAAGTTTGTCATAAACTACAAATCAGACCTGAAACAAAAAGAAAATGCCAGGAACAAAATTTGATAGAGCATGTCTACAGGCTGTTCCAATCATAAAAGTAATGGCATACCTTCAGTAATGTAAACAGGACACGAAACATCCTTGTTATTAGGAAAGATTTGGGAGGATCATCCAACAATAAACAATCATCTGTACGCAAGTTTGTGTCTGTGTAACTACTTTCTTCAAATTCCTTCTGCCTGAATAACTCTTTCTTTTGGCTTAAGTGTCAATCAAAATGCATGACTGAAAGCCTAAAACTGAGTTGAGGGTTTGACATAACAGCAGACTCCAGTGAGACCACTTACCTCTGGTAAGAGAACAAATTGCTGCAAAACTGCCCTGGATTCCTAAGTCTGCAAAGTCCACAGAGTCAATGAGCACAGCATTCCTGCCCTTCTGTCAAGCAGGCATATAGTGTGGGCTGAGCAGTTGTCTTGAACGTCATTACACTTCCCGCAGATCCCCACGAGTCCTGGATTTATTCTTTCCTTTGTTCTGTACAAATTCAATAAATTATAAATGATGTGACATATAAATGGACTGAACGAGTTCTTCCAATTATTTTGATTCAGTTAGTTTCTCTCCATGTCAGGCTCATCTGTGTGATAGCACAGTAATATTTACATGCTAGTAGCATTAAAGTTTGAAGCAAAATTTTAATAATTTTATAGAATTTTGAACCTTATCCAAAAAACACCACTTTTTTTTTTTCACCTTACTAACTAACAGGCAAAGGATTTTCAGTAATATTTCATTGGTAGCTGGTTTTTAAAAGACAGATGCATTAGATGCTGAAAACAAAAAAATATCTTCTTTGGAGATGGAGACCTATATTATGAGAAAATATCAATAATGAGGAATTATCTGTACAAATAAGGTTTTTATTTTTCTGGGCAAATTCACCTATGAAATGGTAACGTAGATTACACAGCAAACCTCAATAACACTTTCATTAATATGTCTTCAAATATCATTCTTCTGAATATAATTATTTGAAATCAGTGTACAGCATGTCAAATTTCTTCTTTAAAGATTTCTAGGTGCACGAAATACCAGTAAGGTGCTTGTGTTTGCCATATTTCCTATTACGTATACAGGACTTTAAAAATCTTGTTGATTTATGTGCAGAAAGAATCATTACAAATGCTGCTGCATTTATCAGACAGTGCATTAACAGACACAGGTTTCTAATTCATGAATAAAAGATCCTAGATTTATTTTCTTTTCATATGGGAGGAGAAGAGGAAAAAGGAAAGGTTACTTTTCATACATCTCAAGAAAGCAGTAAAACACTTTTAGAAAGAAAATTTGTTGCTCAAAGTTTCAGTGAAAAAATAAGTGGATTATTATTATAATAAGAAGAGAGAGAGGGAAAGGCAATGAGGTTTTATAGGTGGAGGGAAGTGTATTTCAGCTATAAAATGTTGTATATTACAAGCACAGGATGCACAGGCTTTAAAGAAACTTGTTACACTTTTTGCAGCATATCATATCACAAACCACTGGCTTATGGGCCGTGCACCTGGAGTCACAAATATCATTGTTGTGTTTTATGCTGCTACCATAGCCTATTCTAGGTATGACAGCTTTTTACTTTCATGAACAATCTGTCACCTCAGTGAAAGAAATCAAGCTTGTGAAGAAAATGTTTGGATTTTTTCTTCTTCCTTTTTTTTTTTTCCTTATGACAGTAAGCAACCTGCTATCAATGCAATTTCACCAGTACTATCCTTGTCACTCTGGGGGAAACAGCTGTTACCTCTAACTATATCCTGTGCATTCTTAAGTTTTATCTCAACCTCTGTATCATCTGTGTTAGAGAGGCTTTATTGCTTTATTGCAGAAAAGTATGTTTTCTGAAAGGAGGTTAAAAGTAAAAAACTGCAGTTTTGTGAGTGTACTGTACTTTGAAGAAAATGAATTTTTTTAAATGGTTAAAAATGCACAAGTTCTAGAGGGCAAGCATAAACTAAGTAAATTACAGCTTAAAAAAAAAAAAATAAGAGGGAGAAAAGGAAGACCCAAAAATTTATACCATTCCAGTAGCAAAATCTGTTCCCATACAAACTGCTGAAGTACCTGAATTTGAATTAAAAACCTAAATAAAATGTTGTGCAAAAGATTTCTTCTTTTCTCTGGATCAAAAAAACCTACAAAAGGTTGTCAATTTTGAGCTTCCCATCCCTAACTGATTGTAGTTTCACATAAACTGATTGGAATCTTGAAAATTATATCATTTATATATATAGTGAGTGAACAAATATTACATAAAGAAGTCAAAATATTTTCATTTCACCTTTCCATGACTTTTGTTTTCAACAAAACAGAGAATAGTAAATTATTAGAATTTTGACTTGCTTTGATTGCTACAAATTATCATAAGATCATAATGTCTTCAGGTTAAATTATTCTAATTCGTCTAAAGTCACATTTGAGAAGACATTAGAATACAGTGTTCTTTCTCAGGATGGACAAGCACACCTGAAAATTTGATCCGTACAGAAATTGTCATGTGCTATGTCTTTCTTCAGATGAACATTTTTTTCCTTCCTGATTCTCCAGATGATCAATTTTGACTTAATCATCTTTACAGCAGTCTAGGACTGTTCCACTTACCACAAAAGCAGGAGAGTATTTAGTAGATTCTTGTTGACCTTTGGGAAATGCTTGCACCCTGGTGTTGTGAGGGTTTTCCTTAACACAGATGTGTGAGGGATTGTGCCTGTCACATCTCTGCTCTCTGTGGTCATACTCTGGTTACCTGTCTGTCTGCTGCTCCCTGTGCTAATTCAGGTTTATTCTCCTGTGCACATAATTTGGACAGTTTGAGGAAACTTGATTTTGGGATAGGGGTGAGTAAGGTCCATCTACCTCCCTGTCACTGTGTTCAGAGCAATAGTAAGTTGTTACCAGAGGAGTGTTCACAGTGTATAAATGAGAAATATTTCTCCTTCCTACATGAAACCCTGTGTCAATGAAAGTCTTGACTAATACCTTTAAGGACAAGGAAAAAAAAAGTTGTGAGGAGGAAAATAGGACTGAAGACATAGCTAGAGACCCCAGTGGTGACAGCCCTTCCTCGCACTCTGGAAATACAGCAAGAACTGTTATTCTGGCTGTGGTTAAGGATCTTTTGAGGTTTCCCTATGATGAGGATAGGGATTTGCATCCAGGCTAGACAGTCACATTTTTCATGGTGTTCATTCCATGTAAATGAACCCTTGGGTTGAAGAAGGCAACACAGAGCCCTGGAGAAGATTTGGCAGTGCATGATCACTGATGATAGTTTAGGAGAAACCCAAAAGAGCTAAATCCAGAGTCTGAAAGAGAGCTAAATCTAAGTTAAAAAGAAAAAAATTATAATTTCTTCTGTTAATTGCATCATATTTTTGGCTTTAAAAGGTTATAATTTTGGGGGGGTTTTGTTTCTTTTTTTATTTTATTTCATTTTGCTGTTTTTCTTTGGATAAGAGAATTTTTGGGGTGTTATTATATTATTAACTTAAAGATTTCCAAAAAAAACAAGACAGGAAAACTCTATCAGAAAATATGTTTTCAGCTTTTATAATTAAATTTTAAATCAAATTTTGGATTATTCTGTTTTTCAGATAATCATATATGTTTACAGTGGCATAATAAATCTAATAATGACATTTTATAAATAGATTCAATGATTTTTTTTCTGAGTAAATAACTGATCAGCAAGGTAGTGTGTTGGTGCAAAAACATGTGTATGAGCTGGAAAGCCATAGATAAGAAATTCTGCATTTGGATTGGAGTTCTCTAGTCTTGAAAATGCCCCATGAGAGCCTGTGTAGTCCCCACTAACACAGACTCTTAGAATTACCCTGGGATTTTACATTACTCCGTGTAGTGATGTGAATCAAATTTGTTTCTGTTAATACGAACCTTAAATGTTTTTCTACAGCCTGTCTCTTCATATATTACTGAATGTCCCCATTATATTGTACAAGTAGTTTGCTTTAACCCTTTCCAAAAAAGAGATTGCAGAATTTTTGTGAGTACTTGCATTATTCTGTCATAGAAACATAACTGATGCATGAAGCAGATGCTAATAGCAGTGGCAGCAGCAGCAGATGTTGTGTGCTGGGTGGGGTGTGAGACTTGAGAGGTCCACAGGGAGTGTCTGAGGGGACTTCTGAGCTCCTATCTCCCTTGATCTTTGTGTATGTAGGGACAAATTGGCAGCTGAAAGGCCTCACAAGAGAGGTGGGTGACAGATGGGCTGTGTCCCATTACCAGTTTTAACAGAGCGAAGCTGCAATACATGCCCAGGTGGATCACCAGCAAACACGGCAGGCACAGAAAATGGAAGCGTTCATGGCAGTTCTTGTGGAAAGGTGTGCAGAAAGGGCTGTGCACTCTGCCAGTTATTGGGTTGCTGTCTGCTCTGCTTGCCCACTGGTTTAGGCTGCAAACCAAGCTGTCAATTCAGCAAACTGTGACTGTACAAGTCTATCCAGCAGCCTGAGCTTTTCAGAGAATAAAGAGCTTCTTAATCTGTGTTTTTATGCTAAAAATGTGGTGGTAGAGACAATCTATTGGTATCTGCAGCTGACAGGAAGCAGCGACCTTGGAAGGTTAACCTACGTTGGGTGGACGTGTCACCAGGACAGACTTACTAGGGAAGCTGCTGTTGAGGTGCAGGGCCTTAAAAACTGTATTGTTGCCCACTGGGTAGAAGAAGGTGGAAGATCCACCTGCACAAAATATGGTATGGTGAAATCACTCAAGCAGTGGGAGGAGGAGCTGCAGAAGGAAGTAATCAGGTTACACAGTATAAAGGAGAGAGGACCAGATATAATTATCTAAAACAGGAAGGAATAGTAATGACCCATGGCACTGACAACCAAGGACTACCAAATGATGTCAACAGTGAACATACAACATCTTAGAGGAGGGGCCATGGTCTGTGGTGACTCATGGGAGCAGGATATCACTTCACTCTCTCTTTATATGCACCAACTAGCAAAAGACAAGGAACTTTTACAGTTACCAAGACCAATGGGCAAGATTCACAGGGAGAAACTGTGCCTTCAGCTCATAATTAAAATTGCAAAAGGAAGTGATGAGTGCTGATGGTGGGTGACTTTTGACAGGCACAGAGACACTCACCTGATATACATTTGAGGGATATTTGTATCTTGCCAGGAGACAGAATTCAGTTTGCTGTACAGAGATTGTCATAAGTGGTTAAAAGCACAGACTACTATCCTCTGCATCTTTTCCATGTGGGCGCAAATACGAGGAAAACTTATGGCAAATCACCCAAGGTCCCCAGAAGGGACAGATATTCAAGTCATCTTGATGTTCAAGACCCTATTTTGCCAGTCAACAACCAGGGTACAGTTGATGTATTATGCAGACCAATACCTGGCTTTGTGGCTGGTGCTGTCGTCAGATCTTTGTTTCTTTAAAGAATACAGCCTATTGGATGGAGATGGGATCATCTTATTTAGAAGAGACATGAAAATCTTCATTAGTGATTGGCTCAGTGAATTGTGTTTTAAACTAAGAAATCTGGGGTTATGTTCCACAGCTGTGACACTTGTATATCCACAAACCATGAGGCAGTTGAATGCATCTACTGGTGCATTCCTCACTATTAGAGTATTCTTGCCAACTCTTTCTGAAGGCAAATGTATAGGCAACTTAAGTGCAAGTATACCAACACAAATAATCTGGGCAGGAACTGGAACTGGAGCCCTGTGTCCAGTCTGAGATTTTGGATATCATATGAATCACAGAAACATGATGGAAAAAAGCATATTATTGGATGTGTATGATGGATGACTATTAAATCTTTTTGAAAGATAAGAAGGGAAGAAGAGGATTTGGAATTGTGTTTTATGTAAAAGAGAAATGTGTGTAGAGGTATGCAGATATGGAGATCGTGAAAGTTCTTGGGATCAAGACCATGGGGGAATATTTTGTTAGGTATCTATTACTGACCTTCCTTAGTGACAAGGCCAAAAATGTCTTTCTTCAACTCCTCAAAAAACTCTTGGATCAAGAGAATCTTGTCATCATGACTGATTTCAATTACCTTGGCATTGTTTGGTAAAAGTAAATAGCTCTTCCAGCCACAAGATGTTCACCAGATTAATGGAAATCATTGAGCTGTTTTCAGATACAGATACTGGAAATTCAGATCAAGGACAGGGTGTTGCTGGATTTACTGCTCATAGACTCAGCAGATTTAATTTGACAACATAACTTCAAATGGTAACCCGGGATGCAGCAACCACAGTATTGTGGATTCCAAAATCCTAGTGAGCACACTGAAATTCAGTAGTAGAGCAAACACCCTGGGCTTTAGAAGAGACAACTTCAATGTACTAAGACACCAGCTGTGAAGGAGGCCATGGGAAGCAACCATGGAGGGCAAAGTACCTTGTGTGTGCTGAGAGTTATTCAAGAGCAGCCTCTTAAAAGCACAACAGGAAGCTACAAGGAGGTTGAAGGTTCTCTCTTCACAAGAAAACAGATAGAGAAGGCCAGGGGATTGGATATAAGTTGTACTGGAAGAGGTTTCCTCACAACACAAGAAAGAAATTTTTTACAGTAAGATCAATCATTCAGTGGAACATCTTTCCCAAGGGACACAATAAAGTCTTCATTGTTGGATGTTTTCATGATGTGATTGGACAGAGATTATAAATAGATAGATAGATAGATAGAGGGATAGACGGACAATGTGGTTCAAATTCCATTTCCTATGAAATATTGGATTAGGTGATTTTTTTGAGGTAATTTCTAACCAGGTCTCTTATATATTTCTATCTACCACCATCACATTCCTCTATTTTCAAGGAGAGAAATGTGGTACTGAACATCTGCTGTTTTACAGGATATGTTCAAAAATGCATAAAACTTATTCTTCCAACACACAGATCTGTTTGTTTTTTTTTTAATATCTTCAAATAACATATCAATTTTCTTGACTAGATCTACTTTTGTATTACATTTAAGTCTGATTTGGATATTTTCTTGGAATCTGAGCATGTGAGAAAGTGAAAGCAATCACTGTAAACAGATACAATTTGTTTATTTAGTCCTCTAATACGGCTGTCTATGCCTCAAAGTCAGTTAAATAGATGTTTAATAGAATGAATATGGAGGAATCAATACAATAATCCATATTAATAGAGCCCCTCCTCATTGATTTGGTGAGTTTTTTAGGAGGTAGAAACATCTGTGTTTGTCTCAGTGATGAAACTTCTGGAGAGTTTGATAAAACAGAATTTAATGCTTATTTTTATATGTGTTCTTTCATCAGCTGAAATAGTCATGAACAGAAGTAACAGACTTATCCCACCATATCCAATCATGCTTCCCCCATCTTACAGAGAAAAATTCTCCCTCAGTGGGAAATGGAGTAATCTATGTTTATGTTTTGCATCTACAGCTCAACACTTAGTTCATCTAAATACACCTATTCCTGTCTAGGAAGCAGTGCAAATATCTTTAAAGCATACATTCCTCACTATCTACTAACAATTCTAATATTTTTTTCTTCTACTCAAGATATTCTTGCACAATATGCCCTATGCATTTCTGAATATATATGAATATTAAAATTCCTCATACACTGGAGCATTTACAACATCATCTGGTGAAAAAATATATATGTAACAAATAAATAGTACTAAAAAATTTCAGTCAAAAAATAAAATGTTATATGCATATGAATATGCTATGGATATTGCTGCAATTAGCATTTTCCTGTAAACGTTGTAACCCAGGGAAGTTAATTGGAAATTATGCATGTTCACCCTTATAAATATTTAAAAAAAGAAAGATTATGGCACGGTTTCATTGCTTTTGGAAAAATTAATTTTTATATCTATAAACAACAAATGTGTATAGCAGCACTTTCAAAGACAGCAAAACTCTTATACCTAGTACTTTCCCAGTTGTTTGCTGGATTTTTGATGATGTCTCTTGGAAGATATGAGAAATTTTAGACTTCAGGCATATCTTTGTTGAAACAGCAACGTAAGGTACTCCCGGTTAATTTCTTCATAAGCTCAATCATTTTTTTCATGTTCAGACTTAATAATTAAGGTTATAAATCAAAGCACTCAGAATTCTGAAAATGAAGGACTTTGAAGCTGAGAAGCAGTGCCATATATCTTGCTTGTGCAGATTAACATGAAGTCTCTAATCACACAGTCTTTAAGCACACAGTCCAGAAATGAATGGACCCTTTTAGTTTATCCAGGCTGCCCTGGCTTAAAAATATACCAGAATTGCTGAATCCAGGAGGATATTGCCTATATGCTTCAGGTCAACTTGTTGAAATACCCAGAGTTTATGAATGAATGTGCCAAACACTGCTTCAATCTGGTGGGAGAAACAAGAAGAAAAAATGATGTTTCAGCTGAAGCAGCAGAGCAATTTTTGGTGGCAGTTCTGCTACAGGGCTTCTATGGGATCCTTGACAAATGATTAAAACTGGGCTTTGCAGCATACATCACATGTAGTTTGCTCTGCTCTGGGAGATGATTTGTAGAAGTGTTTACTAAAGAAAGCCACAAAGGGGCTAAAAATATAAGTAACCTGAAAAATCAAAACACAGACCTTCAAAAGATGAAAGGTACATTAAACCATACTGAGCTTTACACGACTAAGGAGAGACCACTAAGATACACTTGCCTGCAATGTGGATATGCACCTGTCTGTCAGCATTTGGTGTATTTTTAATTTGGAAGCCAAATGAATTTTTTTCACCCTCAGAACAAAAATTAAATATAGGTGCTCAGCAGCTATCAGGAGACCTTCATTGCTTAGAGTAAAAGGCAAACCAAAGAAAAATAATTTTTGAAGTCTCGGTTCATAAAGTCGTGGAGGCTGAAATTACCCATCAAATTCTTACTGGTACCAGTCCCAGTTGTACAGAGTCCCATAATTCTATCTTCATTCCCTCAAATTTCAAGTGAGTCCAAATAATTACTAGCATCATCAAGATTAAATATGGATTTTGACTCATCAGATTTACAAATGTAGGTACTGTGCAAAGTTTCATGCCTGGGCACACTTAAACAGCAGCTTTATAACATCTAAAATCCACTAATGGATTTTTGTCTGAATTGGGTGGAATGTTCTATTCTGTTGCAAAGACAATGGTATATATATTTAACATCTTGGAACAGCCAGTGTGCTACATCTGAGTAGTATTTTTGGTACTTATTTAAAACACTGAAAACCAGAAAATACTGGCTGTATGGGGACACCTCAGTCTAATTTAAACAGAAGTAAACTGTCTGTGCCCCCTTGAAAGGACAGTCACTGTATAATCTCATTATATCTCCCCATCCCAACCCTATCTCTTCACAGAACTAAATTTCTCATTGTTCTGTGTGGAAGAAACATTGATCTCACATTTCTCTAAGACCAGTCCAATTTTGACCAATCCAATTTTAACCACTCTTTACATTCAGCTTCAGTTGAAACCAAGATGTTCAACTGTGCCATAGCTCATGCATGACAAACCCTCATCTAGCTACATTAGTTCCAGTAATTTGTGATTTGGACATCACTCTTGATCTGTTCTGATGTTTCATGCACAGCAGCCAGCAGGGAAATGGGAAGGCCATTTCAGAGTCATTGCTCAGATTCTAAGCAGCAGAGTTTATATTCAGTGTTTCTTCAACACTACTAAGTTTGTTCCACTGCAATGCAACATACTATTTTTAAATTCACCAAAGCTGTATATTGTAGTAAATAATAATGTTTCCTTAAGAAAAAAAAGAAATAGTTAAGCTCTCAGCTGGGTCTATTCCATTAATAATGGCAACATTAACTTCTCAAATATAACGATAAGATCAATAGTCAATATGAACAATCAGATCTCAAATGATATAAAAATGAAGGGGAACTAAAAAGATATCACCATGGTGCTATTTCATACTTCTTCAAGTCTTAAAAAGAAAGTGAAAAAAATGTGTTCTGATTATGATCTACACCTTAAAAGTAGTTAAGTATCCACTGAATGCTTTATTTTGTTTGCGCTCTGACAACCTGTGATATGCCCTCATCTATCAACGTGACACTACAAAGAAATCATGAACCTTATCTAACGAATGATAATGACTTTCTTCTTGAAAAAATAGTAAATCTGTATGTAATCAATTAAGCTTAATCCACAATTAATTTAGCTAACTTTATCAATTCAGACAGCTTTGGAAATTATATAAGTTGAAAATCTCATGTTGTCAAATATGGTGCAATCAGAGTGAACAATTAATGTATGATAGAGTTTGATTAGGGTGATTAAAATCAATCTATAGTCACAGCAAAAAAAATTTAATTGAGGATGAAGGTAGTTGAAGACATAATAATCAACACACAGCTAGAAATGTTTGCCAGCTATCTTCAATCTATGTTACCAGAAAATATGTAATCATCAGTAAATGTGTAGCAATTCTCACTGTGAATTTCTTAATTATCAGAGTGTAGGACATATTGAAAGCATTGAAGTGAAATCTTAAAAACAATCCAGTGGTAACTTGTTGATTCAGTTTACACAAAATTAAAGTGTGAGTGGGAATAAATTATTTCTGCATATGCTTATTCATTTGGTTTACACAGATGCATACTAGAGAAACTGAAAATTAACCTTTTTCAAGTAGACCAGATAATCAACATAGAACATAAAATGGAAGGTATTTTGCATCCTATATTAGATCTCAGTGTTTTAACATTTCAGTTATTTCTTAACAAGCAAAAGACAACTCATATACAATTTTTTCCCCCATTAAAGCCTGTCTTCCTTATTACTAGATGCATTTAGAAAGGAGAATATAAAATCATTAAATCTGTTATTCAGAGCCATTCAAAACAGTGTATTTGATGGGTTGTAAAGTACAAAGGAACAAAACAAACTTACTACGATGGTGACAAAAAGGTAAACACACTGGCCACCATTAGAATATAAACATTGTAATCTCTAACAAATATGCTCACTTCATGTCAATGAAATATTTTTTGACATCTTAAAACTTAGCCACGAAAATAACAAGAATTAGGCAGCCATCTTAGATCTTGGGGTGTGCATGTGTCACACTTTCCACCTTTCCCAGGATGGAAAGGATTACATCATTTTGTCTCCTACTCAGCCACACACTTCAGCCTGTGCTTCTCTTCCAAGAAGATGGAGTTAGAGAATTCTACTTAAAGTTCATTTTCCCAAGAACATTTAAAGAGCCAGATTCAAAGTCCATTGATACTTAAAATGCTTACTTGAGACTTGTGATTCAATGTTTTTTATTGCTCTCTTCTAACGTTTCAGCTTTATACTTGAATCTAACTGGTTATCACAAATGGATTTGAGAGTTAAATAAGTCCTTTCCTACTGCCCAGGCCTCTGGCAGCAGGTAGTAACCTTATTGAAACGACCAGCACTTCAAAACCCCCTCCCATTTGCAAGTTCTTTTAATAATGACTGATTCTGTCTATTATATAACAAATTATTTATTAATAGACGGGAAACCTATTGACTATAAGACTTAAAACAAAACTAATACTACATAGGTATAAAAACAAAAAGGAAAAGCTACTAGTAGAATTTATACAGTGTACGATAAGGTACCTTTGAGTTACAGCTAGCCAAGAAATAGTATAAGCTTAGGATTCAATGTATCTTACCATCCAATCATTGGTGCAGCACGCATCGAGATTCTTTCTCTTGATCTCCGGAGAAGTAACCACGAGCCTGCGTCCAGGACTTGGGGAGAAGTCCCTTACATATGGTGTGTGTGTATGGAAGCTTCTGCTTCATGGATAACTCGTGTGCCTTTTATAGCATAAAACGGTGTCTCTTGACTCATCAATTTTTCTTTATCTCTTCCTACACTTGTTTTCCAGATGTTTACCTCTACGGCCTGAGCCTCCTGGTGCCAGAGAGACCCTGCTGAGTCCTCCGACTCCAGGGTTATCTCTGGTGTTCCATTAACTCTGGTATGCAGGAAGGTGGGGTGAATGCCACTGCCACACACTGGTTTCCAACAACATAGTTTGCCATCTCCTTTCATCCACTCTCTTAATTTCTTATTTTCTTCTTTCATCATAGCTTATTGGGCCCTGCCATTTGTTACTGGGATTTATGGTAGTAAAGTCTCTACTTAGGGGCACAGTTAAAGTATTTTAGTTGAAACAGAAAAGCTGCAGCTCCCAGTTCCATGTTTGAATAATTTGTGCTCTAGACTTTCCCAAAGCCATATGGGCAGCAAGGCATAACTGAAGCCCAGCGACAATAACATTTGTGTGATGTCCTTACCACAACAAACTCTCCTGTACTGCATAGTTATACTATGCTTTCCAGGAAGTAAAAGAGTAGGGAAAATTGGAACTAATTCAGTCTTTATCCTGTTTAGTTTGAGAATTTTCTTACCTTTTGTTTTTCCACCATTTCCAGCCCCACAGATCACCTGCGCTCAGTTTTTTCAGGTTTTTTTTTGCTGTGATGCCTGTTTCAAGTAGAAATCACTCTACTGTGGGAAGGTAGAGCTTCAGGGGAAATTTTGGACTAAATCTAACAAACACTCTTGGATGAAAAAAAAAAAGAGAGAATAAAGAATCTTTAAAAACATGGCTTAACATTGTCTGCTATAACAATATTAACAGTAGGAGTAGTAGTAGTAGTAGTAGTAGCAGTAGTAGTAGTAGTAGTAGTAGTAGTAGAAGGATACCACTGCCACTCCCTGAAAGTAAATTTTATTTAGTTATTTCTTTGCTGTTTCCCAACTGATATTTTACATGGTTTTTAATCCTCTTAAGTGGCCCTAAGTGATTAGCAGAGAAATTCCTTTCTTCTTGTACTCTGCAGCAGGTTTTTTTTGTGTTCACAAAACCTACAACACGGAGTCTTCAAAGTCACTTGTTTTCAAAATAACTATTGTCTTGACCTACATGTTGCTGTATTAGTATAATATCAGTGTCTGAGGCACAAGAACATCTGCAGAGTCATAGCCATACAAACTGAATTGTCACTTGCAATCTGGGTTTGCAGATCTGCCTAAGCATGAAAACCATTGTTTGAGATTATTACATTTCAATCTGATATACAGACATCCTGACATATTAATATATCATAAAATTTGTTTTAAGAATTGACAGTATGACAGCAGAAGTGTTAACCAGATTTTATGTTTTTCCTAGGATTATATCTGTCACAAGAAATTAGGATACAGTTTTATTAGTATCTTTCATTTTAAACGACATGCTAACGATACAATGTTTGTGTATGCCATGGTATTTTGATAGATTAAAAGACCTTAAGATTCTACAGTTTGAAAGTTTATGCAAAGATCAGTCATTAATTTTAATTTATTTTTCAAAAGTATGAGTGATCAAACCATATGGTGAAGTCTTTTGCTTACACATCACACATAAAGACATAAATAAGAAAGAAGAATGCATCTCTGAAGTGCTGCCATGTTTATTTTGTTTTATTATCCCTCATAAATATCTGAAGTTCAGGGTTATTTCAGATACTGAGAGCGATTAAAATATCCTTAAATTCTCAAATTTTTATTTTACTATTTAAATTTTGAAAGTAAAATATTCCACTTGGTAATCCACCACTAAAGAAGGTCCCAGAGTTATAAGAATTTTTGAGCTCTCTTACTTGCAGTAATAATTCCTATATTTTCATTCCAGAAAAAAACAGTAAATCTCAGAAATCAAGGTGACATTTAGAAAAGATTGGTGATTGCTAAAACTTGGATTTCCTGTTAGCTGCTGTTATAGATTAGTTATTTGATATTTAGTGATTTAATTATAGAAGAAAATACTCTTCCTGTATTAGATGTAAGAACACAGGCTTTCTCTTATTTTATGCTACATTTTTCTCACATGTCAACCTGTCTAAATCATCCCTATCAAGATATACTAACTTAACAGAATTTACATGTTCAAAAAGATGGAGTATTATTTGTAGTGTAACCTTTGGTTTGACTGGTAAATAAAACCTACATCGGTGTTTACATATATTTTGGTGATAGTAAGCAATTTCTCAATGACTAAAAACTTTTATTACGCTCTTTCTAATTGCAAGCTTTCAAAATGTTTTTTAAATTGATTTAGTTCTCATGCTTCACTTTTTAAAAATTATTGGGTTGCTATATTCCTTTAAAATGGTATCTTAAAAAAATCCTGAATAAAATGAAACAAGGAGCAATGCATTTATTAACAGGAAGAATTGTACCCCATGTAACTAAGACATTTAAAGTAAATCAATGTTTGATTTAGTCTTTCAAGACAGATTGTCTGAGTTAACAGTAGGTTAACTACTAGGGTACATCACAGCTTTCCAGTACTTAGAGGGTTGTGGCAAAGAGAATGAAGACTCTTTCAGAGTCACATGAAGAAAACAAGAAGAAACGGTTACAAGATGCACTGGAAGAAGTTTTATCTCAACATATGAAAAAACTTTTTGCATTAAGAGCAATTATTCACTGGAATACTCTCCCGGCAGGATGTGAAACTGGTAGGTTCTCAAGATGGAACTTGTCAGAATGCTAGACAAATTTCCTCTTGGATCTCTCTCCTATGAAAGGCTGAACTAGATGATTTTTCAAACTCCCTTCTCACCTGGACTATTTTACTGTTCTATGATATAGGTCTATGAATAATTATTTAGATGAAACAACATTTTGTGAGTCTGGACCTTAAATACAGGTGAGGATGCATGCAACCAGCACTGTCCATTTCCTGATAACTGAGCACACAGTTATGTGTATATATCCTGCTCTGCTCTTACTCTATGTTGGATCTTTCACTCTTTCCCCATTCATCTTCATACATGTATCTAATTCAGCATATTTAACCTGCAAGATTTATTTTTTTTTCCTCTCAGCACCCAGTGTAGTTTCATTTATAAGAATATTCTTCAGGAATATGGTGTAATGCAAAACCATTATGATAATAATTTCTGAAAATATTCTCTGTAACAATGTTCAGAGAGGGAAACAGCTGATCACATTCCTCCTCTTAAAAATATTCCTTTCTCACCGCTTTTCAAGAAAGATAGCCTTTTCCCATGATTTAAAGTGGTCCTTTGTTAAGTTCTATTTGCAGCCTTTCTATTAACTTTAGTGATTAGATGCTTATAATCTGAATTAACCATCATTGTTATGGACATTCAGATGCTTGGGTATATATGAATCCATCTCCTCGCATCAGCAAATGTGTGATTACGCTGCCAATTCAGCTACATTTCTGTGGCAGAATGTCATAAATTATCTGTGTTTTTATGGGGAAACAAATCACAGTGAATCCTCAAGCCTAATAGGACTATTTTCCTCTTTGACCCCTTCCTCCTGTTTTTGGGTAGGTTTCATCCCTGGGCTCAATGTAATATGTCATCACATCTGAACACCACAGTTATATCCAGCACAGAAGCCAGTGGTAGGTCAAAGAAGCACAGAAGTAGCCACTTCAGGCTCATGAGATTGTAGAGAATGAGAAAAAGTTTCTGTAGAAAGTGGCTTTGATCAACTCTGTATGTGACAAAAAGATAAAGGATGGTAGTGAAAGGTCATTTGTTCTCTTCAGTTTGATCTACCTCCATTATCCAAGAAAAGAAAAATCCAATGAAATCTGTTTGCATTGATCACAATTTCCAGTAAACAGTAAATATTATGCAACAATCAGACTAATATTAGAATTTGTGTTTGTCTGCCATTTTTAATCTTTAATTTATACTCTTGTAAATTAGGACAGAAAAGTCTGAAGCAAAATATTTTTCAAAGATCTTGGTCTTTTATTTTAAAAAAAATTGAAAAAGCATTAAAACCAGAGTGTTTAAAGAAATCTTAAAGAATTCAGACTTTTCGAAAAAACCCAACGTTTCAATGCACAAGTGCAAGTATGGAAGATGTACTTTAGAAAAAGGTAAAATATTGCCATAAGGCAGAAAAAAGGGATTGTGAAGGATTTTGTTTATACAGTTACTGGTCACAGACATCCAGAAATATGGTCATTGAGAAATTCACTTTTAAGTTCTGCCTGTCTCATACCCCTTCTCCAAACTGAGTAACTCACAGTAAAATAAGACTTTCACAGGGAGTTTGGTTTACATCTAGTTGGATTTATAGATCTGATGAAAGAAATATAAGTGAAGCAATACAGGGAAAAATATATTATTTTTGCCTTTTTTGGTTCAAGTACTATGGCAAAACAGTGATTTCCTACTACAGATTTTCTCGCTGGAGACACCTCCAGTGAAACCAAAGTGCTGAATTCTTCTCTTCCAATTGTATTCACACAATCCTTCCTGCAGACTCTAAATACAACTTATAAGACAGAAGTAACACTAAATTTGAATATTCAGCAAGCAAGCCACTTGCTCTCAGCTCCAGTACTAATTACAACTGGCAAGGATAAATCATGAGGGATGCTTACCTTAAGTTGCTTAAGCCATTTTAAGTGTTAGTGTAGACTCTTCTAAAACCTGCCTGGTTCGCAAAATAAAGAGTTTGGAGGAGAAAGGAGAGGGAAGAAAGGGGAGGTGGGTATGAAGTAATGGCGACTAGCATTCCTTAAATGGGCCCAAGTTGTTGGCAAATACAAATGCTCTCATTCCCAATTCTACCCCTACTCTTTTACATGATAAGTTTTCATGCACCCTTTGTAAGGAGTCTGCACTAGCAACTGATTAGAAGAAACATTGCATTATAGAAAATGTTATACTTCGGCCTATTACACTGCTTTTTCAGGGTGCTGTTGAACCCTGCATGCCCTGATGAAAGCATGCTATAACTGAGGATAGAGAAAGAATACATAAGCAGAAGGAAAAAGGAAGTGAATTATTGGCAGCAGGAATTTTCCAAATATGTTCCTTTAACGATCTTTATGTGGGAAGATTGAAATATCACAAAATGTGGATGATAACTACCATCTCCATGTCAGTGTAAGGCTTTTACTCTCCTGTTTTATTTGACATAGTGAAACTGTTCTACAACTGGTTAAAAGGCATGTCCCACAAAATAGCAACACAAATAAGGGTCACGACCAACTATGAATGGTCTGCTCTTGGGAAGTAATTTTCCTATAAGTCAGAATCTCAATGACTCCCAGGAAAGGTAACAGTTCTGAATAGACTATAAGGATTTTTTTCCCCTCTTTTTTGTCCTTTCTTCTTGCAAGAAACTGAACATATGTTGAGCCAGCACCTCACTCTATTTAGATTGTAACAAACCGGTTAGCAGCAGAGCCTTCATTTTAACACATACACTTTTTAATTTTCTGTTACGACTCTTGACTAATTGATCATTCAGCTCCTAAAGTTTAGGAATGTGGTAATGAATATCATAACAAACTAATGTGAACTAAAAAGAAAGAGAAAATAATCAAGTTTCTGAAATGAAATAGAAATAAGTTGTTTTCTCTTGAATAATGTATTCCCACAAGCTGCAGCCTATGTGTAAATGATTAAAATCTAATAAGCAGTCATAGGACACTTCGATTTTCACTATAAAACTTTACACTGAATAAATTTTTACACTGAATATAGACTAAATTAGCATTGCAGCATAAATTATTTCTGTGAAATAAGAAGCACTTACACAGAAATCCTCCTTTTGTCAAACTGTGCAAGATGTACTTCATTTCCACATGCATCAATAGGGTCACATAAAGTGATGCAATTTTTAGGATGACTACAAACTTCTGTAAAATTACCACTTAGCCAGGGCCAGGATTTGGTTTGTCCTGGATAAAACACATATTATGCTTCTTAAACTTTTCATCCCTTAATTTTATAAGAATAGAACTTGTTTATAACATCTAGTTATTAAAATGCTCAATTTAATGGGGTTTTGGATCTACAGATTAATGGATCCATGTATTCGTTTTCTAAAAGCACGAGTATGATTGTACCGCTAATGACCTCTGAATTCCAGATGGTTCTTTAAAAAACAGTTGTCACAAATGTTTATTACAACCATTCAAAAATGTTTGAATTTTTATTTTATTTTAATCACAAGGGTATCGTTCTGATAGCAAGCCAGTGAATTAGATGATTTCCAGAGAATGAAAATGAATAAGACGATTTCACGTGAGATGATTTCCAGACCACTAGACTGCCCATAAATGAATTCTGGTTCTATGTGTGCTGAGATTAAACTGAAAATTCTGAACTATTAAACCTGTCTATATCACTGAAGATGGTAGATAAGGAGTGCAGGTTCATATCTTATTTGCAAGTCAGCAAACATATGAGGTGAGGAGTGTCTGACCTCATTATCATCTGGCAGGCCCATTTCTTTCTTTCTAACAGCAGTAATGAAAGAAAAAAAAGAGGGACATATTCCTCTTTTGACAGAGAATCATCTGGTTTTACACTAAAATATGCCGCTTTTTAAAACCTAGTTTCTGCCCTTGCCAAAAACCTTCACACTGTCACAGAAATTAACATGAAAGCTAAAGCTCTCACTGAGTCATCAATTCTTTTTCATTTGTTCTCTAGTCTCTAGAGCTTCTCTATCTCTTTCTACAACCTTCTGCCAAGTGATTTTACATCAGAAGAAAACATGAAATTGTACTGTGGAAGTGAAGCACTGTTGTATTGCAGGCTGTCATTGCTTCAAGGTAGACTAAGACTTTATTGTAGGGAGTTCACGTGTCAGGACTGGGTTTTCTATTTCTGCTTTCTTCAGTGCTGTTGACCAGAAATTAATAACACTTTGCTCTTCTTTGTGTTATCTTTTCTGTTTGGGGCTTTTTTTTCCTTCCTTTCTTTATTTTTTTTTCTGTTCCCTGCATTTTTGTCAGATAATTTCTGCTCACTTGAAACTTGCGAATAACAGAAAAAACCTTTTCTCTAAACATTTTAAGAATTATTTTACACCAGAGACTTCCTATTACTCAACAATTTTGTTTACAAAAGTATTCCTGTATAAAGAAGTTATTTTTGGGTACTTGCAAACTTGCAAACTAATATAATATACATAACACATGGAAAATATAAATAAATATAAAAACTGATTATATTTTAACATACAAAAACATAAAATGTTTTAAATCATATAGTTACATAACAGTACATAACAATGTTATATAACAATGGTATAAATTGTTTCCAATGTATAACTATATATCATTACAATATGGTAAACTTTGGACAATCTGAAGCACTTGCAGTATGAGTTAATAAAAGTGCATGAAGTCATACGTCAATCTGAAAAAAGTAAGACACAATAAAAAGTAAAAAACTCTGTTGCTATGAATTAGAAAATTTAGTTAATCAGCAAATAGAAATGGGTCATAGACGTTTGCAGTTTCCAAGCAATTTGGAAAGCAAATGTGATCACTACGCATATGGTCCCAATGAAAGTATCTCCAGTGTGAATGAATAATTTCCCATTAATTTCATGCATATGGCAGTTAGGCTACAGCCTGACCTGAAACAACTGATGAACACTGGCACTATTTACAGTAAGCTACATTTTGTATCTTACTGTAAAGATAAGAAAAGGGTAGCGCTTGAGAGGACAGTAAAAATGAATTAGTTCTATCCAAAACTTCTGAGCCAATCACAAAAGCAAACTAAATGTTCCTGTGGTTCCAGCTCTGTGGTGCCAAAGATATCCAACTAGTGCTGTGCAGAAAATAAGTCTCTACAGGTCTTTCTGTCATGAATACAGTCAAGAAACCTTTGTGAATATTTCTGCAGATTTCTGCTCTGCATTGAATGTGGGGCCCCAAATGGAAAAACTGGGGCTTTAGGAGCCAGTGTTAGCAAAGAGGTGTTTTACCATCAAAGATATTACTGAGGAGAGCAACTGGGACTGTGGCATCTGTTTCAACAGTGGTCCCATCTGGTCAGCTGCAGCCCAGCCTTCATATCAGATTTCCAACTTTGGTAAGTCTCTTCGCCTACTTACTGCTGCTGAAAATGGCAACTCAGATGATAAAAACCAGCCATCTGGAGCAATCAGATGCCACCCTTTTGTGTTATTTTACACTGAGAAAACCCAACAAACACCACAACAGCAACAAAGTACAATGGATTAATGGATAATACTGCATATTTTGAAGCCTATGCACACATTTGGCTAGAATAGAATTGTTCATAAACGTCCATGTAGGGAATATATCTTCAGAAACCTTTGTAACAGTCTGACTTCCTATTTTGAGAAATAAAATCTGTTCTCAGATTTGACACTAGGGAGTAATCTAGTCCTGCAAAGACCTGTGGGCAGTTAAACATACCAGGCTGAGTGGGAACAGTTCCCAACTCAATACACTTCCACTGGATTGTGGAAATCAACAGTTCATGCATACTGAAGAACTTACTACTGGTGACTGACATGAGGATTGGACTGAGCTTGTATTTTACATTTAATGCATTGAAAATACTTCCCAACAAGTAGTACTCAGTACACAAAATTACACATATACACATATACATGTATATGCACAATTATACACATACCTCCAAAACAGTAATATTCATTTTGGGGTGTGTTTAAAGGCAGAATTTTCATAATTATTTGCAAGTAACAAAATGATTCTCTTTGCCTCTCAGGTTAATTATTGCTCTCTGTGGCCACCTGAAAGGAGGTAAGGAGGTTCTCCTAGGCTAATGGTGACAGAACAAGCAGTAATGGCCTCAAACTGCACCAACTAGGTTTCATCAAGAAGAATTTCTTCACAGAAAGAGTGGTCAAGCATTGGACTGGGCTGCCCAGGGAAGTGCTCCCTGAAAGTTCAGTAAATAACTAGACATGGCACTTAATGCTATGGTCTGGTTGTCATGATGGTGGTTGCTCAAAGGTTTGACATGATGATCTTAGAGATGTTTTCCAACCTTAATGATTCTATGATTCTGTGTAGATCTTAAACAGCATGCAGCGGGTTGAGCCTGAGAAGGAGTTGCTAGGGCCACAAGCCAGGAATTGAATTGGTGGGAGAAATCATCTTGCTCCTCTGATGTTGAGGTTTGTGTTGGTACATCCTGTGGGTGTTTTTCAGGATAGAAATTTTGTCTACGTGTTTATTCCCACTCAAGGGGAAAAAACCCCTATCATATGTATTACTTGTTGTGATCTTGTGGCTCTACACCTCTCAATTCCATTCTCTCAAAAGTAAGGGATAGAAGAATGAAAGAGAGAATCAAAATCAGGAAAAGGATGACCCTGAAATAATTATGTCAAGAAGCAGTATAAGGTCCTGAAAAAGAAGCAGGAGACCAAACTTCTCTGCAGATAAGAGCTGATCAGTCTCTCTTAATTGCAGTGTTCTTAATGTGTAGTGTTTGTAAGTATATTTAACATATCCTGTAATATTCAGTAGTAAAGGCACAGTAGTAACTCAGTGTGATGGGTGATGGGATGTCTCACTTTGTTTTGCTTTAAACATGAACATCCCTTTGCCATCAGTGTGAGACTTCCTTCTTCACCACCCTCACTAGATGGTGGGAGCTCCATGATGCTACCTGATGGGTGGCAGCTGCCCTCACACATGGCATTGCCTCAAATGCTGCAACCCAGCACCTGTGCACAAGTGAAGGGCTAGTGGTCTCATTTCTGCTGAAGCAGACAGCACATTGTTCTAACTAAGTGAACTAATTACCATAAATAAATCACATTCCATTCTTATTGGAAAGCTTATCAGACAGTACTATTGTAGCCTTTCTGTTTGGGACTGAGAACCTTATCTTCATAGACCATGTTTCTGAAGTATAATGTACATTTTTTTGGTGGAAAGAAACTCATTCCAGGGTTTGAATGAGAATTAGATTCACAGAAGTAATACCAATATTGTGTTACTCCTGAATATGAAAAACTATTTTATTATTTCATGACTCATTGTACAGAGAGTAAAAAAAAAATACACATACCAGTAAAAAATGTCCATTACTCTATTTCAATACAAAATATTTGAAAATGAAATATATAGCTCCTGAAAGATGCCTGCAAATTGTTCATCATTAGACTAGGATGCAAATATTCCTGTGCAGGCAGGAGTCTTAGAATGAGAGTGTTATTTCAGAGAAAAGCATGAATATTATTGTTCATTAAGCCTCTACACATTAATGTGTAAAACATTGCCCTATGTTGCAAAAATAAAGCATCAGAGGGTTCACAAAATGTTTAATCTTATTAATGTTTAATATTATATTTATGATAATAATTTTATTCTTTCTAGAATATTTTCTGAGTAGATAATGCAAAAATAAGGATGAGCTATACATGATCCATAAAAAGCAGAAAATGCTGTTTCAAGAGGTTCACTTTCTCCTTACTACTGATATGTTCACCATTTGTTCTGCTTGTGCCAATGGGCACATTAAGAAGTGGAGAGCAGTATAACATAATGCCACAAATTTACCTCATTGCTTTCTGATTATGGTATGTATTATATTTAATTTTTTTAGAAATAATGGGATTAGTATTAATTCACACAGAACTGTCCTGTTCTCTAGGATTTATTTCCTAGTTATCTATAGACTGCAGCTTTTTACCAAACAATATTCTTTATGTAATAGAAGTGGTGCAGTAAAGGGAATTGTCCTTTTCATCATAAAATATGCAGTGCCTTCCAATTAAACAACTGGCAATTTATAGAAGCCAGATGCTCAGTCCCTATAAATCAGCCTAATTTTACTTAAAATGGAGATACAGTAGTTTGTTTTCACTCAGGAATTTGCTAGCCACATATCTAAATAACCAATAAGGTCTTGATTACAGAAATATTGTAAACGATATTAACAGAATTAATTAAACAGTTTTGTTCTCCATATTCAAACCAAAATAAAGGCTGACAGGATCACTAGAGCATTTCTGTTGCATATCTGAAACTTATACAATCTTTACTAAAGCAATCATGCTGGAAACATCTTAATAGAAATATCTTCTATCCTCGTATTCCTCTAAATCTTTGCAATCTTGAAGGTAATTAATAGACAGCTGGGTCATGAATGATCCTGTTTGCCTACTATGTGCATAACAATCTTGTGCAATGCAATTATTGGGCATACCTCTGATACAAAGCAATTTCAATGGGTTGTCCTTATTGTGAAAAATTGATGTACCTGTTGCCAGAGTAAATCCAAGGACAAAGAAAAGTTATGTTGTGTATTTGGACAAAATATTCAGGATGCTGAAGAAAGATAAGGCCAAGAACAATGAAAAGTCTCATTATTTTCTGTCTTTAGAGAAATAATGAGGCCAGACCTGTTTTTTGAGCTTCTTTTAAGTCCTGATGACAAAGAACAGATAAAATGCCAAAGTGCACAATGCTGCCTTCACTGTAGTCATCACTCTGGTCCTTAAAAATACTAAGGTTATTGAGAGGATGTGGAAAATCTGAAACAAGGAAGACATTCTGTTAGTGGAAAAGGATAACGTTGGAGGGCATTTAAACAAACTAGAGCAACAGAAGTCTGGCAGCTTTGTTGGGATGCAGCTGCAAGTGCTGAGGGAAATGTCCCATGTCATTGTGAGGCTCCTCTCAATTATAATTGAAAGGTAATGGGGGTTGGGGGAGGTCTCTATGTGCGGCCGATGGCGTGGGCCGGACAGCTGACCACAGGGACAGCCGGCGGCTCGGCGGCTTGTTCTGAGAGTTTCCTTTTTGTTAAGTCAACTTCAGCTAGGGACTTCTTTTCCCCTCGCCGCGAGCCGGGCTTCCCTGGGATGGTGGCCGCTGTCCTAAAAGCCAGAGAGCCGCTGAGAGAGAGAGTGTTCCTTTGCCCGGAGCCCAAATCAGACACAAGACACGAGGGTCTGCTCTGCTTGGGCTCAGGGGCAAAAGACCCCGGAATAGCCCAACATTCAGACTTTTATTCTGAGGGTTACAACTTATCTCATAACGGTACAAGGGAGGAACCAGGCAAGGGTCGGAAGGTCAGGGTGCAGTCAGGAAGGAGGAAGGGAGGAAAGAGTGAGACGCAAGATACTATTGTTAACTGAGGGGTAGGCGGGGAGAGTTCGACTCCCTTTCCAAGGCCAAACTTAACTCTACCTTCAGAGGGGCCTCACTTTCTAGGCCCCCAGAAATTCTTCAGGGGATACGTCATTCTCTGAGCTTGAACCACCGCTACACTATGGACTGGAAGAGAACTGCTGTCTTCAAGTAGGACAACAAGGAGAATCCAAAGAGCTACAGGCCAATAAACCTAACTTTAGTTATGGGGAGCTGATGGTGCGACTTATTCTAGAAAAAGCATTTCCCAGTATAACTAAGGATTAGGTGGTGATTTGGAGTAGTCAGCATGGATTTCCAAAGGAGAATTCATGCTTGACCAAACTGATAGACCGTTACAATGAATGATTAACTTAAAGGATAACAGGAGAGTAGTAGATGCTGGTTATCTTCACTTTAGGAAGGCCTTTGACTGTGTCCCACAAGATACCCATAAACAACATATAATTTAGGTAAAGAAAGAGGTAAATTGAAAATTTCTAGTTTCCAGGCTCAAAGCACTGTGATCAGGAGCAGAAAAGTCCAGTTGAAGACCAGAGAGTAGTGGTATGTCTCAGGAGCACATATTGCAGCCAATACTTTTTAATGAATGACCTAGACTGAAGGCTGAAGAGCACCCTGAGAAACTGGCAGATGTTTGATTTACAAAACCAAAATTTGGTGTCCTCCAGAGGTACCTTCCAAACTCAGTGATTCCATATTGTACCTCAAAGGCACGTTGCTATAGGAAAAAGCTCTCCAAAGAAAAGAAAATAAAAATCTAACTAACACTGTTGTCATAAAAAAGTTAGGTCTAAAAGGTCTTGAATAGCTACAAACCAGAAATAAAAAAGGAGAATTTATGGAAATATGAGATAAATTCCAGATTACTTCTTTCATGAAATAATTAGTATGATAACAACATGGATACAAAAAGTAAACTTCATATGGATGCTACCCATTAAATCAAGTCAATAGAATGTTTACTCCTGGCAGAAGCCTGGGCACTAACAAAACCACAGAAATTCTTTTCACTTGAATATTTGTAGTAACACTATAGTAGTTCCACTTCTTAAGTACTATTGCAAATCTTGCTTTCCTCACAGATTTTTATTTTTCCATCTATGCATTCATTAGTGTTCCAAACAGCAGATTCTGATGATTTGTCTGGAGCAATGTAAAACATGTCTTAGGAAACTCCTCACTATATTACTTCACTGTTTACTCAGACCATGTTGCTTGAATACACAAATCTTATCTGACTATAGACAAATCAGTCAATTGGTAATCCCATTTCCTATGCAGTTACTCCTATATCAACCACTTCACTTTAAAAAGTGACAAACCACACCTGAAAAGAAGTTTGTCTCTTCATATGTAGAGACTCAGGGTGAATGAAAGAAGTTACTGTACAAGATCATTTGAGATGAAGATAAATACATATGATTTCAGAACAAGAAATGATCTGATATTTCAGAATCTTACTAGTAATTTTTAAATCTGAAAACAAGCATTCTTATCAGATCTTTTTACAGTGTAAAATCTCACAAAAAGCCTGCAATTTTCATGCATATGAGTCCATTTTTAAATTGTATTATAAGATAACAAGTGGGTGACTGGTTTGGAGGTCAGCAAGTAATCAGATTTACAACGTTAATTAAAAATTTAACATGTTGCCATGAAAACAATCTTGTATGATTATCAACCAGAGGCTTGTGAAAGATATACACAACTGAGTCTAGTATTTTCTTTTAATATGTTCTGAACCGTAGAAACTTTTCTACAGAGCAATATTAGATGGAAGGAGTTTAATTAAATCTAATGGTCTGTCCAAAAGTCAACGCATGCGGAAATGGAATTATTGAAATTCCTAGTACATTTTCTCTGATTATAATCGATTAATACATAGAAGTGAATATTAGAAATAATTCATCTGAGAGCAAGAATATTATGTATAGAAAACATTTACCTCTGTCTGGCATTGATTAATTTCTCATTTAACTCCAAATTGCAAACAAAATAAAAAATTTGTACATTACAAGAAAAAAATGTGAAGTGCCAATTTTGTTTTGTTTCTAGCTATAACGTTTGTTTTCCATAATAATGCAATATTTTAAAGTGTAGTGGCTTTTCTGGTAATCTAAGCAGTAACTCTAACAAACATGTTAAGGGGCTTACATACACTCTTATTATTTACAGATCTGAAAGGGTATATGTATCTGCTTTATAAGTGAGGAAATGAGACTTTTTTTTTTGTTTGTTTTTCTCCCTCGTGTCACATCAGTCAAACTCTACTACAGCAATCCTATATAGAGAAAGTAATTATTCCAGAATAAACTGGTAAGATATAATGATGGCTTTGATGATTTCTCTGCAGAGTGCTCCTGAAGTCAGCAGGAACACATTTTGCTTCCACAGTTGTTTTTCTGCTCTTCCACTGTCTGCACTTTTTCCCAAAACCTCTCATATTTCAGGAGGCCCCTCAATAAAATCATATTATGAAAAAGCCACTCAACAACATCCCAATATGAAAGCTAAATTTTGCATGCTTCTTAGTAGGATGTTATCTGTTTTTGCTTATTCTTTATCAAGAAAGAGAAAAAGAAAGGGTCTCCAGGGTGTTAAATTATTACTGAGACCTCAGAATATACCACAGGTCTAATTTGGATATGTTAGGAAAGAAAATGAACTTGTATAAATAGACACTTGTCCCTAAAACAATACTATACTTTGCTTTCCTTTACTCCATACACCTAACACCTCATTTATTTTATTTTGTTTTGCTTTTTATTTTTTTTCCTGTTGATTTCAATTCACAAAATATAATGATGTCTTAGTTTCTTCCTTTTAGCTCCTTCTGTTGGTTTGAAATCTGCCAGTGTAAAGCAGGTAACAAATCTTTTAGGCTATGATTTACCATCTGTGCATTTTTCCTGTTTTGTTTAACAGCTCAAGTTTGACTAAAGCTTCCCCAACTGTGATCATTTTTGAAATTTGTCCAAAAGAAATTTAGAACCCTTCTACACTCAAATTTGTTCTTGTCAAAAGCACAGGTGAAAGAAGACTTTCTGCTTTTTTGTTGTCTTTGAGATTGTGTTCACTTGCACACAACCACAGTCTGGTACTCCTGGACAAATAGAAAGGCTGTTCAACATGAGTTTTTTTAGGCATTGTTGCTGGCTAAAACCAGCGTGCTGTTTTGAGACAGATACAGTTGCAGTGCTCACACAATCACCGGAGATGAAAGTTTTGACCTTGTATCTACAGCATTTTTCCTAGGAAATGGAGCAAGAGTGAATACTTGAAAATTTTGACTTGCTAAATATAAAGCTAATAAAATGATCTGATTAGTGAGAAATGCCTCTGATGGAATTAAGATGCAAATGAGACCATATGTCAAAGTCAGAAGTACAGATTTTATTTAACAATGAATGTGATGTGGAGAAATAGAAAGAAGTAGAAAAGAGAGGAGAGAGGAGAGAGGAGAGAGAGAGCGATCAAGCAGAAGATAATCACCACACATGGATTCAGTGATGTCCAGTTAGTCTTTCTTCACCCTGGGCTTCCTGATGATGGGAGGGTCTACAGGTTGCTCAAAAGTTTTCACTATTTATACATCTTAGAGAACTAAAGATTAAATGCTCATTGGCATTTGTCTTCTATTGGTTAAATGACTCCCTGTTTCTTATACTAATTAGTCCTATTATAAGGCTCCTTTTGAGTTGGTTAGTTTCTTGGTTGGTGGACCATAAGTAAATGGCTGTAATCCCCTACAGGAATTTTCCTGTCAGGGCTGATTTCAACACAGTTTATGGACTGCCTTATCTAGTGGCCTGCAATTTCTGTATTCTTTGTGTCTATAATCAGTGATACATTCTTCTCCCCCAGCTTTGCCCACCTCCCCCTAGGTCTGAGAAAACACCTAGGCAACACCACTTCTATCTTCTCTCAAGTCCTCCAGACCATGGTTTAATTTACAGTTCAAGTTCCAGGTATCCATCAAGGTATATTCAGGGAGACTCTTTTGGCACCTGGTGGTCACAGATGCCATTTCTGTGCCAACATGGGTGATCTTTCTTTGATCATTGATATTCTTGTGAGCAGTTTCTTCTTTACGCAATTGGACACAGTGGGAATTTTTGTCTGGACACCTTACTTGTGATCTATTAACCAGGTCTCACCTCCAACAGGCCTGGAGTTAGCACCATCCTGTCTCTTCCTTCTGTGTTTATTTCACTGCAAAGTCCTTCTATGCTTTTAACAGTTTTTGAGACAGCCTGGGCTATTTCAACCCTTACAATGACCTATTATACTCATAAGATTTTTTCTTTAAATAATTTTGTGTATTTGGAGAAGAGTTAATCCAAAAAGTTTTATATGAAGAAGTTGAAAGGTAGGATTAATTTAACCTGTTTAAAATGACTGCCTCCTTTTCTGACTATCAACTGCCTGCCCTAAGCAGTCTTCCATCTTTCTGCAGTTAACAGATTTTTCAAGACATCACAGAGGCTTAAAATGTGAAGGACTCATTCTTTGTGAAGGATGCCTTTCTCTAGTGGAATAATTTATAATCTGAAGTGGTGACCATTTCTGAAAAGAAAATTACAATGCTTTTAGAGATAAAAATCCAAGAACCTCAGAAATAAAGACTCTTGAGAAGAAACTTGAGCAGACTTTTCTGACCCAAAGCCTTGAATACAGTCATTTTCATCACAAGACAAAGCAAACTGTGTTCCTAGATAAAACATGACACTCTATTTATTATGCCTTGTATTCTAAAAACTAAAAGAATTTGACAGTAATTTTTGGTATATCTTTACAATAAACTCCTTATGACACAATTCCATTCTTATGTAAAGCAATAAAGCACTCCCAATAAAATGGTGGTTTTGTGTGCTACGAAAACATGAAGGACAATATGCCTGTCCAGAAGTTTAGGGGATTTCTTTTATCTTTTTGCAATTCTGTCTCTTTTAAATTAGAGAAATAATTTGTAATAGTCACTGACAGTGATTAGTTCAATAGAGATAGCTGAGAGCCCTTCTGCAACAAATGAAGAGAATTACCTAACAAATAAGTTAATGATTGATTTCAAGGAGGTTATTGTTTACAAAGAATACATGTTCAGTAGCCTTGAGATTAATCTTTTTTGCTTCATGTTTGACTGAACAGAAAAAGGTCATTTATGTAAGTGTAGCATTCAATGTACAACACTGTTGGAAGTAAGGAGATCTGGAAAGATTATCATTTAGTGTATGGCTCTTGCTACAAAGGGACTCCTAGTCATAGAAGAATCAGAAACTGCTAATTAAGCAAAATAAAATAAGTTAACTAATGATGAAAGGAAAGGAAAATACATGCTGAAAGAATACTACATGCCTCCTTTTGAAGGAAAACCTGGAAATGTGGAAAATTTATGCAATGTATTTATGCATAGGGGTGAAAGGAAAGTCATTAAGCATAACTGATTTATAATAAATTTTCAACAGGTTAGCAGTTGCTGCTTTGAGAGTAATGGACACATCACTTTTAGAGATGTATCTTTAGAGGATGAAAGAATTTTACTAAAAATTTGTGGTTTACTTGTTAAAAATTTCAGGGTTACAAACACATTCCTCCAATTTCTATTATTCCTTTAAGAGCAGTTTAAATAGATGGGGAGATGGATGGAAATGGCCTTTCAATTTGAGATAATTTCCTCTTGTCCTATCATGTTATGTGGAAGAAGATATCAATCCCCACACTGCAAAAACCTCCTTTCAGGTAGATGTAGAGCACCATAAGGCATTTCCTCAGCCTTTTTTCCTCTGGGGTTAACAACCCCAGTTTTCTCAGTTGCTCCTCATAAGACTTATGCTCCAGTCCCTTTCCTTTTACATCAGCTTTTCGGATGAACCATGTACTCCCCAAATAAGACTGCTATATAAAATGCCTTCCAGCTAACAGACAAATTTTATTTTACCACTGTGAAATGCCCCATTTTTGTTGCTGTCATTCTCTTACTTCCTTTTCTAGCCATTAAAGCTCTAAAAGCTCATCCAGCCAATTCCTTATCCATTAAATAGTCAACACTTCAGATCTATGTTTCTGCAGTTTGAAGATAAGGATATCTTGTAGGACCATGTCAAAAGCCTGACAGAAGTCTAGGTATGATGAAGATAACATCAATTTGTCTTTTCTGGTTGTCTGTTGCAATCAATTAATCATAGAAGGCTTTTGTAAAGCAATTTGCCATTTGTAAAGCCATGATGGCTGTCTTGTATCACCTCCTTGACTTGTGTGTGCCTTAATATTGCTTCCATGAGAATCTTCTCCATTATCTTCTCAAGGTGTAGAGGTGAGCTTCAGTTGCCTGTAGCTCAATGTGCATTACTTTGTCCCTTTTTCTAAAAACAAGGGGTTTTTAGAAACTCCCCAGGGATTTCTCCTAACCACCATGACTTTTCAAATGTGATGGAGAGTCTCTCTTACCTTAGTCCCATCCAGGCAGCATTCCTATTGGTTGTGTTAAGTCAGCACATAGGACCTTCCAGTCCCATTGGAAAGAAGCCACTGATGGCAACTGTCCTTATTTCTTCTCATAACTGATGTGCTTGTGATTTTGGGGTGGTAGATCGACTCACTGTAGGCAATTCCTCCAACCTAGGTGTACCTTTGCACAGATTATCTTGTCTTCAAGTTCTAAACCCTCATACTTATTGTATGAGGGCACTTGGGAAGGTGAGATAAGTCAGGAGAGGATTTGCCTGTGGCCACAAGCACAAAAATTATTTCTATTCCCTCTGCCTTCCCTTCACCCCCTCTAAGATCACCTCCTTCTGCCTATCAGAGAATATTATAGAATCCTATATTTTATGTAGTCTAGATAAAATATGCATATTTATACTTAAAAGCCTACTGAAAAAACATAATTTTCCTTCAGAATTATTATTTGGGTGTAGTTCTCCTTTTCACTCCACTTGTAGCCTGATAAGTCATATTGTCCTTCATGTTTTCCAAACAGAAGAGCATTTAATACAATCATATTCCTTATGCTATGTTAAGACATACTTGGGTCCTGCAGTTAAATTAACTTTGCTGGCAGCTTTATTGGAATTAGTACATTTTGGGCATTGCCAGTTTTACACTTGATCCCCAGATGAATCCTGGGAACAGAAGAAATCCATGTGGGAGAAAATGATAAGATGCACAGATCTTCCCAATACAGAGAGAGGGCTGAAGCTGTAAGATGGATGCGAGGGTTACTTTGGGTCACAGCATGGAACATACCTCTCCCCATGGACATGACTCTGGGGAAATTGTTAGTATTTTATCTACCCAATTCTGAAGAGTTGTGTCTATCCCCAGCAGCTGTAGACTTCTGCTCTGTGCTGTGACAACTTAATATCTGTGAATTTTATTCTCTCTCTCTATCTCAAGGTTCTTTAAGGGAGTAGAAAGTTTTACAGCCATAAAAAAGGTAACTGAAAATTGCCACAATGGAACAAGAAAAATAATAAATTTTTAGTATGATGTCAGAGTAGAACAAAAACCCACTGTATACTGATTGTCCATTTACCTTTAGCAGGGAAATTCTACATAAATAAATTCTTTACATTGATATTATCACTCTCAATCATGATATCCTGTTACTTCAGTAACAGGAAAATACCACTTTTCCCAGGAGAAAGTTAGATATTTCAGAGTCTTACAGCAAAAAAGATCTTTCTTTCTGCCAACACTACAAAGACTTACTATCTTGATTTTGGCCATACTTCCAAGCTACTCAGGAGAAGAAATTACACAACCTCAGGTAAATAAGTAACAGTAATATTTTCTATTTAATTCTGCAATATACCTAACATTACAATTGGATTTTTCTTATTGATGAGATAGTGCCCTGCACAATAACTGTGATATGCTTCTTCCCATCAAGGGAAAGACAAGTCTTCACAAATATATAGTTAAGCCGCTTCATGACCAAAGGTGATGAAACTCAATGCCACATATTCAATTCTGGGCCCTTCATGACAACAAGGACATTGAGGAGCTTAAGCAAGCAACAAAGCTGGGAAAACCTCTAGAGAACAAGTCCTATGAGAAGCAGATGAGAGAATTGAGTTTTCTTAGCCTGGAGGAGGCTTAGGGGCGACCTTATCACTCTCTCCAAACCCCTGAAAGGAGGTTATAACCAGGCAGGGATTGGCCTCTCTTCCCAGGCAACCAATGACAGGACAAGAGGACATTGGCTTCAGGCTGAACCAGGGGAAGACCAGATGTTGTCTGGGACATGGAAGGGATTGTCAAGCATTGGAAGGAGCTTCCCTGGGAGGTGGTGGAGTCAGCAGACCTGGTGTACAAGAAATGACAGGGTCTGCCACTTAGTGCTATGGGCTAGCTGCCATGGTGGTGATCACTAAAAGGCTGGACTTCTTAAAGAAGGTCTTTTCCAACCTGATTGATTTTATGATTCTGTGAAATGAGACTTTTTAGGCAAACAAAATTATATGAAATCCAATAAAATTGAGAGTCAAATGTATTTATTTGAAACAGGCAATAATTTAGTAAAATTGAAAGACAATTATTTAAGAATTTGTCCTAAGTTAGGAAGAGTCTTGATTACAACAAAATTAATTCCAACAGAGGCATCGTGTAAAGGCTGGAATGCATGTTTTCAGCACTTCTCCTTTTATCAGTTGTCTCTGATTTGCTATCTTACTCCAAGAAGATGCTATGAAAAACAGCATTTCTAGAACTGTGTCTGGTAGGCTGATAAAGATGTGTTGTCATCATGGTCTGTCTCTCATATAGTGTTTTCTGGTTTTCTATTACATTACAAAGTAAACATGACTTTGAGCTCTAGCACAGATCTACCTTCTACACTCTTATGTATGCGTAAGGTAAAACACACATTTGGCCCTCAGATTTACTTACCAGGCGGTGTACTCAATCCTATTCTGTCTTTCAGTATAATGCATATTTGCTCTTCTATAGGGAAGAGCACGAATGAAAGGAAAAGCCTTACTCTAGGGTATTTTTTCTTTTCCTTGTGTACAAACTATGTTAAGAAACCCTGGGGTGATATATTTTTCCTTCACCTCCCAATGAGATAAACTTCTTTAACTGTGAGAAAAAAAGTAAAGACAGCTCCTTCTGCAAATTGCCAACTCGAAACAATCAAGTGGACTAATAACAAAGAAATCAACCAAAAAAAGGAAACAGAACTGTAAGACCAAGTAACTAGAGGAAAACTAGTTACTTGGTCTTACGTTGAAATTTCAATATCTAAACCTTAGTGATCATGTTAATTTGCATGTGAGCCTGTTTTGGCAGGCACTGGGTCTATTCAGAAAGCTCTGTGATGTAAGCTACCTCAAAGCTTCATGAAACAACTAACAACTAGAGGAAATTTATTTGGTGATGTTGTTTTGCACTTGATTTTCAATAATTGGATTTGGAAACTTAAATGTCTCTGGTTTGAGCTAAGTGATCTAAAAATGTTACTAGAAGGCTGAAGGTTAAAGTAGAAATGTTCAGAAACCACTCAAGCTGCTAAGGGACTATTTTAGAGTAACAGAGGCACAGATGGTCTGTACACCAACTGAAGAAGAAAAAAAAGTAAACCATCATGAAGAATTAAACAGACCCAAACCAGTTTCTCTCTAAAAGGGTGAGCTCTGGTCATGCCAAGTCTAACAAAATTATGGTGTGGTATAAATTAGACATATACCAAGTAATAAGACAGGATATACAGTTACTGAGAAATTCTGAAACATATTATAATTATGATTTGATAGATTACTGCAAACTTCCTATGGTACTGAGAGGATAAAAAAGAACTCAAACAAAATAATGAATGATCTTCTAAGGTCCTGCTTTGTGGACACAATATAGTAGCCCACCATGGTTTCCCTTACCTTACCCACAAGGTCAAAATCACTTACTTCAAAAGTGTTTTCCTTGCATAATGGTTCAGACTAGTCCTTCAATAGGCATAACTCAAGTTTTCCTTCAACTTGCAGTTATAATTACTCTCTATAACAGAAAATATTTCTCATAGCTTCTGTAATACAATTCACAGACAATTTGAATTTCAAAAGAACCTGAAGCCTTTGGACTTTCATACCCCACTGTTACAGATTTATTGTGCTAACTTACTTTTCTCAGCAGGTTACTACCACAGAATTGCTGTATTTAGATGCCTAATATATTCTATAAATAATAATGTTTAATTAAAATGGTGGCTACTTGGAATATTTTTACAATATATGAAATTAAAAATCTAAGTACTCTACGGCCTGACAATGACTAATCAAATGAATTTCAAACTGAATGTATCATCTGAGACATCTTCAAATATTTCCTATCAAAAAGAGCTTTCAGGCTGTACACTTTACTGGCATAATTCTTAAGATTTGGAAATATGCGCCTGTTTAAATTATATGGATGCACAAAGAGGTCTACATCAGTATTTCGTTTCCTAAGTGATTCAAAGTGGAACATAGAAATTGAGATATGTAAGCACCAAATGCTTACAAGAAGGTTTTTTTAATAGGTTTTTATTTTTTATTTTGGTTAACTGGTTCATTGGTTTGGTATAATGGGGAGTAGTTTGTTCAGTTTTAAGTTTGTTTGTTTCTTTCTTTGTGAGGGTTCTTTCCTGCAGTTGAGTTTTCTCATGATACAAAACCTAAGGTCCAAAAAATTGACATGGAAATGCTAAGATTTATCTGATATGTCCACACTGTGATATCAGGCCCTATCATTTTGGTATGATTACTTTGCTGAGTAGCTAAGCCACATACTTACAGTTTTTAAATTTAGATTTAAAGTTAGATAAAGAGTCTGGTATAAGTAAGGAAAGGCAAGTATAAGATTTACTTAATAAGGACAGAATAATATCATAATTCAAACATAGGTACACTGAATTATTTTATATATCCATAATACATTTTTATAGATTAGAAATATTTTCACTTCTTTAGTCTATATATTATTAAATGTTTATGCAAAAAGACATTAAAGCAAAGCTTGTAATCAGGCATCATAATTCTACAAAAAATTATTGTTGCAATGTAACTGGCAGACACTGAATGTGAACAAGTGTTTTTCTAACATTCAGTTATCTTATGTAACTTCATATCTTCTTTCCATCAAGTCACTTACAGCTCAAACATCTGGATGCTTTATCCTGTCACTTGTCTACTGTCACTGAGAGTAGTTGTTTCTTAAATGTGGTGGAATTCCCCACACATATTTCTTACACTGTAAATTGACAAAGAAACTCTCTGAAAGGAACAAAAATGGTGTAGGCCTTAATGAGTAATGTTTACAGGACCACAAAATCATGATACCTTATGCTTCCTTCTTCTCTCCCCTGTTGTGTCTTTAATATGAAAATTGGTTTTATGCTTCATGTGAGAAGATGCAAAAAGCAGAATCTCTGGAATACATCACACCAGGTTAGCTCCCTGGTGTTTTAATCCTTTTCTTTCCTATCACTGGCCATCAAGCCATTAACCCTGATACACTGAGTGTGAATTGTTCATACATTATCCTCATAGTGGGATTATCCATATAATCACATAGTGACCTATCCATGAATCCATGTGTTTCCAGTTTAGAGACAAGGATTTTGTGCAGCACAGTGTGCTTATGCTTCACATAATTCCAGGTAGATTATGTCAGTTCCTCTTTCATTATTCACCAAAGCTATGAGCCCATCATAGAAAGTTGCCAAACTTGACGTTCACTATTTCCCCTTAGTGAAGTCATGTTGGCTGTCAATCACCTTCTTATTTTCTGTCAGCCTTAGCATTGTTTCCAGGAGTCTCTGCTTCATGATCTTGCTAGGTACTGTGGTGAGTCTGACTGGACTTTAGTTCCCTGAATCTCCCTTATTTTCTCTTTTAAAAATGGGGGCTATATTGCCCCTTTGCTAGTCAGTGCGAGATTCACCAGAGTACCGTGGCATCTCAAATATGATGAATTTAGCCACTTCCTCTGCCAGTTTCCTAAGGACTCACTGATGCATCTTCTCAGGTCATTTGGACTTGTGCATCATCAAGTTCTTTAGCTGTTCTCAATCCTGATGGTCTCCTACAGCAGGCATTTCTTCCAGGGATATTGTAGCCTTTGCCCTCTGTGGCTTGAGGAATGTGGTTGCAGCACCTCTGGGTGAAGAGAAGGCAAGAAATCCATTAAGTGTCTTAGCCTTCTCCATATGTTGGGTAACAAGGCCTTCTGCTTCCAGAAGACACATGTTTGATAGAAAATATTACTGACTGAATCAGATATAAGAAAAGTATCTCTAGTACAACTGATTTTCAAAGAAACAAAATACCCATTTACCACACTGCACAATGCAGCAATCACAAAACATCCTCATGTATGGATGTAGGTAGATACATAAAAGTGGTAGATACATCAAACTACTAATCAGTGCCTGGTAAGTCAGGCATTCATTTGTCCATGACATGACACATAAAATTACTGTGATATAATTTTTCAATACCCAAGCATGTTGGCTGGATGTGATCCCACTTAAAGTCTAAAAAAATACTTAAGTAAAATTAAAGCAAGATGAAACCAATTGCAAAGACCTCCTGATCTTAAAAATAACTGTAACAGTTCATGTTGGTTAGAAATCCTAATGGATAGGTTTGAGAACACATCACTGTGTATTGACTGTGTAGAAGTGACTACTCTCATTTAGAATACTAACCCTTCAGTTATGCAATGTTTTGAAAAATTTGTGGGCTGTAATTCCTTTGAGACAGCAAAGTAATATATTAAGAAAGTAAAGCAAGAGACTAAGTTGTTTTTTATGCATAAGAAATATTTGAATTCAATTACAAAATATATTTTATCAATGAAGGAAATAATTCAACGTGAATAGATTGTGATAAAAGATAGTGCTGCAGTACCAGCTGTCTGTTTTTCAAATGAGGTCTTTGGGGAAAGAAATACAGAAGTACAGAAATAGAGAAATAATAGAGAAATAATAGAGAAATAATAGAGAAATAAT
>JAHLSL010013650.1:0-90089 GCA_025920805.1 Petroica traversi | reverse complement strand
GGAAGGAAGTGGCGGAAGGAAGGAAGTGGCGGAAGGAAGTGGCGGAAGGAAGGAAGGAAGTGGTGGAAGTGGCAGAAGGAAGTGGCGGAAGGAAGTGGCGGAAGGAAGTGGCGGAAGGAAGTGGCAGAAGGAAGTGGCGGAAGGAAGTGGCAGAAGGAAGTGGCAGAAGTGGCGGAAGTGGCGGAAGGAAGGGAGGGAAGGAAGGAAGTGGCGGAAGGAAGGAAGTGGCGGAAGGAAGGAAGGAAGGAAGGAAGGAAGGAAGGAAGGAAGGAAGGAAGGAAGGAAGGAAGGAAGGAAGGAAGGAAGGAAGGAAGGAAGGAAGGAAGGAAAGAAGGAAGGAAGGAAGGAAGGAAGGAAGGAAATAATGATGGCTAAAAAATGTTGGCTTCTCACAATAGTAGAATCAACCTGAACTGCTGGTTGGAAGATGCTTCACATTTACATAGAAGTCTTATTTG
This sequence comes from Petroica traversi, assembly GCA_025920805.1. Classification (NCBI taxonomy): domain Eukaryota; kingdom Metazoa; phylum Chordata; class Aves; order Passeriformes; family Petroicidae; genus Petroica; species Petroica traversi. Next base: position 89,631 of record JAHLSL010013650.1, on the reverse strand, counting down.
GAGAGTGAAAATCAGGCAGAGGTGATACATCACAAAACAGGTGGAGGTCCTGAGCACAAGACTTATGAGAAGTGGCTGAAGGAGTTGGGGGTGTTTAGCCTGGGAAAAAGAGGCTACAGAATTATTTTATTCCGATTCAGTTATCTGGAAGGAATTTGTAGAAAGGTGGTCCTTTCTCCCAACAAATTTAAGGACAAGTGGAAATGGCCTCAAGTTTCATGTGGTAAAATTTAGCTTGGATATTAATAAAAATCTCTTCACTGAAAGACTAACCAGGCATTGGAATAGGCTGACAAGGGAAGTAGTTTTAAATACCTGGATGTATTTAAAAAAGACTTGTGGATGGGGAACATGATTAAGTGGTATACTTGGGATATTCATATTAATGGTTGGACACTCAGGGTCCTTTCCAGCATAAATAAATCTATGAACAATAGCATTTTGGCCCTTTGAGGTAAAAAAAAAAAAATAGCTGAACTGCCACAATGTCTCAGGTACAGCTGAATTACTACAATACCTTCTGCCTGTTAAATAACATAATATAACATGATGTGAACACTGGAATGAAAGACAGTTATGTTGGTCTGTCTTTTGTCCTGCACAGAATGGAAAAACAGTACAGCAGCTGACAGCATCCAGTCAGGCAGGTGGGAGTTTGGAAGAGAAGAAATGAAGAAAATAGGATATTAGAGTGAGTAAGAGGGAGCACATATTTTCCTGAAGCAGATTAATAAATAGCTTTTATCAAAAAATGGCTGCTGTTTTCACTCCTGCATTTATCTTAATTATATTAAATACCACTCAAAACTCTTGTTTGTAGGAATATTAGTTGGACTGCAGTCTTTAATTTTAATATATCTGCTATTACATTGCAGATGCTGTAATGATTTTCTGCCTACTTTTTGCATTCTATTGTTTGAAGAGGTCTTATTTAGTTCAGCCTATGACAAGCTATTAAAATTCTTGTGGTATTTCATTTTAGGCAGACATCATAGTCAATGATGCTGTGCTTGGGGGACTAGATTGTATGAAACAACAAGCTTGGACGTTCTAATAGTGGGTCACTGGGATGTGTTTACAACAGCATAGAAGAGCACAGGAGGAGCATTTTGCCTTGGTCTTTCATCCTGGTTTTTTCATAGAGTTTATTACATGGTTCACTGCAAGATATTTCTGATGTTAGTCTTCCGAGGATGTACTGAGAAGACAGGATATGCTTAAATTGTTCAAACTACCTGATGTGACAGAAAATGAAACATTCTAGGGTGCTTCCTTTCTAAACTATCCTCTGCAGTACCAAATGGGAAAGGAGTTTTTTCCAATGTCATGTGTGACTGTATTAGCCAGGCTTGAAATTGCTGTGACCGATATAACAGAGCAAAAGATAACTCACCTGTAGGCCATTGGTAGCTTGGCACTTGATGGAACATGAGTTGTTAATGGAAAACTGATTTCTACAGTTTTGGATAGCAAGAGATCGGTATCCTTTCTTAGTTAAAAGCATGTGGAGCTTGCTGAAGCTGCATGATACCAAGTAGTAAGATTGCCCACTTACATGCTTTCTGCTTGAAAAATTATACTCAAAGGAATGTATTTCTCATTAAGTGTTCCATCTTCATCCTACAAAGTGAGAAACAGACTTGATAAACCTCATGTAAAGCCAGCCAGAGAATAAAAATCCCAGTATCTCAGACAAACAAGAAATTTGTATCTACCAGCTTTTTTTTAAGAACGGAATTCTGTCTCTGTAATGTAGATTTTGAGAAGCCAGCTGTTGTTTTCTGAAAATCAGTTTTCTTTTGTTCACCTTCCTTTTAATTTTGTCAGGTATCAGTCAGAGAACAAACCATAGTGACTGCAACTACAAAGAAAAGACAAGACTTATTCTTTCTTTTCCTCTGGGAATTGAATTTAGATTTTCTTATTTTTGCTGGGCACACAAGGTGACCTTTACCTTATCCAGGTCATTGTCACAAAATTACATTTTCTAGAATTGTGCCTTTGATTTTGTAAAGAACTCTCTGTAGAGTATGCATACGTATTTGTGACTAATGCTATTAGACATTTTTGATGTTTCTCTTCTTATTACTGTTTTAGTTTTCTGGTTTTATCTATGGGTTTATAAAGTGTACTTTTCTGAGCTAGACAAATATTTTCTACCAAATATTTCATTTTTATTTAACTACATTGATGTTGAAACAGTGTATGAATTATAATATAATTTTTATCATAAAGATAAGGAAGGCTGGTAAACGTGATTATTTTACGTCACCTACCCAGCCAATGCCAACAGTTCAGGATGGCAGTCAGTTGCCAGAGCATTATTTGTTATTTTATTGGATAAGTAAGTTAGGTAGTGCATAGCAGGTTTATTTGTATTTTCATTTCAAAATGTCCATTCCATCTTTTGAGTCAAAGTCATGTCTTAGGGCTTGTAACAAGGTAAATACATTTCAACTTTAAGTATCTTTTCACTTTATCCAATATATTTGAAGGAACTCAATAATGCAAATAATAAAATCAAGCACAAGAAAAGTAATCTAGAATTGGAAAACTGGAAATAAAGTATCTTAATGCCCAAAAATGAAAAGTCTGAGGTCAATATATCTGGGTTTCTGTCACCATAGCTGTAAAGGCCTTGACATTTTAGTAAATTTCTTTTCAGATTAAGTGTTGTTTGAATGTAGATTACTTTTGCTCAGTCAAGAATATGATACAAGAGATGCAGGATGCAGCAGAGTGAAGGAAAGTTCTGTAATTTTCTGATTATACCTGTTTTCATTTAAAATTCACAAAAAATTATAGATGCCAGAAACAATACTTGAACTTAAGAAGTATATTGTGACCTAGAAATAGAATAATAATTACAAACACAAAATTAAATTCTTCCTTTATTCTCTGTGCAGAATCACAGCTATAATTGCAGAGACTTGGCTGCAATAAATTCCTTGAAACAAATGTAATCCCCCAATAGGACATGTACTCCATATTGTAAAGTCACACGCTGAAATTTCCATTTTTTCCTTCTGGAATGCACTTATTCATTAGTTTTTATATTATCTCAGCAGCAACTGTAATATATAATAATATTCCACTCCCCACATCTATTTTCAGTAAACCATATTTTCTAAAGCAATTGCCTTTGGGATTGAAATATTCTTCTTGTACGTATGAAACTGCATTTCTTAGACTCCTTGTAAAGTTTTAGATATAAATTGGAGTAGGAATAGAGAAGAAAAAATTGTTTTAATTTTAAATAAATACAAAAGACAATAGAAAGAGGATGAACTGCCCTTCCAATCTACCTGTTCCTTAAATGTATTGTGTTCTGACTTTCCTGTCTCTTGGAGTTTGTTTAGTGGGAAGTGAATGCTCACCTTTTCAAACTCTTCATTACTGATGTAGACAATGGATGAGAGTGCGCCCATGGCAATTGGTGTGTGACAGAAAGTTGGGAGAGCAGGCTGACACACCAGGTGGGTGTGTCACCATTCACAGGAACCCGGACAGGCTGGAGAAACAGGTTCATTGGAACAGTAAGAATTTCAATAAAGAGGAATGTAAACCTGTACACCTATGGAGGAGCAACCACAGGGACCAGAATATGCTGATGGTTTTTCAGCAGGAAAGAAGCCTAACGGAAAGGGACCTGGGCATCCTGTGCAAGAGAAAAGGATTAATAAAAGGTGTTATTAATTGCATCACTAAGAGTGGTAAGTGATGGGCTATTACTTCAGTACCTTCCATCATTTTTGTTTAATGGACCATTTTCCTAATCCCATACCTTTCATTCCTGCTCAGTTGTTTTGGTTGTGCAGAATTTCTGATTTATAAGAAATTAATTATTTTCCCTCTAAGCCTCATCTGTAATAGAAAACAAGTCTGAAATAACAAAAGGGAAAAAATCCTATGTCTGCATCATTCTTGTGTCTTCACTTGCTCTTTTCTAGCCAACAAGTGTCTGAAACCCCAAATTCGTTGCTCATACAAACTGTAGCATTGCGGAAAACTCAGGGTAGTCGGAAGAATTATTTGTGAAAGAAACTATACTGTCATGAAAATTCCATTTTTTTCTTCAAAATCTTAAAGCATTCCCTTGACAACAAGTCATTATGACCTTAATATTGTCAGGTATTAAAATTTCAGTGTGTTGAATTGGTGAGGTAAAAGTCATTGAGAGGTCATACAATGAATAGGAAAAAAAAGAAATCGGAGTTGATTTCTGTGTATGTTTTTGTTGCTAGAGAAACCCGAATTTCTTAACACCAAAAGATTATTGAGCATTGGAGTGACTGCTCATGGAAGTGGTTGAATTACCATTTCTGGAGGTCCTTAAAGGACACAAACATGTGGCACTCAGGGACATTATTTAGTGGTGGACTTGGAAGTCCATTGACTCATACTGAAAGACCCTAAAGATCTTTTCCAATTTAATGATTCTTAGGATTCTACAGAAATTCAGCTTAGGAGCTGGATTTATATTTTGTTTGCAATATTTGTTCAAAATAACCAAGATGTGAAACTGATGGATGAAACAGATAAGTGATTATTGTGTATGTTCTACTGAGATGTACATGAAGGCAAAAGAACTGGAAAAACAAGAGTTTGAATGTCAAATACATGAAAAGTATAGTGGTTGGAGTGACAATATATTAATGCATTCTTACAACATAACTGGATATTACAAAATGTTCAATAATATCTTTCAATCCGCGATAAAGCACTTTTTCCTTTTTTTCCCCTCCTAAATCTCAGAAGTTCCACAAAAAAGATGAATGGGAAAAGTTTGCAGACTGGAGTTAATAAAAGACCATGTTATTTTCTCAGAGTTAAGGGAAATCACATGTTGAAAAAATAATGAAGTTTCTTTTGGGGATAGCTGATTAAAAACGTAACATTGTTTGGCTCCAGACAAAGTAGCTAGTTTTAAGAAAGTATGTTTAGAGGCTGCAAATTTAACTAAAAGCTTTATCTTTTTTTTTTTTTCTTTAATTATCAGGGGGGAAAAAAACCTAACCCAAACCCATTGTAGGCTGTTCTGCAAGGAAAATTTCATTCTTTTAAGCCTTCAAATAAAAAAAAAATTTATGCTGTGTATTTGGATGCCAGAGTCACATGGAAATAAAATCCTATACAGCTGCGTATTTCCATATGTCGTGACTCCAAAGGAAAATTTTGAAGTGAATTTCAGGAAATTGCATCAAGATTATGAAAATTGTTTTGTTACTAAAAAATGATACATTTTGGCATATGAGAGAATAAAAACTATGCATCTTCATGAGAAATGGCCTTTCTCACAACTTAAAAACCTTCTGGCTTATAATTTTATGCTACGGCTTACTCGCTTCTATTATGCCTATTGCGTTCTTGCAATAGAGGTCCAATATGGTCAATAGTTCCATTCAAATATACCCCCACAGCCTACAAAAATGTGCACTTAATTCTGGTAACATGATGGAAGAGTAGAGATAGAAACCTTATTTTTAGTGTAATAAATTTTGTTGGTAAAAAGTAAGAATCCCCTTTTCACAAACATTTCTGAAATAAATAATATTTTTGAGTTATTGAATGTTTTTCTTTAGCACTTCATGCACATTTGGAATTTTTACTGTTTTCATTTAGGATGCAGTTCAGTTCACCAAAGTGTAGCCTAGTACAATTTTTTATATGTATCAGGGTATTTGAGACAACTGTACAGTAGTAACGTTACATGACCTGTGGAAGATTAATGTAATTCTTGAAGATTCTTCTGATGCCGGATATTCTAGGATTTTTAAATGCTGTTAACACCTACACTGGAGAGAAAATATTGCATCCATATTAACTAGTCCAGCCAATTTTGAATGTCTTTCAGTATAGAATTTTTCAGGCAATGCAAATGACTACTGGATGTAGCATTGTACTACTAATCTCTGGACTCCCAAATGAACACACTAAACTTTCCTCTAAAACTTGGTACCCATAATTCAGACATGAAAATGTGTCTTACACCAAAAGGATGACTACAGAGTTCTAAAGTCCTGTATGAGTCCTATAGTCAAATCTTGCTGATGTCCTATTATCATTAATACAATGAACACAGAAATATATACGCTGTCACTACTCCATACAAGTACCAGGGGTTTTTTTTGTTGTTGTTGTTGTCATTTTTGTTTTCTAATTTTATTGTTGTAAGATGATGATTTCTGAGGAAAAAAATAGGGTAATTTTAATATGAACAATTTCATTAGGCAATTCATATAGAGGACAAGCATAACTATCAATTTAGCAATACTTCAGAAAAATCTGATTGTCTCTTTCTTTTCTAATTGACAACATAAACCTGTAAATACTGTTCTGCTTACACTTTTCAAATCAACATAGGAAGGATCTTGCTTTGATTTCTTCCATCTAAGTCATCCAAAAAAGAAAGAAAGAAAATATTCTCTGAGCTGTTTTTCTTCAGAGTAACATTTTTGACTCACAAAAGATTGTATTAGTGAAATTGGTCAGTAAATGCACCCTTTGTTTTGCTTAAGACTGTGCTGTACAAAGATAATCAGCAGTCAGCATAAGGGCTGCTGCAAACTGCATGAAGGCAATGGTAAAGTCCTCTATGATGTATATTCTGCACATAAGATATATGACCTCATTATTTTATGATATCGTGCAGGTCGCGTGATGCTTAATTGCAGTAGGATCATCTGAGCAGTATAATGCAAAATTTCAGCACCAGCAAATACAAGAAAATTTATGACATAATTAAAAGCTTTATTCTTCCTCCCTTAGGAATAGCAATAATAATAGTAATAAACACTCAACTTAGGAAAATACCCAGTGTAGCAGCATGACTTCAGAGTCAGCAAGATTTTGGAATGGATGACATGTCATACCTTCTCTGTCTTAAGCCTGACTACTTAAGCTGTGTGCAGAATCCTTCCATGGACAATTTTTAGAAGATTTCATGAGTTCTCTGTACAAGATGAGCAGTTCTAGATACTTATGAAAAGAAGAGAGGAAATGGTGATATTCATTCACTTCAGGAGGCTAGCCGGCTCATTTATTTAATTGAGATGTCTCAAACACTCAATCAAGAATGATAATTGCTTGCCCTTTGGTAAGGAAATTTATCACCAGGATATGAAGTGATGGAAGTATTCCTTCAGAATCAAATTTGAGATTGAAAGCTTTTGTCATAAGGCTTTGTTTTCACACTGTACTCCATGACTGAAGAAAGCTATTTTCTGAAAAGTTATTTATTATTCAGTAAGCCACTCAAAAGTAAAAAAAAATTCCTCTGGACTGCAGCATTTTTTCAAAGAATTTTTTATTACTCATAAAACTCACTTATGTTTTGCTTGCCAAGAAAGAAAAAAATAAAAAGGAAATCTTCAGTTCAAATGAAAAAGCACATTTTCAGGTCTTGAATGAAACAAAAATATGTTTCTTAACATGCTCCATTGTGTACATGATGAAAAAGGAGCATTCGAAAAAAAACCCCCAAATGCTCAAAACATTACCTTATATAGAAGAACATTTTACCTTTCTTCTTCAAAAAAATCTGTTAATTCCACTAGTAAAAATCCATTTGAACAGCAAAAAAGATCTAATTGCATATGGAAAGTTACATAGAAAAGAAAATGTAAGTTTATTCCCTGTTGTTCTATTTTTGTTTGTTTGTTTATTTTTGAAAAAACTTATATTATGAATGTTCAAAATGAAAAAAAAGAAGGTATAATGGAAAATACTTTTTAAAACATCACTATTTAAATTCTAAGGAATAGCAATACAAATTATTTAAAACAAATTAGATTTCATAGTGCAGTCTAGTGACATCTGACTTTTTGACTTTTGTGAACAATATTTTAGTGGAAAATCTTCCAAGATATATTGGATAAGCTAAAACTTTCACATAAAAATTTCAAATATGCTTGTTGAGACATCATGTTTTGAAAATTAAGTACATTTTCTGCTGAAGAGTGTTATTAAGTTGTTGACATTCTTATCAGACATTTAAAGTAAAAGCTTAAATACTATTTGCAGAGGTACATTCATCCTACTGCAGCTGTGTTCATTCTTGCCTCTTAAACATTTTTCTGAATAACTTGAAATATTCAGCTCAGTAGAATAACACTTCTATTTTTTGGGGATTTGTTTTTTCGATCATAATTTTCCATTATTCTGAGAATAGTACCATGGAGATCCAGTGCATCTGCATTGCAGTTATAAAGAAATGCACACATTCCCCTAGATGGATTTTTTAAAAAATATTTATTTCTTTTAACCTGGTAGAAATACTTAGCTCTGGGAAGCAGAAGCTCTTAATGACAATTGCAGGAGCATTGGTCCTTCTGAAAATGCAATGGCAGGAATCTTCTTTTTGGGGAAGATGAAATAGGAAAGCCTGATAGATCTGATTGCGTTGCAGGGGATGCTGAAAATATGGAAAGTATAGTCGAGATTGGGATGAGGACAAGGTTTGAGTTGAAAAGTAACTAAGAAACAATGGTATAGCTGACTGAAGGTAATCCTCCTTCTTGATAGAAGAATGCCCTCTGCCTAGGCAGGTCCAAAAGTCAGAACAAACCCAGCCTGCCTGGAAGAAGATTCCCAAAAGTAGTTTTTTAAGGTTTAAAATATAACCCTGTATGGTAATGCAATAATTCTTATAGGTTGCATGCAAATATTATAGAGTTTGTAGCTTGTTTCAGATTGGTTTAAGAGAATTAGAATATTCAACAGACAAGATGATTTATTGCATTGTAAATGGCAAATCACTCTCTTTTTTTAGTCTCTCTTTTTTGCCTCTTTCTCTCTCTTTCCCTGGCCTGCTTTGAGCTGCGTCTTGCAGCTCAGCAAGCCTCTCATACCCATGCTCTTTCACAATAAACTCCCATGATCTAAACCCATCTTTAGAGATCTCTCACTTCTATTTTACCCTTATAACCAAATTCCACAGAGTTAAATCCTACAATCTTCCCTTCTCAGCAAACTTAAACAGCTGATAAAAGGAGGAGATTGCTCTGCTTTTCTCTGTGTGCAGTTTTAGTCACCACAATACAAGAGTGATATAAAGCAATTAGAAAGTATCCAAAGGAGGTATACAAAGATTATATAGGGTTTTTCAAGGGAAGACATTTGAGGAATGGGTGAGATTCCTCAGCTTCTTCAACTTGGAAAAGAGGAGACTGAGAGGAAACACATAGCAGACTACAACTTCCTATGAGTTCTACAAATTCTAGGAATTCTTAGGGTAAGTGATAATCAATATTACTGTCTCGTTTTAAAAATAATGATAAACATCTGTTGAGCCACATAAAGAACAGCAGCTCTTTTGTCTTGGCCAAATCTATTAATAAATATTAAATAACACATAATTTAATAACACTTATTAGTAGTTAACATTTAAAAAGTCCTTTATTTTCATAGACTCATAGAATGATTGAATATCCTAAGTTGGAAAGCACACACAAGGATGACTGAAGTCCCACTCCTGGCCCTGCAGAGGACACATCAATAGTCACACCATGCTCCTGAGAGCATTGTCCAATCACTTGAACTCTGTCAGGGTTAGTGCTTTGACCACTTCCCTGGGGAGCCTGTTCCAGTCCCAACCACCCTGAGGGTGAATAATCTTCTCCTGATATCCAGCCTAAACCTCCTCTGACTCAGCTTCCAGCCATTCCCTCAGATCCTGTCCCTGGTCACCACATATCTGTACCTGTCCCTCCTCTTTTCCTCCAAAGAGCTTGTAACTGCAGTGAGGTCTCCCCTCAGTCTCTTCTTCTCCAGGCTGAACAGACCAAGTGACCTCAGCTGCTCCTCAGATGGCTTTACATCAAGGCATTTCACTGTCATCTTTGTTGCCCTCCTTTGGACACTCTCTGTTAGTTTTATATCCTTTCTAAATTGTGAGGAATGAGGGTGAAATGACAGATAAGGGTAGATGTCAAATAGAAGCATGGTAAAGTTAAATCTCCTTGCATCATTTCATTTTTCCTAAACAGCTCTGTTAGGAACCCTGCTCAAAAGCAAGGCTTTGCTGAAAGGCAGTGGGTATCTATTATGTAAAAGATAATATATTTTTATTTGGAATAAAAATTAAAAGAATTGAACATAAAAAAAGCATTTGAGTAGTGGCTGTTTTTGAGTAAGACTTGGTTTTCTTTTCCTAAAATTCTTTGTGTTACAAGACCTGACACCAAAGAATATTCACTGCTATTGAAAATCTACAGATGGTTCTGTGAAATGACAATTCCTCATTCCCTGTTTAATTCAAAGATTTAATTCCAATGTTATATCTTTTATAAATTAGCTACGATACATAAGGAATAAGGACTTGAATGTGTGGTACCACATATATTTTTGTAATTTTTAATAGCAAGATATTTTAACTGAGTGTGCATCTGTCTGCTAATTACAACTTAAGGTATTGGCAGCTGTTTATAGGTATCCAATAGGGATTTACAAAAATGTTAGTAAAGCAGCATCAAAAGAAAACAACAGCTATCAAAGTTATTTCCTTATTAAAAGTGTGAATTATTCTTTCCTTATTGCTTAGGAAGTGACTTGATTCATATGGCTTTGCTTAAAGAATTTAATAGGTTTAGCAAATGTAATTTCATATTTGATCTGGTTTTACCAATGGTATGTTCGTGTTGATAGCACAAAAATAATATTTTAGTCTGTTACTGGATGAAATGACAGCTTTGCCTTTAAAAAACCACATATCAGTATCTGAGCAGAGCTCTAGAGCTCCAGCTTAGCGGCCTGTGATAGTGTTGTTTAGCAGTGTTTTATGAGACACTGATTAGCAAACAGCATGCACCAAAGGCTTCTTAGGCTGGAAACCTCTTTGGCCCTGTGATGAAATGTTGTATTTTAAATCTGTAGCATTTGGGAAGGGGAATTCAACATTTTTCTTTGGGAGGTGTATGAATGCTTAGCATAGGAAAAATACATTGTGGAGAAGAATATAGGTATTTAAAGAACAGTTTATGTTATACATTATGGCAGAAAGATAAAACACATGTTACATTTTTAAGAAAGCATTTACAAGGTTGGATTGAGGGTCAGAGAAAAGAGATAGTAATGACTACTTGATAATTTTGACTGCCCAGCCTGAAAATACGACTGTTTGTTTCTCTTTAGTAAGTGAAAATTTATGATACAGCTGACTGCAAACGTATTGACTTTAGTACTGTTTTTAATCTGCACGGAGTGTACCTTTCAGATCCTTAAACTGCTTTATAATTTTTTTCTTCACATTAAAGCAAACCTCAGTTTGATTGATAGTATCTAAGCCAATAATTTACTTCCAAATTAAGGTTTAAACAAAAGGTTAATTACCTGCATAATAATATTATTGATGATCTACTTTAGCTGTTCTTGTTACAGTGTTTCTGTAACTACACCTACTGCAAGGTGATATTCCCAATTCTCTGTTAAAAGGAACTAGAGGCAGTATATTCACCTATGCGGTACAACATGAAATTTAAAATCTACTAGTGAGGTGCAGCTCCAATTTGTGTTAACATTGCATTGGTAGTAACAAGCTTACCCAGCCTCCCTTTTACTCCAAAATAGAAAAAGGAATTTGCAGAAATTTTTACTGGTAAAAATTTTCTACTGTTTCTACTGCAGTACAGACTGTAGATTCCTGTGTCAGTAGGTTTATTGGTTATTTCTAGACTACTTGAACTGCAACTGCAGTCTATAACATCCAGATTAGTTATATTCTAAATATGCTACTAATTTCCAGAAAAAAATAAACTTGAAATTGGCAAGTTTTAAGCTAACAAAAATGTATGGAATTTTTTTGGCCATTTTATATTTCTTAGTGTTTTCGTGAAATGGTGACAAAAAGAGGGACCCAAACATTCATAAATCCCATATATATGAAGGATATATTCTGTTTTAAGTAATCAAAGGCTGTGCTAAGCTTTTTTCATGTAGTAGCATTAGAGTAGGAGTTCTCCTCAGCTGGTTATCTATGGTGACTTCTAGTGCTTTTTACAGCTGATGCTTTTTGGACCTTACCCAGCACTATGGTTTGGAACTCAGCTTTAGTCGCCATTGCTTGGTCATACTTTGTGGGATAGCGCACTCTGCCAGAACACCAGTTGTACCAAGCCCTGTCTTGCTGAAACAGTAATAGAATTTTTCTTAACAAATTATTGTATAATTGTATAAACTGCAACTGTTGAGTTATAAGGGGGTCCATTACTCTATACTTCTGTGAATATTCTTTTCCAAAGGATGAAACAATGGTCAACAGACATGAAAATCAATATTCCTGTACTGCAGTTCTCTTTTGTCCAGCCACCAAAACCTCTGATAAACTGAGTCAGATTTTTTGGCTGTTAGGCTGTTTGGATAATATCTTCCTTTAATATCATATGGTAATTGTCTCATTTCCAAACCCACCAAAGTGTTTCCTCAAACTTTTTCTCTAACTAATGCTAGCAATCTGTTGTGAATTATAGCAAATTTTGCTACTGTTTGTGAAAATTACTAATTTGACTATGACAAGTAGGTGTAGATGAATACCTCTAATGTCAGTGAAGACAAGTAATTACATCAATTATTTTTGATATCAAAATATGGTGTTTCAGTGACTTCATCAGTGTACAAAACTGAAGATCAAATACACATGACAGTAGAGAGAGACTATCTGGTAGCAACTGTGTTTCAAAACAGCCATGAACATGTAATGAAATGTCCACAGAAGTAATTTTTTTGAAGAGAAAATAATTTATGTTGTTGTATAATTCTTGTGTAATATGTTTTGAGAGACCAGATACAACAATTCATTACTCCGATTTTGTCTCATTCTAATGCTACTGACATTAACAGAATTGAATCAATGCCCGTGTGGAATGTGAAAGTAAATCAGATGTTCTATTTTAATTTTTCCTCTTTGGTTTTACATTTATTTAAATTCCTTTTAAGTCAATGTCAAAAGCCTGCAGGGAGCAGAAGCATATTCGACACTTGACTTTTTTCTTTCACTGAACTGTCAGCTTCAGCACAAAGTTAATCTGCAGAGAGAAAGTAATTCTTGGGAAGAACTCCTCGGTCTTTTCCTTTTCTCCTGGAATGTGGTGGTTTTTTCAGATTTTTTTGGCCATTTTGTAGCACCCCTACTTGAATATGAGTATAAAAATGCACAAAAAGTGATACTAAAATGTAAGCTTTTAAAGAAGAGACTTGGATATAATATCTAGCATTAAGGATAGACTTTCCATTTCTTGAAAACACTTTGCATTCTGCCTCCACTAAATTCTTTATATATTCCCTCAGCTATTTGTTTTCTGCTTTTTGTCAGCAATTTACTCTTTGCTAGGTGTTATACTCTAGTTTCTATGGAAAGTTTGGACCTGTTCAGAGGAAATTGCAATATGTGATGGCCAATTCTCAAGCATATTGCTTTAGCACAGGCAGTTGGGAAGTTTGGCTATAAATGTGAAGAAAAAGCAGTTGGAATTCTTTGGTATGAGAGATGATACTGTAAAAAATAAAGACAATAGTTTTGAAACCTTTCCAAAGTAAGGAACTCTTTTTCCTCTCTATTATGAAGGCATAACGTGCAGGACTGGAACTAAAATCATTAGGTGGTTGGTCTTGCAGCTCTTAAAGGAGATAAAGAAACTAATATAAATATGCATATCGGAAGTTATTCAGAACAAATTTTTAATATTCTAGTGTATCCATTATTTATTCAATGATTTGGCCTGTAAAAAGAAAACCATCTGAAATAATAAGTAACATGGTGAGAATCCAGGGAATTAAAACCAAGAAATATTTTACAGAATGTTGAAGTCAAAAGTAGCATTAAGATTAGTTCAGAGAAGAAAAGAGCCTGAAAGCTTTTGAGTGAAAAGACTTAACCTAGAAAAGGTTGAGAATGTCGTTTAAAAGGACCTAGCAGTAGGACCAAGATCTTGTTTTCTCCATTTTAAGAAAGTTTGGCCTTTTGCTAAGTTAAAGGCAGATGCAGCAATTGAATGAGACTTCACAACCTGCTGAACTTCAAACACACTGAAGTAGCAGCAGTGTGTGTTTCATCCCCTAGGGCATTCGTTAGTACAAGGTAACTCAGGGAGGTTGCATCTTTCTCTTTGCACACGTTCTTAGGAGGTGGAACCTCTGTTCAAAGAACAGAAGCCAGCTGAGGACTTTGTAAGGCTGTCAGGGTCATTAGGAACTCCATTTGCTCCCTGTACATCTGAGAATGGACAGGTATGACAAAAAATTGAGACTTTTTACTCTTAGTCTGCATCTTGAAATCTGAGGGTGATTCTGAGAGTGGCCCATGTCTCCCTCCTGTGTCTCCTTCACTGCACATGTTCCATGGCACATTATAGGATGAATTTTGTATATATGGACAGTGTCCTACAGAAGCCTTTGGTGCTCACATCTTCTGTTAACCAGAGGACGTGACCAGATCAATGAAAGAATTTTTAAAGAGGTCAGCAGCATTGTACATATGTCCCACTTGATATCATACTTATTTCATAAAATGTTATTTTTGTGGGTTCTGTGTTACTTATAATCAGGAAAATTATTTAGCCATCAGAGGCAATATGTTTCAAAGGAAGACAGTAAGTCTGTTTAGATAGACAAGCCTTTAAGTGACTGAACTGTGTTGAAATTTGGGCTCAAAAAAAAAAAGGAATGTAAAAGAAATAAACAACCAGAAAACCTGTCATTCTAACCCTATCTGTATCTTTTCACACACTAAGCACATCTAAGTGTCAGGCTATAGTTTGAAGTTAATGATTCATTTTTCTGTCTATCTCTGCTGAATATTTTTGAGAAGCAGAAAAATCTAAATCAAAACTTGAAGCAAACTAAAAGCTCATAAATTCTCAGAAGAAGATCGCAAAGATTTAGTATTCACAACACTGTAGAATCCTAAAAGCATAGAATTGTTTGGGCTGGAAGATGAATGATCATCTAGATCTAACTCCCCTGCCAGGGGCAGGAACACCTTCCACTTGACCAGATTCCACAGAACTCCATACAGCCTGGCATTAACACTTTCAGGGAAGGGATCTTACAGATTCTGTGGGCAGCTTGTGCCAATGTCTCAACACTCTCAAAGTGAACAGTTCCATCCTTATAACTTGTCTGAATCTGCTGTCTTACAAATTAAAGCCATCCCCCCTTGTCCTGTCACTACATATCCTGATTTTCTGTAGGCCCCATTTAGGTACTGGAAAGTGTGATAAGGTTTCCTCAAAACCTTCTCCCCTCTGGGCTGAACAGCCTCAACTCTCTCAGCCTCTCTTCAGAGGAAAGATGTTCTACTCCAGCTTCATGTCTTTTTTCCTGACATGAACCCACCGGTCCATATCTGAGGTGTCTTGTGGGCCCAGCACTAGGAAACAAAATTCCAGGTAGGATCTCACTAGGGTAGAACAGAGAAGCAGAACCAGCACCCTCTCGCTTCTGCCCATGATGCTTTTGTTGTGTCTCAGGACACAGCTGGCTTTTTGGTCTGTGGTCGAGATTACTGTCCACCAACAACTCAAAAGCTTCTCCTTAGGGCTGCCCTCTTTTCATTCTCTGCCCAGCCTGTACTTGTGCCTGGGATTGCCCTGACTCATGTGCTGGACCTTGTACATGATTTTGTTAAACTTCATACACTTTACAAAGGTCCATTTCTCAAGCCGTCAAGGTCCCTCTGGATGGCATCCCTCCCCTCTAGTGTGTCAGCTGCACCACACAGCTTGAAGTCTGTGGTAAACTTGCTGAGGGTGCCCTCAATCCCACTGTGCATGTCACTGACCAAGATGTTAAACAGCAGTTCCAGTCCCAATACAAACCCTTGAGGAAAGCACTGGATATTAGGAGTTGTTTGAAAGTTGACAAAGCTTCATGTGCAGATTTAGAAGAAGTGACAGCGAAAAACTGCAAAAGCATCTGTTTGATTTACAGTATAAAACAATTAATGGATAATGTTCTAATTATCATGTTTAATATAAAATTTTTGAATGTTACAATTTCTAATAATATTCACCTCTGAGTGAATATTTTTATTTCCATGAGATACCCGGATGTTCCATGTATTGGACATCTAACATGTCTGCTCTCTTATATTGCATAAGTTAGTTCTGGATACACCAAATTTTAATTGGTAAGAAAACACTTCCTTGCTTTCTGTACCATCTTTTTTGTCCACGGTTTTCAATCTCTGAAACACTAAATAAAGCATTTATGGTCTATTAATTTCCCTTCAACCTTTTATTTTTTCTGATAATAATTCAAAAAAATTGCTTCCAGAATAATTTCCCTCATATGACTTCATAAAAGCAGTTATAAAATTTTTTAATATATAACTAATGTTACATAATTTTAGTTGTTTTCAGAAGCAGGCTAAGGCATCAGAGAGAGTTCAAAATGTCAGAGGCCCATCCCTGCATTGGCAATGTTACAAAAAAAAGATGCTAACATTGGGATAATAAAGACTATTTATCTAGCTCTCAGTAAATACATAACTTGGAACAGATTCTATCTGTGAATGGGTATTTTTCCCATATGAAAAGTCTTTTACTGGCCCAGTGTCCAGTAGCTAAAACTAATTCAGCAGCAATATGTAAAGTTCTCCATTCCACATGAAGATTCTTAATTTTGTGTATGGTAGAGGATCTCACCTAGGAAATTTCTCTCACATTTTGGTTCAGTTGGGCAACAGGATCAAAACCTACCAACTTGGGAAGAAAGGAAAAATACATGTTTCATTTATTTTACTCATTCACAAGCTTTCTACAGTTACCCCTAGTACCTGTTCACTCAGCATAGGCACCTACTTTCTGGAGTGCAGTTCAATTTTTAGAAAATTCAAAATTCAAAATTTAGAAATTTTGATTTAGAAATTTAGAAATTTCTGGATTTAACTTAGTATATAAACCATTCTCTGTGTTAGGCTACAGAGAATGTCATTGTCATTCCTGTTCATTCTACATTGGCAGGCCTATGACTGTGTGAAGTGACAGAAAGAGTCATTGACATATTATCCATGTTTTAAAATGTCCCTTAAGTCTTGTAAGTCAGGTTCAAATGGCTCACAATGAAAGGAGTAATACAAATATCCCCTTTTTCACATTTTTTTAATGAAGAAAGCCTATTTTAGTAATAGTACAAGAGCAACTCAAAACAGGAAAGGCAGGTTTGAAGAATAAAAAATATGATAAGACTTCTAGAAAGACAGCTGAGAGTAGAGATCCAGCTTTTCCTGGATTAAACAATTTTTCTTTTGGTTATAACAGTGTATTTCATCTTGTAATCAACACTAGTTTTGTACTTTACAAACTAGTAAAATTACTGGATGCAGGATTAATATTCATACAGAATGCTCTTATGCAAACACCT
Organism: Petroica traversi; assembly: GCA_025920805.1. Classification (NCBI taxonomy): domain Eukaryota; kingdom Metazoa; phylum Chordata; class Aves; order Passeriformes; family Petroicidae; genus Petroica; species Petroica traversi. Next base: position 72,276 of record JAHLSL010013650.1, on the reverse strand, counting down.
CTTTACATCAAACCCTTACTCTATTATCCAGGGGATAAAGTACAGCTCCATTGTAATTTAATCCTGACATAAAACCAAAAACTGTAGCTTGGTTGTTGAGGAGTCATAAGTAAAATTAATTCCCTTTCAAATTTAGTTGTATTATCCTATGTAGCTTTTTTTTTTTTTCTCACAATTTCTACTACGGTAAGTTGCACCCAAAACTGAGAAGCATGTGTGGTACAGAATGTATTATTATTAACATATTGATTAGCATAAATAAAAGAAGTGAGGTAAAGTTAAAAATCTTCTTGGGAGATATGGTCGGAAACCCAATAGTACATAGAGAAGCTCAGGTGGGAATACAAGTCTGTGATTTACTTTGGAAAGTCTCATGATCAATAACATATTTGATTCAAAGAAATTATTACGGGAAAAACTGCTTCAGAGCTGCAAAAAGGCTTTTCTGCATTTTAACCATGTCCTATTTGAAGTCTGTCCTGGTTTACGATGATAGACTCTACATTTTCCCATTTAATATTTTCTTCCTTTTTCTTAAGATCATGTAGTTCACTTATTAATATATCCGAAAAATTTAGTGAAATCATAAAAAATCTAAAGCATTCAGAAATGGACCTGGGAAAATTAACACATATTTGTATGATGCCAATTATGCTCATATACTTTTACCAGCTGCCAGGCTAAATTGTGTTGAGACAAATTATACAAACATAAGACAAAAGCTTTTTCCACAATACATTTTTTCAATAAAAAGACAAACTAAGCAAACTCAAACAGTACATAAAATAGTTTGACTAACATTTAGTCTCCCAATAAGTCACATGTGATGCAAACACAAAACATAAACTAGTAATACAAGCAATTATTGCGGCAATTGAAAGTTCTGTTAGTCCAACACAGATCATCTGGTAGCAGGTTGCTATAAAAAGAAAAGTGAAAATTTGACCTAATACAGACCTATTATAAAAAGGAAGGAAAAGTTTTTTGATATAATGCTACTAAAGCTGTGACTTTAGTTTGAAATGCTTGTACTCCTGTATCTATCACAAAAGTAACCAAAAAGCTAAAAGGGCCAAAGACAAAATTACTATCGTATCTTCATGGCTCTCTGTGGGACTTTTCCGGCAATTCCACTGCTCTGCCTTTGATCTCCAGTGATGGGCTGCTGGCATTCCTAGAAAAAGAAAACAATACAAACTTCCCAACACATTACTCCTTAGTGAATCAAGTTTTTTAACTGCATGAACTTGATATCTCTTAGGCGTAGTTTCAGCTTCTATTAGGTGATGCGCTTGCTCCCCCCATATTTTGAGGGGGGTCTCCTCTGCTTAATCTCATGTCTGGAGGGAGTGATACTGCCTGTAAAAATTTGACAAGTACTGCAGTTGTGAATTAGGGAGTGCTTTAACTGCTTGAACTGTGTTTCTTTCAGGGTTTTTAGCACACTTCTAGTTCTCACCCTGGAGCCATGAATTAACCTTATCAGTTTGGCAGATAACCCTTGCTTCACTTACAACAGTGATTTTAACTCTTTGCTCTCTGGCATCCCTGTGCATTAATTTTGACTGGATTTCAAATCTTGACTTATTTATGATCAGATTGTGATCTTGGAAGCTGTACACAGCACTATTTTAGTAGCAGTTTGCTAACCTAGGCAGTCATTTTTGGTTTCACTTTTAATTAAGGGCTGACATACTACTTCCTCATCATCAGATGTCAATGTAAATGTTATGTTTTGCTCTTTATCAGAACAAGAGTCTTGTTCAGCTGGTCTCAACTCCCCCACCGAGAACAGCAAAAAGTCTGAATAACTAGACCATGCTTCAGGAATGTTTTATGGCTTCTACATCCTGCAATTCTTCCTGTAAAATTCTCTTTTTCACCACCTTCCAAAGATCTTCCTGAAGCTTTTGAACGTGAACACATTTTGCAGCAAACGATGCCTCTTCCTGCAGCCTTTTTTTTTGTTTTCCTCATTTAACAGAAGGAACAAGTCATTCACAAATCTTGTAAAGATACTATTATCTCATCTTCAGATTTCTGGGTAACCAATTGCTTATTATCCCAATCTTTTCATTCCAGCTTCACTCCAGGGATGTAAGGCTAATAAAAAATTTTTCCAGGAAGGACAGCAAAATATTTTCTTTACACTGGCCACCCAGAAGAGCCATTGTCCCTAAAAACTGACATACAACCTCCTTCAGGGGGCAGCTGGGGCAAAGTTTCTAAGAATTCATACACAAGGATCCACCACCTCCCACAGAGGGAACCATACTATTTTCAAGGACACTTTGGGTCAGAGAACAGTATCATGCAACTGATGCCAGAATGTTTTTTTCCTTCTCTTTTCTATACCTTTTACACAGTTCTCTGTATCCACAAGTATTACCATACATACTTGCAACCCTTCAATTTGTTTAGTGCTTAGTGTTTTGTAAGTGTTCTTCAGGCCCTGAGACTAAACATCCCAGAACTGCAGAGCCAGGGAGACCAAACATCCTATTATCTAAGATGCCAAGGTCTCCTAGCAGGACAGATTCTGTAAACTAGAGCTTAGCCCACCCCAGCCCCATTACTGGGCTCCCTTGTTAGATATGCTGATGTGTAAAGTCTATAACTGGTGTGTGTGATTGAGATAGTGGGTGTGCGTTTTGCCACACGTCACTGGGTGAAGTGGATGCATCAAACGGGATCCTGATTAAAATACCGAGGTAATGACCCCCAAGCCTCTAACCATGACTAGCTTCATTTTCATAACACCAGGAAAAAGGCATCACAACGCCTATAGCAAAATAAAATTATGATCTCACTACTATGATTAACAGAGAGATACCTTTCCCTGAATTAAGGTTCAAACAAGACCAATAGCACAGGTTTTATTTTGTAGTAAATATGAGGTAAATATGAGAAATAGGAAAGGGAAGAACAGGGAGACAAAGAGAGTGAAAGAGAGACAGACCAAGTAGAAAGACAGTCACTCCCCAGTGGATCCAGAAGGTTCCCATTTGTCCTGTTCACCCTAGGCTTCTCTGTGGTGGGGGTCTGCCTGTCCTACATATAGGAACACCCAAGCACATTACCTGTGAGGGGAATATTTTACACAGTCTTTTACAGCAACATTGTGGATCACTTGCAGTCCTCTGCTGCAGAGCCTCAGCAAGTGATTCTGAGCACTGTGGCCTCCCCTCAGTCAACCCATCCAGAGTTTATTTTCAGCACAGCTGCTGAATTTGCTTTCCGAAAGGAGGCATTCTTCTCCCCCCAGCCTTGTTTGTTTTTCCTTATACCTAAGATAATTGGACAATAGTACCATCTTTACCTTATCTCAAGTTCCTGTCAGGTGGCTTAACTCACAGTCCAAACTCCTGTAATCCAGGAGGCAAATTCAGAGGAGGACAAAGGAAGGAGAGGGAAGAATATGAGCATCAGTGGTGCAGATAAGCAGTTATTTCTTTGCATAATTTGCAAAGGAAAATCCTTTTAATAATTTTTACAGTGTTTAAGACAAATATGAATTTTAAATCTCTTACATGTGGTCACTAAATTCTAGATTCTGATTTCTATTTAAAGGCTAATAAGCTTTAAAACCCTTTTCTTCTACTTATTTAGTGATTTTGCTGATGACTTTGTGACTTAAAATAATTCATAGATTTTCAATAACAGAACGTAGATGTTTTCAATTAGATTACACTAGCACACTAAAAATTGTGTTGTAGTTAAGAGGGAAAAGAAAACAAACCCAAAAATTCACAATAAACCAATAGGTCCTTCAACTTATTTTTTTTTTCATCTCTATAGTCTGTTATATTCATCAGCATCTGGGACACTACAGTAAATGAGGAAGTGTTTTCATTAGCTGGCTTCTGTACACAGGCAAAGGGAGAGGGTCAGAAAGGAACACTGGATGAGGCTGGTGGGCTAAATAGGGTCAGTTGAATCAGGAAAAGTTTTCAGACTCAACATCTCTGAATAAAGCATGATCTTCCAGTTCTCTTTCCTGACTTCCCTTTCACTCATATCTGTTTTATTATCAAACTTGCAATAAAACTGGCATTTGCACATCCCCTTGGTTTGCTTTTTGAACACTAACTATGGCAGGATTACTGGTATGTGAGAGCTGAACTGAATGAACATGCTTACGTGGATGTGCACAGGACACACATAAGGCTCACTATACTTGTTCTTTACAGAAAGATGTCTTCCCTTCATAAAATTGCTGTAGTTCAGAGCAGCACAATTATGATCAAGAAATCTTGTCACTAAATCAAGCCCTCTTCTTTCAAGTAAGAATAACTACAATAAGAATTAAGTAAATGTCAATGCAACTTTTCGAAATCTGCAATTATATTTGCACAATTTCAGTCCATTCCACAAACTTTCAGCCAAAATTTACTCCTGTATAGAACATGTAGCCTGTATTACCCATTCTTTTACTGATTGATTACCAAATAGACAATAGACATTTTGTAAAGTTCCATATGTTCATCATATGCTTAATCATGTCATACATAAGATCCCATAAAATTAAAATATTTGGATTTAAATATATTTAAAAAAAAAAAAAAGAAAAATAGTGAGAGAAAAAAAACATTATGTGAAAACATTATTCTTACCCTCCCCAAATTAGGTAATGTTTTTGTGTTTATAAAGAATAATATTCACTTCAGAACAGAATAAGAAGAAATCCTCCAAACATTTGTTTTTCCTCAGAAAGTTAGACTCAAAGATATTGACAGCAAACAATACTGTGCGTGGAGTTTTCTAATGTTTCTTTTGTACAATTATTTTCTGAAACTATTCTCTTTCTTATAGTTTTATTTTAAGTTTGCATCTTTCCCCAATAACTTAACAATTCTAGAATTCAGAAATGTTAAATTTACAAAGTCAACTTTTCACATTCTTCTCCAGATTATCAGCATCAGAAAAAAATTCTCATTGCAGAGAGTTTGTGACACCGCTAAATATGCCGAAGAAAATATATTCATTTTCGTGTTAATACTAAATCATATCTCATAACTTTGTATTCAAAACGTGTAGCAGGTAATAATTAGCCCTAACATCCCCCTGTGATCTTATTATAATGTTTTTAAACAGAAAAACACAGACAATTAATTAGCAAAAAGTCATGTGAAAATCAGGACTGGAGGTGGCATAATAGGGTCTGAGCACTCTCACTGTTTATTGCATAATTGGAGAGATACTAAATTTCCAGGCATTTAATTTTGAATGAGGGCATAAAATTTTAAATTAATTTCTTTGCTTTTCAGTTCTCAAATTTACATTTACTTCTTCTTTTAAGAATACTGCAATATTCTAATTCCCTAGAGTTCCTTGCAATATTCCTAAAGGAGGAAATGACAGAGAAAACTGCAGCTGTTAAGCAATTAATTGGGTGCAACCAAGTTTATTATCCCTTTAATTCTATTCCCTTAACTCTGATTTACTTCTTTCTCCACCTATATTCATCAGCAGTTAAAGCAAAGGTCTGCACAGTATTGATCTGTGTACTCAACATAACTTTGTGCAGCTTAATATAAAATGTCCAAGAAGAACATCCCCCTGGCTCAGTAACCAGCCCAGAGATTAGCTGAATTAGTAACAACACATGGTGAAAAAAACAGTCTCAGGGGAGCTACCACTGCAGTGAAGGCTGGTAGGACCTACTGCAGACTTGAATAAAAGTCATTTTACAGCCGTCGGAAAAGATTGCAACAGCATGAAATCACATGTATATAGACTGCAAGCAATTTTAATCAGAAAGCCAGTCACTAGATATTAATGATGAGAGCAATACTAATAATGCTTCAAACCTGAGATATTCCTCTTTTCAACACAATAAGTACTCTAATGACATTGTTTGTGTTCATATAATATTTTCATGCTAAATATTCTTGAAAGGCTTTTCCAAACAACATACACTAGGTAATCAATTTTTAGAAGGTGCTATTCAGAACCAGTTCCAGTTTTTCCCCATATATTCATTTTAATTAGCACAGAAATGCATAGTATCTACCATGTGAAGCAAAATCATTCTCCCTTATCCTCTTCCAAAATCTGTATTTCCCACTGATTTCTGAAGATTGACAAATTTTTGGCATTTTTGGGTCAATGTCACTTTATTTTATACTGATTTTTGCCTATAGCATTCTTTACTGGAAGCCTCCTTGTCTGTCTGCATACTTTACTATGAAATAGTAATGTCAGCTTGAATTTTGCCCCTGCCTTGCCATGGACCTGATCAAGTAACAGCTTGTCATACTGTGTGATAAGCAGCCCTGTGCTGCCTTGTTCTCCGTAGCCTGCCTGGTCCTAATCCAATGCTTCCATCGTGGGTGCCTTTTGGAGGAACAGCTCTGGAGGCCTGGTTTAGCCCCATCAGGGTCTACCAACACCTGAGCAGATTTGAAGTCAACTAACATAGCACTTCCAGACATGGGATTTGCTTTCCCATATGTGCTCTTCAAAGCTTGAAATTCCATTGCAAAGTCTACGCTGTGGCCCTCTATACTAAACCATTTCTTAGGCATGATAAGGTCCTCCAAGAAAATCTGCAGGAAGTAAGAAGGTTTGTTTTTTTTTTTACTTTTGACCTCTATTTCAAAACAAAACCATACTCCTTAGCTGAAATTTATAATAAAACCAGGCAGATTTCATACATAGATATATATGTGTATATAGATATATATAAATAGACATATATAAATGTATATAATTTCTATTTCATGTGTGTTTGTATGTATTCTATCAATGCTTTCAGATTTCTTTCCTCAGTATTCCCTATGTGCAACTTTCTTGTGAACAGAAAGTTTATGGCATCATAATTAAATCACTTCTACTTCAGGTAAAACATTTAATTCCCCCACAGTAATTGATGGCAGTTATGACTTTTATGTAGAGTCATTCAAATACATAAAAAAAGATAAATGCTATCACTCTTGTTTTATTTTCATTAGTATTTTTGTTGGCAATATAAAAAGAATGCTTTCAGCTTGCCCTATTTTCTTTCTTCTCAGCCACAAACCAAATAGGTATTGAGGGATATATGGATATCTTTTTCCTAGAGAAACACATTGAAATAAATTAATATTCTCTGAAGATCTATCTTCCTCCAATTATCTTCCTTTCAAAAACAATAATGACAAAACCACTTCAGTGATATTTTTTTCTATCACCTAGCTTTTTCTCTACCAGAAGTTACTTTCTTAGGAGAAATTTTTGAACAAGTGTAACTATTTAAAAATATTCTTTTTAATCATTTAAAGACAAGTTGCTGATTATCAGCATCATAAATTTAACATACCAAAGAGGAAAAAAAACCCCCTCATCTCAATTGTCAAATACTCCAGCAGAATTGAAGGAAAGAGAAAGGAGACAGAAGGAGAAAGGAGGAATGAGAAAGGGGAAAGCAGAAAAGGAAAGGAGAAAAGGGAAAGGAGGAGGAAAGGAATGACAAGGCAAGGACAAGGAATAGCATATAGAGAGTTACAAACAATTAAATAGAATTGACATATAAAGACAATGCACAAGCGCATATAAAGACATTTGAATTCTTATTAATCTGATTTCCCAACAAACAAAAAACCCCCTAGAATGTTATGTTTCACATCAGTTTTCCATGGGGTTGTTTAAGAATACAGTTTAACAGTAATTATAGGCTCCACACATCTAGAGCAAATCTTCTCTCTCATGCAAAACACAATGCTGAATCTTCTTGCATTTAGGCAAAATAAATAACAAAAAATTTTTGACTAAAAATGGAAGCTATTTTTTTACACCGAAAACTAAGTTTTGAAACTATTTTTCTCAAGGAACAGGTGGTCTTTTTGACAGGAGAATTTTTTTCAGATCAGGTGTGATAGGACATGAAGTCCTTTTAAAAATGAAACCCAATGTTTTGTATGACAATACATAGAGATCTAAGCCTAAAAGTAGTAGACAAAATAAATGGTAATAAAAACAAGAAAAAGAAACACTGAGAGGCATCATGGCATTCAGTAGGAATCAGATTGTGAAGAATAGCAGAAAGGTTGACAAATAAACAAAAAGTGATCATAAAAGCAAAATTTATAGTAGTTATCATTCCATGAAACCATGGTGGGAATGCAGAAACTGAACATTTCTGATGTTTATATTTATTCACTTCTAAATCAAGACAAGAAGATAAACAATCATCAGAGACACATTCACCATGATTTACCTCATAACTCCCTACTTTATTGAGAAAAGCAGTGTCAATTTTAAAATGTGGTATTTTCACTAGAAAATATGTGTGCAGATTACTACCATCAGTAACAATGTATTAACGACAGACATACATTTATTTGTATGGGAAAATGAGCTTGCTCAATGAGCATTAATATTGACAAAATTTAGTAAGACAAAAGAAGAAAAAATATATGTTTTTAATAGCAGTAAGTAACCAACTTAGTTTTCTTTGGCTTTTCATCTTTATTTTAAAAAGATCAGGCTAAAGGACAGAACTAACTTGAAAGCAATTAGTCAGTAGTAGTTCAATATATAGAGAGCTAAGTTATATCAGAAGCATGGTCACCTTCACCAGCCACTCCAGCCTGGGACATGGCTGCCCCTTTCTGGGTGTGGATTCAAATGTGTACACATACCCCAGGGAGAAGCACAGAGGCTGAGGCACCAACACGGGCAGGGCCAGCCTTCAGCAACACACAGGTACAGGAAACATAAAGCACAGAAACAGACAGCTTCCTCCTCCTCCTCAAGTTTCTTGATAGCCACACATCCAGTGTGAGGGGCAAGGTTTGTTTATTGTCATAGGTTCCATGTTTGTTTTGTGAGGTCTCTGCCCGTTTTGGTTTTGGTTTCGTGTTTTTTGCCCTTATTTACCACTTGCCAGAGATCTCTCTAAGATCTTGAAACAATCATCCTCAGCCTCTCCCACACTATAATCAATGAGCATGTCTGACCAAGCTTGGTCTTCATCACTACATCTTTCATCATTTGTCTGTATTGTTTCCAGGCACAGCCTCATATACAGCCACTCCACTCCTTAAACTCGCACAAGCAGGAAATTTTTTAAGCTGTCAAGTACCTGCACTGCTCTGGAACTCTGCCTTCTTGACTATAAATAAACCCAGCTGTACATGAGGCACAAAATAGAATGTCTATCGTATTCTGACACTTAGTCCAAGGAATATTATTCCACCTCTAGTAGAGATAATATTCAGAAAGATGGAGTATCATTAGGTTATAATGACATTGATATGCATATCCTGGTGTAACTCCTGCAATACAATGTAATGTACCCACAAACGGTCCCTGCTGGAGTATATGTCACAGATACTTATACATTTCCTCGGAGTTATGCAGTGCCATAACACAATGCAACAGAGACTAACTACATAGTGGAGATTTTGATAATACATTAGGAATAAAAACTAGACTGGACAAGGCCCTGGGCAGCCAGATCTCAGCTGACACAGTTTTCAGTGAGGGATTGGATCAGGGATGTCCAGAAGTTGCCTCCAGGATAAATTATAGCTTGATTCTGTCTGATACCTGTTCATACGCCACACTAGAAAAAGTTGTTAAGCAGCTTATCTTGTAATTTACTGGCTAATGTTTACAATAACAGGTTCTCTCCAATAATTTCAATGGTTGCCACAGACAGTCACAGTTTAGAATGTCTTTCTCCTGTAAATGTTGCTTAGGAATTATGTGCGTTACACAAGGTAAACTTAATAAAGTGTAATTTTTCAGGGCCCTAGTCATTACTAATTCCTAAGCCTTAGTGTTTAGTCACCAGCTGGTTTTAGACCAAAGATTCATTACTATTCCTCTCAAGTGAAACTTTTCCACTTTCCATGAGTTAATCTGAAAAAAAGTAACCTCAGACAAGCAAAACCATCTTGTGTCCTACAGTTTAACTAATAATTAAAAATAAAGGCTTATTTATGAAACAGATTTCCAGTATTACTTGGGAAATTATGAACATGTTAAACGGGTCACTAAATCACACACGAGAGAGAAACATATTGGAACAATATTTTTAAATGCAGAATTATTAAACAAGTATCCTTTATTAACAGATTTCTATCAATAATAGAGAAAGGTAACCTCCTGCAGTAACCCATTGCATTTTCTTTCCCACATAAGTCTCTTTTTATGGGGAAAATAATTCTTTTAATAGATGAAACTACAGGTAAAACCTATGAAAATTAAAGCTAATGTTAAGTAATAAATTAACTAAGACAAGGGGATTTAAAAATCTCAAGCTATTATAATGAATTCCATATGGTAAAGCAAGGGTTTTGATCCCTGGATTTTCATATATCACAGGTAGTTAAAAGAGTTGTGCAAGGCCTTTACCAGATTAGAAAAGAAACAAAGGACTAGATGCTTCTACATGATGATCCTTCTAGCGCCTCTTTGGGCCATCAGTCAGGAAAGGAGGGGGAGACTGAATAAAGATATGGCTCATTACTGCCATTTGAAAACAAGATATAATGACTCCTTCTTCATCTCAGGTAAATAATCCAGCAATAATTGGAAGGAACCAGGTCAATGAATATCAGATGTAAGAGAAGTACGAGATATTTGTCACAATATGAAACCCTGCTTCTCGTTCCAAATTCCTTCTTCTTATCACACCCATACTTAAATATGAAATTAAATCTGAAATCTCTTTCTGTGAATGTCTAGGAAATAAAGTTTGTAAAAGTGTACTACATCAGTGACTAATAGGAGAAGAAAACCCAAAACTATTTAGCCTAAAAATACATGAGGAAGGAAAAAAATTCACAGAGGATGGTCAACTCAAAATGTGTTACAAAGAATTCACAGTAGATGAAATCTCATCTGATAGGAAAGCAATTTTGATTAATCCCCAGTGTTAAATTCAGACTTATAATTGATAGTTTGGCAACATTGCAGAATCCTGGGATATTTCAAAAGGAAAGTATTGAGGTACATGGAAACTCTGGTACTTATCTGAAATTGGCATCTTTTTATGCTAGTCCCTAGTCTCATTGTAACATCCATTTAGAAACTTGGTTTTAAGCCTAATTAAGGGATAGTGGTTATATAATAAAAGACACACCATTCATTTCATACAAAAATTTTATTTCATAGAAAAAAATGGTTAAATGTTCCTAATAATTTCAGTCTTACTAAAAAAATAGAGAAGACAGAGATTGCATGTATTATAATAAAGTGTTTATTTTTAGAGATTTTTAGAGCTGTGAAAAAGTCTGAAGCCTTTTACAGCAATTAATTTAGTGAAAGAAAATTTTATACAGTAAATGTTTACACTATACATATATTGGTTCTGTTCATGTTTTATATGAATGAAATGTACCATGCCAAATGTCTGAATACTAAATTACATTTTGTGGGAGAAGCCATAATTATGTCTTTTGTTTTTATTAATAACTACAGGTTTTACTAAAATGAAACAAAAAAAAATTGTAGGAGCTATATATAAAGTAGATTAATTTAACTCCAGGTCTCTTTTGTTCCTCGGTATTTAACAATGACAACACTACTACACAGCTGTGACTATAAACTTTCAAGAAATTTGTTTAATTGCCTACTCTCCACGTGAAGTAGAAGTTGTCATTATTTGTAGACTATGACTTTCTTTGAAGGTTATTTCTGGGGATATAGAGAAAAAAAAATGTGTCCAGACACACAAGCCACCTTGGTATTTCACACTGACATGAATTAATGAACCTTCAACAATGGGAAATTTAATACATTCAGAGCTGAATGTAATTGCTAAATGGTTGCTTAGTAGAATACCAACACATTTCTTCCCTTCATCCTCCTCTCTTCTCCCCTTCTTTTTTACTAGACAATATGGTAATTATCAGTTACTTGATGAGTTTGGAAAAAGAAATATTTGCTGGTTAATGGATCTTTAAGCACCTTAACATGCTCAAATTAGAGATAATATAGTTGTGTTTAGTAATGATGGTACCCCTATGTCCATGTATGAACAGCAATATGTCCATAACAAGATAGATGTTTTTAAACCTCAAGCAATCTGAAGACATAATAAGAGGATAAGACACTGAAATATTTTATTCAATTGAGTGCTTATGGAAATTCACTCATCCTGTTCTGATTTTAAATCATACCATCTTAGATTTTCTAACCTTCGTCCTGAGATTTAAGTCATGAAAATGAACTTATTTCAGCACTGTTTCTCTTGTGGAGAAAAAAACCTCAACAAAAAAAACTCTACAAAATAAAATATCCCAATCAAAACAATAACAAAGAAAACACATTTAATAAAATACACATTTAAAAAATCACTAGGACAAATATTATTATCTCCATTAAGTACTCAAGTTAGCATATAAACTTTAATTCCAGAAGATCGAAGAAGAAAATCTCGATGCACCATGCAAACTGATGAACAAATATTATAGACTAAACAGTCTAAACATTGTCAAGAATATGAATATTAAAATTCAGAGTCCATTTCTTAAATAGAATTAATCTTATGGGAAAATATGCAACAACTAAAATTTAGAGGCCATTAATGGTGAACTCAGCTTTCCACTGTGAGTTTGGATTTTCCAACTACTAGTTACTCCAGAATAATTTAAATGGTTTGCTGTTACCATGGTAGAACTTAATTATCTCAGGGCATTCTGTTTAAAAATCTCTTATCTAGGTGCAGGAATAGAGTGCATCCTAAGTAAGTTCAGAGATGACACTGGGTTGGGTGAGAGTGTTGATCTGCTGGAGGGCAGGAAGGCTCTGAAGAGGGATATGGCAGGGTGGATCATGGGCTGAGGCAAACTCTTTGAGGTTTAATAAGCTCAAGTGTCAGATCCAGCACTTGGGTCACAGCAACGCCAGGCAGTGCCACAGGCTGGGGGAGAGTGCTTGGAAAGCTGCCCAGTGGAAAAGGATGTGGGGATGCTGGTTGATTGAGGGCTAAACATGAACCAGGGTGTGCCCAATGGACCAAGAAGGCCAATGGCATCCTGGCCTTTATCAGCAGGACCAAGCAGGGATTGTCCCTCTCTACTGGGCTCTGGTGAGGCCTCATTCAAGTTCTGTACCCTGTCTGAGCTGCTCATGACAAGAAAGAAGCTGAGGTGCTGGAGCATCTGGAGCATGTCCAGAGAAGGGCTAAAGAGATGATGAAGGGTCTAGACCAGAATTCTTGTGACGAGCAGCTGAAGGAATTCATTGATTTCTACAAGTGCCTGAAAGGAGGTTGTGGTGAGATGGGTGTCAGTCTCTCCTTCCAAATAACAAGAGATTGGACAAGGTTTGGATTGCTTACCAGAAAATATTCTTCACCTAAAGGGCTGCCAAGAATTGGTATAGTCTGTCCAGGGCTGTGGTTAAGTCACCATGCCTAGGAGTCCTTAAAAAACTTGTAAACATGGTTCATAGGGCCCAGTTCAGTGGAGGACTTGGCAGTGTTGGGCTAACTTAATGATATTAGAGGTCTTTTCCATATAAACAATTCTGTTCTATAGCTCTGACATGTATGGAGAAAAAATGTAAACTAAGAAGACATTTCTTTAAGTACCATAATTAGCCAGCTGACAGCTCTCCAGATTTAATCTGAATGTAATTTTAATTACAGGAATTAAAACTTTGTCAGAGAGGAAAAATGCAGAAAGTTCTATTCTTTCCTTCTTTTGGGAAGAGCACAGTGTTTCTGCTGTCCTCTAACTTCAATTTCTGTTGAAAATGGAGGTAAAAAGTATCTGATATTACCCTACCATCCATGTATTTATTTCTTACAACTTATTCCTGCCAAAAGAGAACTTTCTCAGACTTTCTCAGGAAGTCATACCCATTTATTACTTTATATTTCTTTGCATCTTGCATTGAAATGTATTTAGTCATTTCACCCGATAGATCTTGGTGATTTTTGGATTTTCTTGTAAAACAATATTTTATGCATAAAGAAGCAGAAGCTACTATATTTATGGTCTTTCAAAATAATTTCTATTAATTCAAAGTTATGGCCAGTGGTGGGGGCTGGACAGCTGACCACAGGGCCGGCCGGCGGCTGGGCGGCTTGTTCTGAAAGTTTCCTTTTTGTTAAGTGTCCTGGGTTAGCCATATGGCCTGTTTGTATCCCCAATCGTCCCCTGGCTTATGCTGGACATTAAGTTCTGCAGCTTTAAGTTGGTCTAAGGAAGACAGTGAAAGTGAAGGTGGAGGAAGAGGCGGAGCGGCAGCAGGAAGCAGGAAGAGAAGAGCAGAGGAGGGAGCGCGTGGCTCCAGCGCGGCCGGAACTCGCAGCTCCCCGGGATCATCGCCCCCCGTCCCGCAGATTACTACGAACCAAGGTCAAGAGAGCGGAGAGGCTGCATTCCAGCAGACAGCGTTATCTCTTTTTTTTTTCCCTCTTCTTGGGACTGGCTGGCATCGCGTGAGCCCAGGACACCAGGGAACGCCCGGGGGGCCCCTCCCCCACCCTCGCCGACTGCTACAGCCGGGCCCGGCAATCGTCCCCCCACTGGAGAACTGAACCGGACTCAGATGGACTCTGAATCTACCATCTCTTCAGAGGAAGGAGAGGTTTCATTGTTTTCATATTATCCAATTTTTTCCCTATACTTGTAAATATTCTATGTGTTAAATAAATAGTTTTTTCCACTTTTCTCTAAGGAAATTCTTCCCGGACCGGTAGGGGGAGGGGCGATTGGAATCGGCTCTTCCTAGAGGAGACCTCCCAGAGGTTCCCTCCTAAATATTTGCCCTAAACCAGGACATTAAGTCAACTTCAGCTGAGGCCTTCTTTTCCCCTTGCTGCGAGCCGGGCTTCCCTGGGATGGTGGCCACTGTCCCAAAAGCTGGAGAGCTGCTGAGAGAGAGAGTGTTCCCTCGCCCAGAACCCAAATCAGACACGATCACTCCATGGTCTGTTCTGCTCAGGTTCAGGGACGAAAGACCCTAGAGAGCCCAAATTTCAGACTTTTATTCTGAAGGTTACAATTTATCTCATAACAGTACAGGGGAGGAACAGGGAAGGGTCAGAGGGTCAGGGCCTAATAGGGAAAGAGTAAGGGAGGACAGAGTGAGACACAAGATACCATTGTTAACTGAAGGACAGGAGGGGGGAGTTCGACCCCCTTTCCAAGGCCAAAGCTAACTCTGCCTTAGAGGGGCCTCATTCTCTAGGCCCCCAAAAATTCCTCAGGGGATATGTAACTCTCTGGGCTTGAACCACTGCTACACAAAGTGACTTAACATGAATATATCTAGTGATTTCATAAACAAAAATTTAAAAAGGGAAAGAAAGTTGAATTAGTCAAACTAATTAAAACCATAAAAATCAGACTTTAAAAGAGAACTTGAGAAAAGTAGGCAGGCAGAATTTCTAAGTGCAAAATATGGCACAGTGCCAAATATTGGAAATGAGGCAGTCAGAAGAGCCTTCTTAAGGGAATTAAGACAGATAAAAACAAACATGGAAGCAGACATAGAAAAAAAAAGAAAGAAAGGAAAAAAACTTTTGAAAATCCATAGAAATTCTTTCAATGAGAACACATATAATCACTTTTTCTAGCTGGTATAAATAGAAAAACTCAAGTGACAAATGTTTCCAGTCAAGGTTTTAAGTTGCTCACACTATCTAATCATATTATTTTTTCCTCTGCTTCAGAAAATGCAGGATTCCAAATTGTTCACTTCTCTAAGCCCCTTTTCTTCATAGCCACCTTATCCACATCTGTTACGTTTCTTATTGTGTTTTCTGTCCAGTTCACAAGAGAAAGGTTAAACACAGGTCACAGAACACACTGATCTCTGTCGGATTAGTCTTTATTAGAAAAACAGAAAAGCACAGGAAGAACAAATGCTCTCATTCAATTTTCCAGCTGTGCAGAACTAGAGGTTTCATGTGAGGGATTTCAGTTCCTTCCTTCTAGCCATGTACCAGCCTTCCCAATTGGAAATGCAACCTGCTCACAAAGCTGAATCCAGACTATTTTTTGATGAACAGCAGGAGCAGTAGCTACAGTTATCAAAGTGTATCTATTTAAATCCTTTCTGCTCAAAATATTCTTAGATACCCAATGATGACTGCTGACATTTAAACACCTGAGTAGCCACCAATTGTCATGTTCTACGTACATGAAGACATACTTGAACGTAACGCACATAGACTTAATTTTGCTCTTTGAGTTTGTTTGAATTTCAGACCTCATACCAAATCCTTAAAGGTTTGGTTAAGTCTTTGTTTTTTAAAGCTCCTAAATTAAGGTGCCTTAGAATCCATTAGCTTAAATCAGAATGGGGCAATGGAAAAATATCTCTAATAAATAAATGAAATAGTAATTCCAAAGTGCAAGATCTTAGATATCACAACTTATTGTAACAGTGCAATTTTTAAGACTTTTAAATTTGTGGGAAAATAGATATAGAAAGCTTTATTTACTACAGTATTCAGTCAATTTACCTCAGCACATAGCTGACTTTGCTTTGATCTCTTTGATCCACAGTTTTAGTGCCTGTCCTTATCCATTAAATGCCTAAACCATCCTCTTTCATTCATTTATTTAATTCCTCACCACCTCACACCTTATTCATCTAGGAAAATGGTTACAGGAATTTTTTTTAATATCTTCAGGTACATATTTCATTAATATTACCAATAATTTGTTCTGACTTTTTAAAGAAGAATTATATCAAAATTTACAAATTATTTGACGGCTATAAATAAACATTATATAAAAGAGAACCCCCCAAATTATTTAGTTATTAAACATTAGTCAGGTAAGAAGAAATATGGTTTGGTTGAAATTCAGTGTCTCTATGTGGGGTCATGCCAGAGGAAAGAAAAAAAGGGATTTCCAAACCCTAGGAGAGATTATTAAACCATTAAGAAAAATTCAAGCATCTCTCTTAACAATTGTTTAAGAAGCATATTCCCTCAGTGCTGTTTAATAACAGTGTCCTAAGAGTTATAATGATATTTCTGCTATGCTTTCACTTTGCATATGGTTTCAGGATAATCTGTAACAACAAATACTGATTGTATTACTGTTCTTATCTTAATAGCTTTGTAAGTATGCTAGCATAAAAATACCACTAATAATGGCACAAAGAATTAAGAATGAGAAATTCCTGTGGAAATTAGAAAAAGGGCCACACACAGTCTTTCCACTTTACACGCTTGCAAATTTATCTGTATCCTAGATAATTTCCTTTTCTACTCTCCAAGGTATACGAAAAATAAGTTCAGTCAATGAGCAAATTTAATGTTTGCTTTCATTGCTTTCATTCATGGCAATTTTCTAATTGTACATTCAAATGTCCTAAACAGAGGGATACTGGTAGCATTTCTTGCTTTTTTTCCTACTGGTCTACCAACTAATTTATTTCTGCTTTGTTGATCAGTGTGGACAGTGATCAGTGGCCCTTCACTGTGCTGCATTGATTCCCCAAGTCTCTTTTGCTACTACTACAATCCCTTGGGTGTTGTAGGGCACAAGTATTTATCTGCTCATCTTATTAATTCATAGCCCAGATTTTTCTTTCCTCCCAACTTTTCCTCTGTTTTATTTTTCAACTTCTTTCTTTTTATATTATTATACTTAAAATACTGTTTTCTTCAACCTTTATAAAAAACTATGAGCATTGACACCCCCACCACATATGCGACAAACTTTCCACTGGAAGTCACTTGTAAAGCTGTGTGACAGCAAAAGCAGACAATAATGATGTCTACTGTAATCTCCTGTGCTGAGTTTGCTGTCAGGTGGTCTTTGACAAGCTGAGGCCAGATCCTTCTTTAATTAACAGATAATGATGTAAAACACATCATTAGCCAGTTCCAAAACTTGGAATCCAGGTATATGATGTTTAGATGACAGCTGCAATGCTAATTTTTTTCTAACTTTGGCCATCCTGAAGACCTAAATCACAAGTCTTCATTTAGCCTGCACCCTCAGGGATCACAGCCCCAGACTACTGGATCAAATAAAACCTCTATATGGATGGGAGACTTCTGAGGCAGCATTTTGTATTTAGTTGCCTCTCTGTAGGAGAGTTTTCAGTAATTTGAAAAAGTTTTCTGCCATTTTGAGCATTTTGGGGGATCAAATCTTTGTCCTAAACATCAAATGAGTGTTGACTTCCAGGTCTCCAGTGCTGTCTGGTGTGAAGTACAAATGCTGTGTAATTTTATATAACTTTACAAGGTAAGGCTGGATTTCAGTTATCTTCTCTTAGGACACAGGCCAGGAGACAGGTGGGCTACCACACACCTCTAGCCTGATGCCCTTGAGGTCTCTAGGACTGTTTTTATTCCAGGAATTTCACTGAATATTGTCTGTGAGAGGTGCGGAGGAGGTATTAAATTTCTACAGTAATTTATCTTCTAAGCTCTTTCAGCACAAATAACCATGACTTGACCCTCTTTATCTGTGATATGAAAATATTGACTGGCACCAGAAGTCCATCCTAAGTCCATCCTAATCAACTTGTGACACATCTAAGACAATGTGAAATTCTGAAAAAAGACTTGAAATAACCACTGTTCTAAAGCTGTGTTAGCTTTCTAAACTAAACCAGACAAAGCAAGGATTGATAGACTTTTCCTGCTCTTTTACACACTTATTCTAATAGTATACTCTATCTGACATTTTTCCTCAAAAAGAAGGTATCCCCTTTTTTTTTTTTTTTTTCAAATTAAATTGAGATTGTGGCTAGACAGCCATTTTCCTAGTTTCTATTAAAACTGTTGAACATCACTATGGTTATGAACTATTGGGTTCAGATGCCCAAGTGCTCGTGGGGCCAACTGCATGTGAGGCCTCTATGTGGAGACAGAGACCTCTCCAGAATGTTTCAGTCAGCTCCAAAGCAGACACACTGCTCTGGAGCCAAGCTGAGCCCATCAGCCATGCTGGTGCTGCTTCTGCAAAAGCATATTTAAGAAGTATAAATATTACTTTGCAGAAGATGAGAGAAGAGTGAGAAATGTGAGAGTAACAGCTCTGCAAACACCAAGGCCAGTGAAGAAGGAGTGGCAGGATGTGCTCCAGGCAGCCAAGCAGACACATGGTGAGCTACCTGTCCCTACCTGTGCCTTTGTTTCTCACTGTCCTACTCTACTTTTTTAAAAGCAATAATCTAAAACACTTTCCCCCACGCCAAATTTGTTTTGATCATGATGGTAAATGTTGAGTTGTCTTCCTTGTCCTTTTGTCAGCCTACAAGAAGTTTCATCTTATTTTTTCACCCTGTCTTAATGAGGAGGGGAAATGAGAGAATAGATTGTCAAGGACCTGGCAGAGGGACAAGTTGAACCCAATATAACTTGGTCATAAGTAGATTAACATCTTGCTAAGGAGAAAAGAAAGATGTTTTTTTCTTGTAAACCTATTCTGCTATTATTGTATGAGGTTTTTTTTCCCAAATGCAGAAAATAAAAGATTAATAATTATGTATGATAACCAAAAGCATTCAGTGACCTAAGCTCACTTCAGATTTGTACAATTTTAATATTGTACTATCAGCCAAATATGAGTAGTTCTTCTTCATTAATGTGATTGGAGAATACAATTTTCTCATTCATCAAGCTTTGTTTTTACTAATTATCTGTTTTCTGAAATAGTGGGTGATTGTTTGTTTTTAAGCCTCCCTTCTCAAGATTTTAAAATTCTTGGCATATCTGATTACTTCAACATTGTCTCTATACACCTAATCTCGAGTATACATGCTGGAAACCATTAATAATTAAAAAAAAAATCCAAGAAAACAAACATAAAACTATGTAGTGATCACTTTCATTCTGGCAGTATTGAAGTGATAAATAATTCTTACACACTTCAAAAATGAAACAAATACCTCAGATTTTTTTTTTTCCAAAATGAAGTACACTTTTTTTTTTTCATAGAAGCAAATCAAGCCAAGAGGTGGTTACTACCTCTAACGAGTATATAAATGTTAACATAGTGGATAAAAGAAAATATGCTTTAATCTGTACCCTATCCTTAATGAAAAAACTTAGTGAATGAGGAGTCGAATGCATCATATTTTTCCAGCAATAAGTACTGGAATTTTCTGATGAGAAGGCTGTCTCTGGACTTTTCTCTAAATAGCATTTAGGAATTATATTCTCCAATAATTTGTGTAATTACTTTCTTGCCCTTGAGACAACTGTAGCACAGTCATCCAGTGCCACTACAGATGCTGGTGTTGAAAGGTGAGGAAAATTTGTGTGGATTTGGTCAACATTTGCTGCTATGTAATGGTTCTGGTTCTTCTTCTTTTTCTCTGTGAGTAAGAGTGAATAAACCTACCTTCCTTTTTTCCATAGAGTTTTCATTTCTGTCAGCCTTTGTTTTCATTCTCCTGCACTGAAGAATCCAAATTTGCTGATTTTTTTCATAGAGAAGGAGATCCATCTTTCTGATAATTTTTTTGACTCATGAAATGAACATACGTTGAGATGACAGGAACTGAAAATTAGAACCCTGTTACCACTTACCTAAAAACTTTTAGTCAAACACACTTTTAACTCTGAAAAATAATTATCTTCTGCTTCATCAGTTCAAGAGCAAATTAAGAGTGACTAAATTTTTATAATTTTTTGTGGGGTTTTTTTCTGGACATTTGAATTAATTTTCTCCCTTAAAATGAAAGAAGACCTCCTTTAATTTTTTATACAGTTTTCCCCACAGATAATTTTTACTAAACAAAAAACAGAGGAGAAAAAAGGTGGTGGAGGGTGGTGTGCTTGTGCTGCACAGTCTTTTCCAGACTGACAGATAAAAAAATCACTCTACTCATGTAGGACCCTCAATTTTCTTCAACACTGTTTAGTTTCCGCAAAACCAATGGCAACAGCCACAGGCGAATAGCTTCCGAATTCCAGCTCTAAACCCTGTGACAGGCAGAGTGGGTGGTATTGAAGGAATTAAAAGCTTTTGCAGGAAGTAGTGGAAGCAGTCTGGACTTCTTTCAAGAAGTGATTGCTAAATCTTCCACTGTCATGTGCACCGAGACAAAAGGCTGAATTACAGCAGAGAAGACATTAAGGAACAGAAACTGAAAAGACAAGCACAAATGTCAAGGCTGATTTAAAAGC
Source organism: Petroica traversi (assembly GCA_025920805.1). Classification (NCBI taxonomy): domain Eukaryota; kingdom Metazoa; phylum Chordata; class Aves; order Passeriformes; family Petroicidae; genus Petroica; species Petroica traversi. The sequence goes on along the minus strand of JAHLSL010013650.1, from coordinate 51,227 downwards.
AGACACTGTCATAGTGTGAGGCAGAAGTTTAAGAAAGGGAAGAAATGTGTAATAAAGCCAGGAGGGGATGCAAAGGAGATGTTCAGAAGGTGATGTGGGTTTTCATAGGAGGGACTGACAGATAGCAAGGCTGCCTTGCCTCTTAGACTGTGGTGGTAAGAAAGGAGACAAAGAGCAGAAGAAAGACTTTTGTGTTTCATATAAGATACCAATTAAATCTCTACTGTTAATTTCTCCCACATCTCCACAGATGTTTGTTCCTGTCTATCCTCATTCAAATGAAAGTGCAAAATTTACCTTTTTTGTTTTCCACAGCTTACCTGACCCCACAGATACTTTGGTGCCCACAGAACTGAGCCCACCTGAAATCATTGAAAATGCACCTATAGAGCTCAGCCTGCTGTTTACAGAGTGAAGATATAGAATGCTGAATAGATCACTAGCAGTTTTGTCTATTTATAGAGTAATATATGTACATATTAAATAATATGGAGTATGTGTTTACTCACAAATATCCATGAGTTTATTGTAAATGAGAGAATAGTTCTCATTTACAAAACTAACATGAATTTTCATGTAGTTCTGAGTGTTTATCCCCATAATATTCTGATGCCTTAGAACATCAGAAATAAATCTTCTCTTATTATATATGCCAATTAAGAGTGAAATTTTTAGGGAACAAATTGAAATTTTATGTCTCACAGTTTAATTTTCTAAGAGTCATGCTGGTTTTTTGTATGGATCCAGTATTTTTTCAATTTGCCGTACATTTACCAACTATTTGACTGACAAAAATTACAACTAAAACACCCAGGTTCATTAAACAGATATTTTATCTGCTTTGTGAGATAAACCCTTTGGTGTCAAACCTTTTAGTGTACAGGTTTGTAATTCTTTTTACTCACTTCTCCCAATGAAACACTTGCTCTAAAGATCAGTGCAAAGACAACAGCAGTATTTTACTCAAGTGTAAAAATGCATTCAATCTTATATATTTATATGAGGATGGCCAAAATTAGATATTTTGACAGCTAGCATTTTTAAGCACACGTTTTTTCATGACTGATAATTTTTATGATAACTATGTGATTGTTAATCCTTGAGTACTATGAATATTAAGCAAAAACATCTTTATGCAGAGGGAGAATTATCTGGAAAAGACCACTGAAGAAAAAAACTCACAGCAGAACAAACAAACAAACAAACAAACAAACAAACACAAAAAGATTCTTTGAAAGTGTTGAAGAAAAAGCATGTGAAAATAAAGGGAAAATACAAGAAACCACAATTAGGATTAAAAAAATCCTCATTTTAAGTACTTGCTTATTGTATGCTATTGGCCAGACAATTGCTCCAAACCCACTTGTAATGGTAAAATAGTAGGATTTATTTAGAATAAGGAAAACCTGGACCTATTTTCAGGTTTTCTTGATCCAAAAAAATCAAATCTAGATGCATTTTTGTTGGATTGTGTATACAAACCAGGGGAGGGCAAGGCTGAGGTTTCCAGCTTCTGCAGGTACTCTGCAAAATACATTATCATTGTGAAGGATGTTTTATTGTTTATTTTATCTTATTTACCTTTTAAAAAGCAGGTAAATGTTTTGCACAGGAATGAGTTTATTGAATGCTCTTATGTAGAGCAATGCATAATCTCTTCTAGATCTCTCTGTTCTGTCACAGAGAGCAATCCTTTGCTGCTAAAGCGACTTGTGCTATTCAACATAATTAAGAAAGACACAAAACTGTACACCTGTAAATAAGCATTCCTTCCCCTTCACTAGCAAGAGGATACTACTTGCTTTGTTCAAAACCTGCATTATTTTTCTTGAGATTCCATCTGATGTTTTTCCCTAATGGCTTCCTACAGATGATGACCAACTACACTCAGGATGCACTAATTTGTCTTCTGTGGTATAGGGAACACTATATGTTGGCTTGGAAATTAAGAAACGTCATAGCCAGGTCCCATTCAATTGCATTTTTCAGAGCTCCCTGGGAGGTAAGGAGCTTTTTGGGAATGATCATTTATACTCTGTCTTGGTGATTTGATGGAAATAAATATAGCCATTCTGCTTAGCAAGGAAAATGAGCATATTTCATGACTTTTCCAATAAATTATTTGAATGAGACTCTGTGCTGACAGAAAGCAGAGTGAAAGAACAGCTGAACCATTCAGTTCTGTCAAGTCCTTGGATATTTTGCAATTCAACTCCAGAAGCCTTACTCTACTATTATTATGAGAAATGCAGAAAATGTCAGATACCAGTTGTTGAATTTCTTGCTATGTAAGAAAGAGGATTAGGAGTGATCTCATTTAAATAAAACCTTGGCTGTTCTTGAAATCTTAAGGTACTTTCAGCTGAAATATTTCTCTTAATTTTCATGCTATGAAACTTTATTAAGCCTTTAAAAATCTATTATTTCAATTGTTCTTCAAATTTCTGAATAAATGATTTATATTAATCCAATTCTAGGTTTTGTTCTAGTGATAACATTGATCTGGAAACATCTGGAACAGAAATTACTTCCTCAACCAGGCTTGCGATATAAAAAAGGGAAACTTAATCAAACTGAAATTAGGGCTACTACATATATACAAAATACATGCCAGAACTGAGACTTCATCTGAACTTCAAAGGCTCTTTGATATCCTACTGGTAACATTCAGACAAATGGTTTAATATAACAAGAAGGAATTGTAATCAGATTCAGAATGCAAGAAAAAAAATGCGTGGAGAACTTCTAGAGAAATTCTCTAATGACAGAGAACTGTGAACAGAGTTCACAGTACTGGTAAAAATGGGGCTTGTTCATTTTAAGCCTTATGACTTGTAAGGTTCTGTCATATCTCTTCTCTCCAAATCAATTTCCCCTAAAATTGAAAGAATTAATACTTGCCTGATTGTAGTGTTAGGAAATACACCTCACAGAAGAAGAGATAGTGTGTGCAAACATCTGTTTGCAGCAACACTGGTAATGATTAAGATTGCTCCCAGGCTTCTGATCTTCCTGATGCAAAGCAGTAGTTAGGGAGGTCTCTTTCTCTATTATTTCTTTTTTTGTCATTTTTTCACTGTCACTGAGAATTACCAACATAAACAAGCATGATTTGAATTGTGACAGACAAATAAATACAGCAGTCCAAAAAAATACAAGATTTTTTTTTTAGATAATTTTTTTTTGCATTTAGGAATGTTGTTCCAAATGAGCATGTCCTGTCTTGTCCATATTAAAATGATATGTAGCATAAATAAATGTTATACTTAGTATTGTGAATAAAACACTAAATTAACTAACTGAAAGCCCAATAACAGCTAAATTTCTTGTTCTATAATGTATTTTCAGTGATATTTTCAGGTTAAGGACTTAAAGAAAAAAAACAAATCTTAAACTGTTCTTAGTTTCTTTATTTTTTTTTCCTTGTGCAGCTTTTATTTATTTTTCTATTGACTATGTAAGGCTTTCATCAAAAAAAGAAATTTCACTCTTCTTCAAACAGAATTTTAAAAATGCATATCAAAAGATCTGATTGATCTGTTTTTGAATTACTGTATTTTTTACATCCTTATGTAGACTCTGCATGCTCTGCCTAGACAAGGTGAAGCATAAAACTAGAACCCCAATAATGATATTTTCCATTCTGTACTAAATCTCTCTCTGTGAGGTGCTGGTATTTTTTCAGCTTGAATGACCTTGCTCAGCAGCTTGCACTGTAAAACACCCTGCATTGCCAAATCTAGGATTTGTTTCAGAGAAACTGAGATATAATCAGATTTTAATTCTGTACCAAACTGAACAACATCAGCTGTCATTAAGGTATCATAAAACTCATTGTACCATCTTTGACAGAAACGTGAGCAGTGTAATAGTGAAGGAGTCTAGTTTGATTCCAGGCAGGTGCAGGTGTAATTCAATTTTCTGCATCCACTAAAATCACAGTGCCAGTTACAATTTTCCCTGTAAAACCTTTCTGATTTTCTAATAAAATACACAGTAACTGCATAGTAAATTTTCATAATATTTTTGTTTGCAGGCCATCTACATCTGTGTGTGTCTACACATGATAGGAGAAGATAAATATTTCCATGATCATTTAGGCTAGAATTTCATCTGCTGGAATATCCCTTCTTTAACTGAAGATGGGTGAAACGTGAAAGAACTTGATGGGACAATTTAGAACTGCATAACAGGTCAGTGATTCATTAGCTAAGTGACTTAAACAGAATGAACCATACAATGGTATAGTCAGGATGTTGCTGAAACCTGTGGCTCATAAGAAAGGCTTTCTCCAGGGCCAGCCAGAAGTACAGGCACAAGCATGTTTCACAAATGGATGTGGGAGTTTAGATCAGCCCTTACCTCCTGCCCAGGTCTTGGCAGCAGGCAGCAGCTTTATTGAGGTGGCCAGCACCTCAAAACCCACTCACATTCATAAGTTCTTTTAATAATGACTGATTCTGTCTATTATAGAAAAAAATTATTTATTGATAGACAAGAAAATAACAGATATAAGACTCAAAGCAAACTAGTACTACACAGGTATAAAACAAAAAGGAAAGACTACTAGTAGATTTACATACAATGCACGATAGGCCTCCGGGCTATCTCTTTATGCACCAGTTATCTGTGGTACACAGGAGAGGGGGGTAGACATCCTGCCACACTGTGCAATACACATTGGCTGGGAAGGACCTTTTTCCCTGGACTGAGGTGTCCCCACCTACTCTGGTGATTCCTCAGATGTCAGGATGGGCTGATATCACATGATTCAACAAATATCAAGTCATTAAGTGAATCAATTCTTACTCATTACATCTTCTAAGACAAAGATTTTTATTTGAAGTATTGTATGCTCTAATAATTTTTAAAATTCAGATTTTGAAGGAGTTTACTGTAAAACCCATAAACGCGTTTTGTTGAAAAACAGATTTCTGTATGTGGTCTTACTCCTTTGTTACTCTATATGTCTACCCAGGTCAGCTGTTGTTTGAGCCCTTCCAAACCTAAAAAAAGAAATATTGTTTAAAAGGAGAAAGCTATGAATCTTTTCTTGGCTTTTAAACATCACTATTCTCTGTTTTTCCATTGGGCTTCATTGGAAATCAAAAATGTGTAATTTTTTTTTCATTTCCTCAGAAATCAAACCCAGTTTCTCTAAATTGTTTTCTTCACAAGCAGTGAGTTCTTTCAGCATAATTCCTTTAAAACAGAAGACAGCAGATGCCAGGGGAAGTAAAACCCTGGAAAGAGTAGATATCTTGTTGATATTCCAGAGAGATTTCAGCTTGATTTCCTAATTCAGTAGGAAAGGCACACAGTGAAATGAACTGAGGGTAGACAGGTCTACTTGTCTAACAGTCAAATCGATGATGCATTTATTTCCATTTTTTAAACTGATTTTTGCTTTTATCCTTAATCCTAACATATGGGATTTATCAAAAATTTTGAACTGGTACAGCTACCACACAGAACAACTAAGATCAAATACAAAGGCTTAAATTCATCTATGTGCTGCATATACTCTGTACTAAATTGTGCCATTATAAATGCTCTAAAAGTATACTATTTTCTCATCTTTAAAAAAAATCTATTGTAGTTAGTGTGCTGCAAGCTGAGCACTTTCAGTCACTAGTAAAATATTTAAAAGACTAGTCCTGTTTTCCACTGTGTTAAACATTTCTGTGGAACAAAAAATTAATAAAATTATTTTCCAGCAGGACTACCTTGCATTAGTAGTCATGCGCAGCTACCTGACATTATTTTTCATATTGACAGATATCCTATTCTATTCAAAGTTATACAGGGTGAGCATTTTGCTCACTGTAAATGACATTCCTATTCACAGGCATTCAGGGCATAAGTCTTGAATTTCAGACAAGCTTCTGCGTCTTGATGGTATGCCACAGAGCTCTGCTGGTTGTTGTTGGCCACTAGAATAACCTTTGGCACACACAAATTTGTAGCACCTCTTTACCCCTGCCATGCCATGGTCAACATGTGGCTCTGCAGCAAAATTGCATAATTTTTTCCCTCTTTCTTGTTTCTGAATTTTTTTGGTTATTTGCCCATATATGACTATACTTTTCTTTTTTAAATTATTCTTTTGTAGATATGTTAACGAAACCTTCTTCTTATTAAATTAAGCTTGTTAGAATCTTTACTTTCTTTCAAAACATTGTCTAGTGAACAATAGAGATTGTGTATTAATGTTCTTCCTCTCTTATCCTCTTGTAGTGGTTAATCTCTCTCCAAGACAGAGATTAATGTTGTAAAAATATTATTCTAGTTTGATGGCTTATATACTTTACCTTTAAACAATTGTAAATCTATAGTCCTGTGCTGAGCTGAGAAGTACCATGCCCTGGATTATGACGTCCTTTAAATTAAAAATAAAATCTGAATTTTCATAATGTAAATATAAGACTTTGCATTACTAGCAAAATTCTTTTACTCCTAATTCTAGGCTAATTCAAACTTTTATTATTTTATTTCACTGACTTTCTCTGGGTGGTAATTATGATTACATCTACCAGCTTACTGCTCAGGTGAGCAATTGCTGTTTGTTCTGTTTATAGTCTTGCAGGTGGGTTATACTTCACTAAACAAATAGCATAGGGAAAAAGGTATCAATGTTAAGTGATTAAAATTTCATTTAACAAAGCAATTTTCTGTGAATGCAGCAAAGCTTACAGAAATGACATGGAAGAGCCTAATTTTATCTTGCCGTCACTCAGGATCAGAATTGGGCTCCGTTAGAATGATACTGATATAGTCAGAACAGCTCTACAAATAGCTGTTACAGTATTTAAACACATTTAAAATTACTAAAGACAAATAGAATTGAAAAAAATAGAGCCCTTCCTTCTTTCTTTTCTTTGTGTGTGTGTGTGTGTGTGTGTGTGTGTGTGTGCGTGTGTGTGTGTGTGTGCTCTCAATAGAAGGGAATACAAAGACATCTGTTTCCAATATTGTCATGCTGCTGGTCTTCAGACCAGTTTGCTCAGATAGGACTCGTGGTTCCCTTCACCAGAGATGCTGAAATAAAAGACATTCTTTCTCTAAACTTTCATAGCTAAATAGCCATGTGTAATTTCATTTACAGCGATGACTTCTTAATGCATTGTTCTGTACATAGTAGATTGAATTCTCTTTTTTGTCAATGTCAATAGCAATTTCCTGCATGCAACAGGGAAAAAATGTCTAGAGCTATCTTTTCTACCTGAACACACCTGCTTCCCAAGTAATCTATATTAAAAATGAGATATTGTGCATTGATAACACTCCTCTTTCCTTCCTATGTGCTTTTGCATTTGAACTCCTGATAAATAATATTGAGTACTGAGGTTTAGCTTAATAAATCTGTACCACTGTCCCTATGAGATTAGGTTTTCTTTTAAATAATATAAATATTAATTTAAATTCTATTAAGGTCACAAAAACTCTTCTACTGAGTTAATATTCAAACACATGCTATATATATGTGTGTGTGTGTGTGTGTGTGTGTATGTACACATACAAGTACATTCACATATGTGATATTTAAACAGATAAACACTATACAAAACTTTTTCAGAAATACTCACTATTTGCACACACATTTTCGAAGAATTGAACAATCCTTAGCGTATTTTCCAGATTGAGACAGAACAGAATAAATATCACTTACAAGTACTAAAATGTATGTTTTTCCTCCTTAAAAGTTGATAATCCAAATCTGAGTCCACAGTATTTTTCTGAAGTTCATTCACATTAAAAAAATTAAAACTCTCCACACGTTGTTTGAAGAATTAGTTTCAGGTAGATATCTGAGCTACTGAAAATGAGTTTTAGATGCACTATTTACCACAGATCAGGCTACTTGTGTTCATAACTAAATTCATGCCTATAATGTGAAACTTTGATATTTGTGATGACTCCAGCATCTCCTTCTCTCTTAATTAGATGCAGCTATCATGACATGTTTGACTTTGACTCCCTAAGAAAAGGGAGTCTGTCTTTCCTGTATGTTCCACTCATCTTGTACTATCTGCTACCCTATAAAAGTGTATTTATGAAGATGAAGACGGTGCACATTAAGGATAAAATTGCATTTATCTCCCTCCTTTTCCTCTGTCTATTGCTTTCTGGGATTTTATTGTTTGTTTGTTTTTTAAATATTTCCTTGCTAAAGGAAACTTTAGTTATGCACAATAACCTATGCATTTTGTAGATTGTAATTATAGATTTTTCTTTAGTTTCCACTTTGTCCTTCTATGTATATAATACTCATATTGTGCTTTTCAGTGTCCTGTAGGAATCTAATACATGCCTGTAAACTTAATAAATTTCCAGATTTGCTCCACATATGTAGATAGTTTAGAAAACTCAGTGTGCTCCATTCTTCCTTTGAGTAGCACTTGTGTACTGCATATATTTGTAGAAACAGCAAAAGTGAACATTTGGCAGGAGATGCCACCCAAAACAGACTGAGACAAACACATAAGGTGAGGTCTGTGATTAAGCAGGTCAGTTCAAAAGTCTCCTCCAGACTGTCTGATAGCAAATCTATCCAGATGTCTGATAGCAAACCAGCGGTGCAGGAGGATAATTGTCCATGGAAAATATTTAATTGTAATTAAATATGAAGTAATACACTTCTCAAAAAGTATTTGTTAGAGGAAAAAATGGAATCAAAATCTAAGCATAAACCACCATTTTTGATGTTGTTGATATAAACTTGTTAGAATCACTTGTTAGTCTTTTAGGACTGAGTTTATTTGGGTCATTACAGTACTCTCATGGCTTATTTTTGAATGGATGTTTCAAAATAGGAGTTTCTCTAGTACTTCTAGTACTACAAAGAGAATTTATAGTTGATGAATTAAGTAACAATATTTAATTACAATATATAAATTATTTTTGAAAGCACTTCTTCTACTCATTTCTGTAGGTATTCAAAATTCAGATTTACAGATCCCCTGTCTTAATAACAAAATAAAATGAAAACCACTCCCCTTTCTTTTATTGCGTTTCAACTCTACCTTTCCAGTTCTTGTCTTTTAGTCTATTTTGAATAATTTTGTAATAGAGCTATATCCTTTGTCCATTTTGAATTTTAACCTTAGACCAAGATTATAGAGGGAAAAAACTCTAAAATAATTGTCCTTTCTGAAACTGAAGGTTTTAGTATGCTACAAGAGAAGAAATATAGATTGTACCACCCAAAATGCAAAGAAAAGATATTTAAATACTAAATTGTTTTAATGTCCATTATAGTGAATATTTTACTTTTTTCATTTGTTCTGCTCTACATTTAGTTCAGGCTCATGCTATGCAACCTGCAAAAGACAAATGCATCTACATTGCACAGTATTCTACTCTGATATTATTAACGTGATGATATTGTTAAAGTGATGATAGTCCACAAATAAATATGATACTCATATCATATAGGAGATTTGTTTATGTATATATGCACGCTATACTTAGAAACATGGTAAAATTAATTATGACAGTAGTTTAACTCGATGGGCCCTAAAACTATAGTCCTGTTTAAGAGTGCTTATATGTAAAACTCTTAATTTTTTCCTAGAATAATCTGGGAAGGTAAATTAGGTGTATCTCATCTATTTGCTATTTATTGGAAAAACACTGAGTTTTCTCCACCATGGGGACTTTGTTACCATAACTTAATATTTTACAATTCCAAACCTATGGATAACTTATTGCAGCTTGATGAATAATAAGTGGCTAAGGGTCAGAATATCTACAGGGACTTTCCATTCTGTTTGATTTTGGGGCCTTTATGAAGTTGGCTTTAAAAATCATCATTGTCATTCAGACTTACCTCACTCCAACAGCGTGGAAGGTACAGCAAAGCAGCCTGGTCAGGCTTAGAGAAGCTGATTGCAGCAAAGATCTTCCAAATAAACAATCTCACAGTGTGACTTCCGAATTAAATATAGACTAATAGTCTATCTTTTTCTCTCTGTACACACTTTGTCTAGAATTCCCAAGACACATGCAAGTTTACAGCTATCATTTTAGAATTTATAACAAAACCTTTTCTTTCTATTTTATACTCAGTTCTTGTGTTGTCTTAAAACAATTTAGAAGGTGCCATCTGGAAATACCATAGTATTATGGCTGAATAGAATTATCTTAGTCATTAATCTTAAATCATGCTGTGACAACACTGAAACTCCATTCTTAAATGTTATGGTTCTTACACTTTCTTTGGCTACTAGCTAAATGTCTCGACTCAAACCGGATTATTCAGAATCTCTAATTTCACCAAGACTAACTACTTTGCCAGTGTCAGTTACTGTACAGAAAAATGAGCTCTTTATATTTTGTAAAGCTCATTAATCTGGCAATAACACCTTTCTGTGGAGACCACATGCAATTATGTTTTTTTTCGTGTAAACACATCAAAGAGCACAGTGTAGCAAAAAAAATCCCAATACCATGAATTTTCTGAATTCTTTTTGAGTTTTATCACATCAAAATACAATTTTCTCTCTTGAGGGCAAAAGATTTTTTGACAACACTATCCCTCAAACTTTTAAAAACTTCTGAAGAGTTGCTAGCAATATAACATGTCACAGGAAAGAAAATTTGGTTGAAATAATTAAATTCCTTTTGCCTCATCTATGATGATCAAGTGTGGAAATAAACTCAGTGATTATGAATCACTGTAGCTCCTGCACTGAAAATAGTTAGGAATTAAAATTTGCATATAGCTCTAGTGTATTCCATTTTCTTCATGTGCCATATGAGGAGCATGCACAATTATCTGTGTGCAGTCCTCTGCATGGGACCATTTGACTGAGGACCATTTCACATCTTCGATTGTCATAACATCTATAGTAGATCCATATCTTCCTATTTGCTGACTGAGAAAGACACAATCTGTATAATCAGAAACACAAAGACTCATTGCAGAAGACACAGAAATCACAAAGGTACTGGGGAAAGGCTGCACCACATTTGTTGTGAAAGGGAATTTTTTTGCTGGCAAAGAATGAAGTATTTTCTTTGCCCAGCTGAAGTATATCCAGAAGAGATGCAGTTTAATGTATAAATGCCACATCCTTCTTTTAATTGTGCATAAGACATGGCTATAAAATTGATTTAAAAATAATTTATTAAGGGGAGTAGTGATAGGCAAAAATCCTCAAGGAAATATAAGGAGATTTTTGAATTTCTACTGTTTTTCCCTGTCAGAAGAGTTAAAATTTAGGAAACTGTGGAGATAAAAGGGAATGAAACCTAGAAATCGCCCGTGGCTTACACCTACCCTCTGGTTCCAGAAGTCTTTGAATCCTCAAGACTCTTTTTTTCCCCCCATAGTTCCACATCTTCCAAAACCCATAGGCCTTTGATATTGCAATATTCAGTGCTAGTGGGGAACTTTCTCAGCTTCTTTCAATTGTAAAACATCAAAGGAGAAAGAGAAGTAACTCATGGAAAGGTAGATTAATGTCAAAAGCAGTACTTCTGAATTCCATAAATTTATCAGGAACCCTCTTATTAGAACTTGCATTAAAACTGGAGAAAAATTGGGCTATCTTGGGGAAAATAATAATTTAATTTATCTTAAGACAGAGAATAAAATTAGTAAGAATAGTCTGAACTACACATTTATGCAGCAGAATTCAAGCATCGTTGAGGGATACAAAGTGAAGGTGAATAGCAGCTTAGTCATCAGTTTGCAGTAAGATGAAGCCTCCCCAAGTATGTAAATGTTGGCTGCACACAGCACAAAAAGCATACTATATCTGAAAAATGATGAAATACTATATTGCTTGGTTTCTGAATTTACAGCTCATTTCTGTGTTACTTATTGTCAAAAAACTATGTGGAGATGATGAGAAAAATGTGTTGGGAGCAGGGACTAGAGTGATTCAGGATTTCAAGACCCACAACTTGGCAACAAGATTAAAAAGTAACCGAATCTAAAAATAGCCAAAGCAGGTAAATATTAGGCAGGGAAAGGAATTTTTATCTTCCTGAGTCACTTGTAAAATTATGTAGTGAATGAAAGAGAAGGTTTAGCTAAAAATGATGGATTGACAAAAGTTTAAGCTACACACCTCAAAAATTTGAATTATTTTATATTGTACAAGTGTTCAGTTCCTATTAAATATATTCAAAAGAAAGAAAATACATGAAAGTCAGGTTTACTAATGATTTGAATTGTATCTTTTCTATGTAATTCTACTCTTTGCAAATGAGAATCGTTAAAAAAAAGAATCTGCATAACTATCCTAGTTAAGATTAGATTTAGACCTACAATCAAAAAATGAGAAAACCTATTCTTTTGCTCATCAATAGATTTTTTTTGTCCTCATCTCTCATATTTTCCTTTTCATTTTTTGTTTTTAAGAACAAAAATATTCACAAGTTTAGGTAGTACAGAATATCATGTCTGAGATTTTAGTAGAGGATGCTTCCATCTGGAAGCACTTAGATTTCATACATGTACATAAAATGTGTATCTTACATGATTTTTTCTTCTACAACTAAGTGATTTTTATGTATTTTTTTTAACTGCAGGAAATAAAATGTTTTTTGCAAATCATATTAAAAAAATAATTACCTCACAAAAACAAGTCAAATGTCATGTAACACAGCATTTTAAAAAGCATAAAAAGATCAAAATTCAGGAACTCTTAATATATAGGTGAATATAAATATGTTCATTTTCCACAAGCAGTATGAAGGAAAAATGTTGTTTACTTATGAGAGATCAGTGTATCCAATGTACAGTGAATATCAGTGTTCAAATACTTTTCTGAGTTGAACTTGAAAATTCTTCATAATGTAAAACAGCAAGGAAATATTTTCACCTAAAAAAGATTAAATTATTTGGAATATGAAAATGATGAAAATCAAATTGTCTTCTCCTTTGCTGAAAAAAACCTCCATTAATGCAGGCATACAAATTAATGCTGTGTTACCTGATATAACCAGTCCTGCAGGAAAGACATGGGGGAAAAAGAAGGGAAGTGTCCTAGAAAATCTTTCAGATCCTGCAAGGGTATATTTGTGTACCTGCAACTGGGCATATTATGCTTCCATAATATATTTTCATTAAGTATAAAGTACAGTGTAGTTGGACTCAATACAGCTCTTATAAATGTAATATAGAATTTGTATAAAAAGGTATTGTTTTCCATCACTCTGTCACTCTCAATGCTTGAATACTGAACAACTCCATTACATGCTTCAGAATTTCTTTTAGTACATACTGGTGAGCAGAAAGGGGATTATCCTTGGGGACAGTAGGAGTATTGATGGTTCTTTGAAAGACCAACAACAGTGTTCATATATTGAAGATAAAATTTCTACATAATTTCTGGTTACAGGAGTATCCAATGTGATTTAATTTTTCTAAGTATTTTTAAATGTTATTTGCCTAGCGAAGACAGCGTCTGTAATTTTCCTCATGTCTGACCTTTGTGATTTTGATTTTTGCCATCTTCATGCTAGAACTGGGCAATTGATTACAGCCCTGTAGAGCAGAAAAATTCTGTTCTGATCAAAAGGCAAATATATCTTGAACTGATAAAGATATTAAACACTAAGTGTTGTGATAATTTCTCTGACTCCTTTTCCTGACTCAGGTCACATCAGAGTCACAGGCCTAAAGCTTCTGATTGTCAGGAACCTGATGAACTCTGACTACCTCAAAGCCCTGACACATTTTCTGAGATAAAGCAAAATTTGGCATTTCAATACCCAGTTAATTAGAATTACAATGTTATTCGTATCAGGTGCTAAGCTGTGATATCTTTACTTCAAATTAATCCAAATGTTGATTTCAACACAGATTTTGGAGTTAGTGGAAGTTGCATTTCTTTAGGGAAAATTTCTCTTAGCTATGAAAAATTTAACATTATCAGGTAGCATTTCTTGTGTGGAAAAAAATTCCCACTTAAAATTTATCAAGCTTTGAATAATAGAATAGAAGTGTTAATAAGGAATAAAAAATTGTGCTCTTTTGGGATCATTAGGAATGGATATACATATCTATTTGAAGCGTTCATCATCTTCTCTTTGAATTGTATTACTTGGTCAGAATTTGTCTCCTCTCTCAAAAAATTTTTGGACAAGAATATTTGTCTTGTAAATGCTCTCACATGAAATAATTCAATCTTTTCACTACAGTATCTTACTTGGAGGCTGTTCTTGCTCAAATGTAGATTTTGTTTTACTAAGCCACGCTTGTAATCCACTGACTATCACCACGGCATTCTAAAGCATGCATTAAGGTGATATATTCTTGCAAAGAGTATGGCAAGACCTGGTAATTCTGTAGGGCTTTTTGAAATGATGGCCTTTTTGTTGTCAACATGAGATTTTCACTTCTCTGAGCTACCCCATGATTTTGGTGGCACTTTACTACATTCAGCCTGTATTGTACATATGGGTGGCACGGATAGGTTTTCTTCAGTAGGAAAAAATGAAGATTAATGTAACTAAACTACCGATTAACTTACCAACTTTCTATTAATTTAGTGTATTTAAAACAATATTTTAATTCATCAAGAAATTAAATTTCTTTTGTGTGATGTACAACTTCCTAGAATGTTCATAATAAGTTACAAGAAAATATTGCACAAGAAAACAAAGCAACCAAGTACTTTTCTAGAAAATATGCAGGGAAAATGTCAGGTAAAATTTACATTGCAGTCTTCAAAGATTATCCCAGTGCAATAAGTATGTGTTTTTCTTCCAAAGGCCCATAGAAAGTCTGACTAAGAAGATACCCTATTTTTAAAAAAATTAAAAAGATCTCTGCCATGTCAACAATGTGACAATGTATCAGGAATTATACAACATTTTACATAGCAAAATATGTAAACTAACTATGTAAATATGTAAAATAACTACAGAGAACATCCTTCACAGATCTGAAAATTCTGGCATCGATTTCATAATGTAGTAATTCCTTCCTGATTTGGACTCAGGACCTTCAGCTTTTCTCACTCTAAGGAAGAGGCTAGGGGAGAAGGACAAAGTAAGAACCTAAATCTGATACCTCAGAGTTCAGTAGACCCAAAGCTACATGGGTGAGAGATAGAGGCAGATAGAATATCTTGAGATTTAGAAAATGAAGTGAGAGAATGGTGAACAAATACGATATTAAAGAAATATTAGTAAAATTGCTACTAAATGCTCCAACAGATTTTAGCCTTACTCATTATTTACTTTGGTCACACATAGCCCCCTTTATACTGTTATACCAGCTTGCCATGGTTTAACTCCAGGGTAGTGGGTTGACCTGCTTTATCACTTCCCTCCTCTGCAGGACAGGGGAGAGAGAACATGCTGAAAGTCTCATTGGTCAAGACAGAGAGACAACACAAAGCAATTACATGGGCAAAACAAACTCAGCGTGGGGAAATCAGTTTATCGAAAATCAAATGGAATAATGTAAAACAAAATCTTTAAAACCCCATCCCTCCGCCCTTCTCTTATTAATAGGACCAGCTTTACTCCCCATTTTCTCCAAACGGAGTGGAAAAGGAATGTAGATTGCAATCTGTTGTTTCTGCCACTGCTTCCTCCTAAGGGAGAGGACTTTCATACCCTTCATGCTCCAGCACAGGGTCACTCCCACATGAGACAGTCCCACTTAAGCATCTCCAACATGGCTATTTTCCACAAGTTGCAGTTCCTCACAAAATACTCCAGCATGGGTCTCTTCTTTGGGGTGCATCCCTTCCAGTGTTGTACCGCTGCAAGGTCACAAACCCTGCTAGCAAACCTGCTCCAGCATGAGCTCCTCTCTCCATGGGATCACAGGTCCTGCCAGCGGCCTGCTCCTGTGTGAATTTCCCTTGGAGTTCACACCTCCTCTGGAGATCCACCTTCTCTGCTGTGCGTCCCCCTGCCCTGCCAAGGGTCTGCCCGGTCTTTCCCCACTCACCCAGCTCTGCTCTGAGACTTTGCTACATCCAGCAGAAAGCCTGGATGCCAGGGCCTTCTGCTGTCCCATCTCGCTGCAGCCTCACAGCCCCCGAAACTGCTGGGACCTCCTGCTGTCCCATCTCGCTGCTTCTGGGGATCCTGCTGCGACACAGGCATCGCTGCCCCGAGGGCCTGTGAAGCAAAGCCTCTCCTCTCTCCCGCCCTGCCCTGAGCTTAGCTGCCATCACCTCGTGTCCCCTGGGCTGGCGCCGGAGCGCCCCCTGCAGCCACGGGGGAATCATCGCACCCGCCCTGCCCACAGGGAGCCACCAGCGCCCCTGCCGGCTGTGACTGGAACTGCACAACAGGGAAAAGTGCCTGAGGCTGAGCAGGCTGGTACTGGGTGTCTGGTTCTGTTTCTGGTTTCATATCTTAGTTTTGTTATTTGTTAGTTTCGTTTTACCTATAAGTAAAGAATTGCTATTCCTATCCTTATATCTCTGCCTGAGAGCCCCTTAATTTTAAATTTTTAATAATTTGGAGGGAAACAATTTACATTTTACATTCCAAGGAAGGCTCCTACCTTCCCTAGCAGACATCTGTCTCTGAAAAGAGGACAACCCTGTATCTGTGTGTTTTTCTCATGCAGCAAAAAGTACCAATCTTATTCAGAAAGTTCACGTCACTGTGAAATGATGCAAATTACGATTAATCTTTTTATAAAAAAATATTTTTAAGTGACAAAAATGTGTATTTACTGACTATTAAGAAATCAATCCTTGCTTAATTTTTTCCCCATACATTTTAATACATGATTTAACATACTGTTTGGAAGTGCTTTTTGATCACTCCTTTAGCATTACATAAAATTCTCAAAAACTGTCTTGAAAGTTTCAAAAGTGTCTTGAAAAGAGTATGCTCAGTGTCATAGCTGAAAAATGTTGGGTAGGTAAATCTGGTACTTATGTACAATGAAAACAGAATTTTACAGTGTCACTGAAACACTCCCTTGTGCAATGTCAATAAGATTTTTACCTTAATAATTCACATGCTACTGAAGTCAAAATAGCTCTTTATTTTGGTTATAATTATCTAATAGATTTCCACTCTTGAAATATAATGCCTTTCTGACTTTTTCATGAACTTTTTTTTTTTGGCATTTTGAAAATTAACACCAAGCCTGTTGATTGGCAAAATCAAGATTTCTCAACCCAGTCAGTTTTTTTGAGTGAGGAGTACTGAGTTTTCAGCTATGTTTTGATGCATACAGTTCTTTGACACCTTAAAAGCTAACAGTGTGAGACAGATTCACCTCTGTGATGAACTGTGAAGGCTCCTGCTTTTGAGAAATGAGAGAAGGAATGTTTACTATTAGCAGCTGGAGAAAAAGTTTTGATCAAACCCACATTATAAGAGCACAGCACTATGTTCACCTGTGACTCTAGCTGATATTTGAGTCAATCTTGAGATTGCTTTTCATAGCTGATCGGAAATAGGAATGCAGAGTTTAAATTTGTTTGGCAACTTAATCTATGTTCGCATTATATTGCTATAATGCGAATTCCTATGTCCTCACAGAAACTTTGAAAATTGTTATTTATAAAAGATAACTAGATTAAAAAACCACAATAAAGTATTGTGTATTTAGCTTTCTTTGTATGATATAGTGGACATTATGAAAACCCTGTCAAAAATGTGCTATGCATATTTACCTTGTAAATAGAAATGTGAATAGAAGTGTGAAATCTCTGTGAAGCAGAAAGACACGGCAGTTGGTAAAACATAGAAAATGTAGAAACTCTTGTTTCAAATGATTTTTTAGGTCTAAATTTTTATCAGTGACCTGAAGGCTTCTCAGAAGGAAGAAAATCCTTCTGTCTTATTATTTTCTCTGAAAATTGTTTTGAAGGCTGTCACTTTATAGTGTGTGTCCATAAGAGTAAAGCTCAACTCTGTGAGAAAACAATATTGCACAGTACCGCTTTCAGAAATGTTTATATCTATTTATCAGTCTGTTTCCTTCTATAAGACTCAAATGAACATTCAATTTGCAAAATTTAAGAATACAAAGGTGTCTAAACTTTTGTATATACAGAGGTACAGAAAAAATCCTTTTTGTAAACATATGTGCGTACATATCCACTTGTGTAAAAGTCTACATCCATGCTTATACATACACATACACATATGGACCCTTCCAGCTCAGTAGATTCAGTGAATCTATAATATATAATCCCTAATATCAAATAATTGATGCTTTAACAACTAAAAAAACTAACCACAACTTCAAAATCAGTTGTAGAATTTCTTATGTATGTTGCATAAGGCAGAATTGAGCATAGACAGACATGGATTGGAATTAATAAAGGTCCAGATATTAACTACAAAACTGTCAAAAAATGTCAGCTGAAAAGACTAAAAAAATAATTATGTCGTAAGCATCTGTGAGAAGAATTAGAGAAAGCTGACCACTGCTAGAGTTCAGTTATGACTTTTCATTCTTATAGTTACAGTTTTCACTCTATTAGCTCTAAACTACCATTTTTAACCAATTAGATATCTGAGAATTATTTGAGACAAAATTTCCTGTCTTTGTGGGCTCATTGTAATTAACTATGGATTCGAAAATTGAGCACCTGTGCCCTTCAATTAGATTCCTTCAAAAGTATTGCCACTTTCCAAAGCCTCATTGAATTAACAGTGTAGCTGCTGTCATTTTGGTAGCCAAAAGATTAATATAATTCAATAGCTATGAACACCTCAGTGAATTATAAAGAAATTAATCTTTGAGATTGTTTTAAAGTTGTGATTTTGCTTTCACTCCCTTATGTCATGACAACAAAATTACAAGTGTCCCATCTAAACTAACTGTGCAATGCCTGCTACTGAAATTGAGGGTGCCTGACCATTATTTGTACATATAGTTAATGGTAGACTTTCAAGACTACTTGTTTTGAGCATGCCTTCCCATGGCAAAACAATAAAGTAAAAAAAAAAAAAAAAGGAAAAAAATGACATATTTATTCTATATATGATCCATTATTTTTAATATATCAGAATTTTCTTATTTGAACTTGGTATCCAGATCCCTAAGGAGAAGAAATAAACATATCTGTTTTCACCTGTTTCTTCAGGAATACAGTGCTTTTCCAGATTATTCAGAATGAATAGGTGATACAAGTTTGACCGAAATCTCTCTGGTGTGTCAGCAGTATAAATGTCACAATTTTTTATGTGTTTTATCACACGAGTTTTATCACTTTAATATGAAAATGAGTCATTCTCCACTAACCCACTGACAAAGCATGACATTTTTGCTATCACTGTTACCACTGTAGTGCACTTAAATTTGATTTATAAGAACATTTTATAGGATGTTTGTCCTTAGGAGGCAAGCAATGAGATAAAGAATACTAATGTGAATTGTTCAAAGAAAAAAAGAAGAAAACAGAATACAAACAAAATAACCCTGAATATTGCCTGTGATTGCGTATATATTTAATTTTAACAGCAGAGAACATAAATTAACAAGAATAGATAGTTATGAGACGTTCTTAAAACTGCTGAATAAATAAAGTGAAGAGATGAGGAGTTAAATTAAGCCTCTGTGCTTTTAAATAGAATATTAAAAAAAAAAAAAGACAGTGTGAAAACCTCAAAAATAACATCAAGCAGATTTTTTAAAATTAACTTGAGTATCAGCCTTCACTCAGATATCATCGGATCTATCTTCTTTCTGTTGTCTTTTCTTTCAATGAGGCTATTAGAAATGAAGGCTTTCCACTGAAGCTTCAGCTGCATTTCCTCAACTCTCTAATGGTAGAAGATGGTTCAGGTTTTGATTGTTGAGCTACAGTTAGCTGTGAAAGTGAGCTAACAGTTGGGAAAAAAAACCCCAGCCTGGTTCCATCCGATTCCTTTAATCTTGAGGCTTTTTAGATACCTACTATTTTAAGTATTAGTAGCTAGCCATTCAAAATCTCTGCCATTTGAGAAATTCCAGTAAATTTAAGGCTGTACTACATGTTTTCTTTCATTTGCTTTAGGGCATGTATCTTCAGGGGGGTGTATCTGGAATTATATAGGCAGGTCTTCCTCAGCTGAATCCTCCCATCAATTACCAGTAAACTTTTGAGTTACTATGCCTAAATGGTTATCATCTTTCTCATTTGGAAGCCAAGGCATTTCAGAGATTTATTGAGTAAAAAACAACTGGAAGTTCAGTAGCAATTTAGAAGTGAATGGCTGCACTAAACTCTGAGGTTTTCTCTCTCTTTTCCTCTTTATAATGGGACTTAGTATTCATAAAAGGATGCAATTTAGAGTTCTTGACTCCATTATAAGTACATAAGCAGGGGATTTTGTCTTTAAAAATGAATAAGTTGTATTGCTCTGATAGTATCTCATGTTTAGAATATGCAGTATTATTTGTTCTGGATAAATTAGTGTCATATAAAATGAAAATTATGCAACATATCTGTGTAGCTTTCAAGATTGTATATATTAAGCAATAAACAACAACAACTTGTTGCAAAACTGAGAAATTTTTTTATTCAGAGATCCTCTCTTGTCTTTGAAAAAAGTCCTTATGTTTCTTACTGTGTGCTTTTAACAAGTATATGCTCAGTGTCTCCACAAACCCACACTTCCTCCAGAAAATCTTCTTTTGAAAATCATAATCCTACAGTGTTTATTTTATTATGCACATTCTTTCTTTCACTGTCATTTATGAAAGATATATCTTTTGCTTCAAAAGCATATAATTCTAACATCTAAAGCACAAAGAATCTACGTTAGCTAGCAGGGGTCTGTGCTAAGGCTCAGGAAATTTTTGAATGCTGAAAAATAGGCTGCAGTGATGCAGACATTATGGAGCTTTGGTCTGCAAACATTTACTTCTGTAATGCATCCTTACCCCTGCTGCTGGCTTAAGTCAGTGATCTGAAACATGAACTGTTTTGATGAATATAAAAGTATGCAGATAGGGTAGGTTTTCTAAGGTGACCTTTTTTCTTTCTTTTTTTTTCCTTTCCATTTTTGACATTCTTCATATGCAGTAGATGCTCCAGCATATCTAAGAACCACTTTGCAATGTACTAAACCTTGTTCACTCTTTGCTTAGTGAGTATCTAGTCTATTTGAATCTTAGTTTGTGATATTAATACAGACAGATGTTTTCATAAATAAGGATTATTAATTTTGTTTCTACAAGACTTGTGTTCTTCTAGAACTTTCCAAATGAATTCTTCAAGTTTTTGGTTCAACTTTAAATGAAATAGCAGAAGGAAAACAATACCCCAGGGAAATCCATGTGCTTTGAGAACTAGTGTTCATTTCACTGGTTCTGACAGTTTTGCTATAGTTTTCATCATCAAAAGATTCCAGTTATTGCAATAGATTTCTGGTCATTGTACAGGAAAATGTGAAATATGTCTGACTGTACTCTCTTAAGAGCTGAAAACTTACCTCAGGTATGGAAATCCAATATTTAAGTTTCTCCTCCTCACATATGCAATGAACACCCTGAATCACAAGATTACAATTTGTTTGGAAGTTTCTCTTCAAACAAAAAGGCAGATCTTTATACACTGGACCATAAAGCAAAATCAGGGACTCTCTTGGAGACTAACAGGCAGACATCACCTAATGTCTGAGTGCCCACTATTTGAGTTTTGCATTACTTAATGTTTTTATTATTTGTATGGCTCCATCAAGGTAGAATGACTCCATCAAGGGAGACTAATCTTAAAAGCATAGAATCATAGAATGACTCAGGTTGGGAGTGACCTAAAAGTTCACCTAGTCCCATGTTCCCTGCTGCAGGACAGGGAAACCCAGAGAAACTTTACATAATTAAAGTGCAAGCATGTAGTGAATGTTAATTTGCTATGGCATATATGCATTTAAATGGTTACTAGTAGCAACATCAAGCATGATTCTTAATTTGTGGAATTGTTAAGGTCAGGATTCAAAATTATTTATGGTATACCAAGCATGTAATTATTTCAAAGTATATTCAAATCTGATTACAGACTATGTTTCAAGGATACAAGATTTTTTAAATAATAGGCAATTACGCTAATAAATAAAATAATCAGTATGATGCTCATGTTAACATTGAGAGAATAAACTAAGTTTCTTTTTCCTCTGCTGAAACTCTGTTTCTAATGGAAATTCACTTTCTTTATCATGTGGAGAAATTTTTATGACAGTAATCCCTCATTGCAATTCTTAATTTTCTTCTCCTAATATTCATCCAGATAAGACTGATTCAGGTGGATTTCTGCTAATAGAAATCATTCTGCACATTTGCTTTTGCAAAATGCAGAGCTCATGTCATATCTTTCATTATTAGCTCTGGGTGAATAACAGAGAAAGAAATACTGTGCACATTGCTTAAATTATTCCTACAACTTTATTGCCACAAACTCTTGAATACCTGAACTATTTGATAAGAGTATTACTTTGCTTTCTGACCAAAACCATGCTTCAAAAAACTCAAGCAGATGTGAATGAAATGTTGGTCAAGAGTTTACTAACGTGTCTAAATATCTCTGTGGCTTTGTGTTCTCCACTGTTTGGTCGTGGATCGTGGCAGAAGATTTTATGTTCTCTGGATTTATAGTTCATCTGAAGAAAATTAGGGTACTTTTATCGCCATGACATTGGAGAAGACACATAGATTGGGTCATTATTGAGAAACAACATGGCTTGAAATAAGATCCTCAATGCTTTCTCTGAATTATTTCAGAAAAGGAAAGCATGAGTCTTTTCCTTTTTTTACTGTTGACCACATTTCTTTTTGTCTTTTGACCTTCAACTTCCAAAATACTTCTACTGAACTTAACAGGAATTTAGATGAATAAAATAATAGCAAAAATAATAGCAATTTCTCTCTCTCTCTCTCACTTGCTCTTTTTTTTTCTTTTTTTCTTTTTTCTTTTTTTTTTTTTTTTAGGAGGAATATGAATACTTGAATCACCTGAATGTAAATCACAGAAAACTATGTGATGACTAAGGCAACAATTTAATGCCTAGAATTCATATGTGATCTTGCAAATAAATACCTGAAATAGTTGCATACAATCAGCGGATTTACTAAGAATTCAGTAAATTTATGCAAATAACAAACTCCTACCTGATTTCTGGAAGAGTTTATCAAGATATGAAAGCCAGAATTGTCATCCTGAATCATCGCATGAACTACACAATAAATACTGGTACAAAAAAGGTGATTTGGAAAATCCTTTTTCAGTAGCCCTAGTGTTTTCCTGAAGACTTGACAATTTGTGTGCCAGTTTGCTTTTCCATGTGTTATAATTCTCTGAAAAGAAATTATGTAGGTGTGTGAAAGATCCAAGAGTTACCTTGAACTTATAATTTGGAAATTGATTTCAAAGGAATAGATATCTATCTAAATAACAGAGACAAAACACAGGAAGTTTACTATGTCCTCATTTTATGAAGGTGTTGCAATGTCAGTATTTCAGAAAGTAAAGAGAAGTCATTTACTTTACGGTTGATGATTCAGGAAACATTGAAAGTAACACAAAGAATCAAAGCAAGCAAGTAAATGGTGATGCAAAGACACATTATCTCTTCCAGGGACTGCAGGTTTTTTGGGGTTTTGTTTGTCTGGTTAGTTTGATTTTTATGCAAGGGAGTGTTTCCTTGGTTGTTTTGTTGGTTTTGTATATATGTGGTTTTGGTTTTTTAACCCTGAATTCTGCATTCTTTAAACCCCCAAAATATCAGAGCTGATATAATCATCTTGATGTGGTGGACTTAAGTTAGGGGCTTGCTTCATTTATACATCATTTCCTGCATTCTTCAGCTCTATATTATAGCATGTGCAGGAATGCTGATCTGCTGGAGGTTAGGAAGGCTCTACAGAGGGATCCGAGCAAGCTGAATTAATGAGCTGAGGCTGATTTTAAGAGTTCATTAAGAAAAATTGCCAGGTCCTGCACTTCCAACAATCCTGTGCACTGCTGCAGCCGTGGGGCAGTGTTTGGAAAGTTGCCCAGTGGAAAAGGACCTCAGAGTGCCAGTCAACTGACGACTAAATATGAGCCAACTATGGGTCCAGGTGGCCAATAAGGCAAATGACATCCTGGTCTGTATCAGCAATAGTGTGGCCAGCAAGGCCAGAAGAGGGAATGCCCCCTGTGCTCGGGATTGCTGAGGCCACACCTTGAGTGCTGTCCTGTTCTCAGCCCCTCATGACAAGAACACTGAGGCAGTGGGAAGAGTGGAAAATTGTGAAGTCTGGAGCACAAGTTAATGACTGCATTCAATGATCTTAGAGTTCTTTTCCTACCTAAACTTCTTCATGTTTCCCTGTATGGCATCCTGTATCCTGTTAGGAGATAAAAATAATACCATGTGAATTATTTGTAATAACCATTATAGATATTAACCACTAATGAAAACACTATAGAAACAGCCTAAGAAGCAAGGCAAGGGACTAAAATCTTTTTGATTAGAAACCATATAAAGCAACTAAAGTAATCAGTGCACAGTTATAGATGTGGCTTTCAAATATGCCTAAGGGGATCTACTACTACTTTCCACTGAATAGTGATATGCCCAAATTCTACTGACCTCATTGTATCTCTTTAACTGTCCCATTAAGCTGCTACAGTACAGAAATCTAGTTAATTGTTTCTTTACCTGCTTCTGTAAGCATCAGTGGCAGAGCTGAAAAGATAAAATTTCAGACAGAGTAGAAAATCAAAGTGGAGACAGCTCCTTCTTTCTCCGTATAAAAATACTAGTATTAATACTAAAATAACACCAGTTGCATTTCATTTTGCCCACTGTTGACATCTTCAGGTACAAAACCCTTATTTTCTAATTAATTTAATTACTCAAGACCATTCAAAGTAACTTGTACTTTGCCATTATAAGCAAAAGCTTGTCTTTCAGTACATGGAGACAGCCTGCTCTTGTGCCATTAGAAATTCCTCCTTAAATAATGTCTTGCCTTCCAGGACTTACTGATTACTTTGTGTGTTTCACAGAGAGGAACAATGATGCTGATATTTAAAAGATATAAATTTAAATACGTCTCTTTTTTGCCTGGGAGAATCTTAAGTCTTCTAGAAACATCTTCACAAAAAGCCTCAGATACTGTATCAGTGTTGTTAACACAGCAGAAACAAGCTCATCAAATGTACTTTATCCCTCAGCAGCAAAAGGTAATTCTTTCTGTCCCATACCCTTTTTAACTTCCACTCACAAAAATCAGATTTAGCAATAACATAGTTTCCTTTTTCAACACCAGATTCTGAAAAAAATAGAAAATGCCACTCCCTTATGCTCTTCTTGTTTCTAGAAGAGCAGAACTCTTTGGAGATTTCTTGCTTTAACTTTGTGTGTGAGAACAAGTAACAAAACCAGACTTCAATTTTGTTTAGGTTCCAAACACCAAAACTGGACTCCTATATATTTAAGACCCTTGGTGCCAGTAAAGAATAATCCAAATTATTATCCTATTGACTAAACTGGCCTTTTTATTTAATTGGAATGCTGAAAGTAATTCAATGTCTTCTTGAGTTATCTAATAATTGCAATCTAGAATTGATTGATTATTTTCAGTTTTTTTAAGGTTTCCAGTAAACTGGAGAAAGCAAATTTGGAACCCACCTATGTTTGTAGTTATAACTTAAATAATTTGATATCCTGAAAAAGAGCTGGTTTTTGTCACTTAGAGAATAGAGAGTAGGAAGTAATTGTAGCAGTCAGGAATAGAATAATTACCAGTGCTGATGGGTCATCACTGGAACAGTTATGAATGCTTGCAGTCAAACCAGACATGTCCAAAATGAATTCAAAGCTAATGAGTATGGTCTTTCATATTTCCCAGAACTGCTGCTTAGAAGTGACTGCAGACAGATACAGCAGAGTGCACTAATGAATTACAATAATCATGTCCTCAGACTTGTCTCCATAACTATTGAAACAGATGAAGCAAATGCAACAGAGGAGGATGGAATTGTGTGATGAACATTGGCTTAATGCAAATCATAAAATCAGGACACTGTAAAAGTCTTTTCTTGGCTTATGGAATCATTTGCATTTTATAAGTCATCTTTCTCATAACAGAATTCAGCTGTGCAAGAATTGAACAAGATACACTAGATAAATAGTATAATTTCATCTCAGTGCCACAGAAATATTAAGGTGTACAATAAGTGATTTTCTTGGTAGAATAATGTTCATTTATTACATATTTATCTGTGTGGAAGTTGGTGTTGGGAGACAGAAAATGGAGAATAAAAAGGCAGCTCTGATTTTTTTGGTGTTCCTTGATTCCCAGGAAAATGCTAAAAACCCTCTGAAATCACACATTGTTCCTCTGTTAAAAAACAGTGTACAGAGCACTTGTTTATAAAATTCATTACCAAACTGTGTCTTATGCACCTCTAAGCAATGGTCCCTCCCATGGGACACCTGGGACATGATAGAAAATAAAGCATACTAACAATAAGTGAGGGCAGAAGAAATTACACAGGGACTAGTTAGACCATGTAGCTCATGTCAAGAGTCCTCAGTCTCACTCTGTTGTGGCAAAAATATTTGGCCTACACACTCACTTAAAAATTGCAAGGATAAAAATAAATTATTAGACCTCCATTTGTTTCCCTGTCTCAGTATTACTATCAGTACTAACTTAGTCATATACTCTCCTACAAGGATGACTGCTCACATTTCAATTTTTTCACATGGGAAAGTTTTGGGAAATGTTTTTGAAAGCAGTGAGGACTCCTGCCCCTCCTTGATAAAGAACAGAATGAAAGACTTGTCATTACTTCTCAAGTGGTTTGTAAAACATGGATGTGTGATGCAGGCCAAGAGAGGGTAATCTGAAGGAAGAGAACTTAAAACTGAAGGAACAGTAGTATCAAAACTAGTGAATACCTGCTTTGTACTCATTATTGCACTGCATTGTCACTTTAAATGTTGTTGGTTTTACTGTAAATAGCAGCATCATAGTGCAGATAGATAATAGCACAGAAGCATCATTTATTCTCAGATAAATGATACTAAGAATATGGGATGGCAAATTCTGTTTATCAAAACAGCAGAGAAGGTGGCTCCTAGGTACTTGACACAAAAGACATGGGAGATATTCAGCCAGCACCCAAAGCCTGGGTGAAATTATATCCTGCCCACACCAACTACCCTCAGTCTTCAAGTGGTATCAGTCCTCAACAGCGCTTCATACATGGGTTATTGGGAATTTCAACCACCTTGCCTACATGGTGAAGATCTGGTTTTTCACAGAAGCATCTTTTTCAAGTCTACAGTTTTCAAATCTTATTTTTCAGACCCTTGCTTTCCATTTTTCTCTCTTCTCCTGTGTTCTCTTTTACCATAAACCTTTTTTGCCCTAGAAGTAAAAGACCACAGTTGTCTGTCTCAGAAACTGATAAGGCTACAGATGAAAAATAAGCCATAAGATAAGCCACCACAGCAGAAACTCAAGATAAGCACAAAAGGGAAGAATTATGACAGGGTCGCAATGATTCCAGGCCTAGAGAAGGTGGGATCTGGTTAGTACGTTCTGTTTTAACAGATCCTAACAAAAAATCCCACTGTTGCAAATTGTGTAAAAGGAAGAAACTGTACATGTGTTATCACTAGTCAATCAAAAGTAATGTCAAGTTAGGGGACAGATGGCATCTGTCACCACCAAAAGCCCCCAAAGCATTCCCAGGCTCATTTCTAGGGTCTTCCACCAGAGGACCACACATGATCCATAGTGTTTTTATCAGACAGTCAAAACCTACCCTCCGAGGGAGGTAGTTGGGTGTTCCCACCTGAACCCAAAAACATATTAACCCACTGAACTTTTTGTTTCATGGGCTTACCCCACACCTGATGGATAAAGACTGTGACCATCATTTGACAAGCTGACATCAAAAATAGCAACAATCAAATATAAATGTTTGATCCATGAGAAGTGATATCTTTCCACTATCTTCTCCTTTGTTACTCTTTCTAACTTTTCCTTATATATGTACATTTCCTTAGATATATGTCTATATTTCCTTTATACTTTTATATTGCTATATTTCCACAGATAATAGCCAACCATGGCCAGGTACCTCCCTTCCATTGCAAAGTGTTCTAAAAAAACCCTGCCATATATACTGATAAATCTATGTAGACCTATGTCTACATTTCTTTCTCTCTCTTCATCTCTCTATTATCTATCTATCTATCTATCATCTATCTATCTATCATCTATCTTTATATATATATACATATATATACGCACATATATACACACACACACACACACACACACACATATAGATATGTATAAGCACCAGTCATTTCACTCTAACACACCCCAAAGGATCTATTAACAAGAACCTCAGCTACTCCACCTTAGGGGTGGGTCATAGCACTTTCTCCTTTTAATTTAGATCAGTCTATCCTTTATCCTTTAGTGAGCCTTTGGCTTCTTTATGTTTTTACATTTTTCATTTGCTTTTCCTGATAATTTCTTTAATAGTGTTTAAAATACTTAATATAAATATATTTGGAGTCTCTTGTTATTTGCTTGCTGCTCTCTACCTCTCCTTGATCACTATCCCTGCACAATTTTTTTTTTCTGGGTAAGCTTGAATTTTATGCTATATTTCCTCCATAGATTTTATGTGAAGCAGCACTGATTCACACTGTAAGATACTACATTTCAGCTCTGAGCCATCAATTATCACTCTTTAATAACTGGCCTTTCTCATTCCCTGTGCTTCATCAACTTTCTTGAAATTTCCAATATTCACTCATCATTTCTTTTGCAATCTTGTGAGAACTCATTTTCTATTAGAATTTAGTACCTTTTCTAAAAATAATACTACTTTTTTCTCTTCCACTTTTTCTCCATTTTGACTTTCTTCAAACAAAGGAGAACAACCACCAAACAAACAAACAAACAAATAAAGCTCCACCTGATTTGTTTTAACATTATTTGCTCTGGGATGAAAAGAGTCTCCTGACTTTATCTACAAATAATTTTACTCCAGGCTTTGTTTTCAAGAAAGCTTGTTCATATGGTCCTCACAAAGTTTCACAAGTAGTTCCCTGTTTAAATTGGTATGTGGATTTAGGATTTATTGTAAATGGGAAAAGTAATGTTTCACACACTTCTTGCTCTTGTCTGGCCAGATCCTGTTACCTTGTCCCAGCTGTTAACAAACAGTCAGGTGAATGCTGACCACGAGTTTGGCAGCATCAGAGAGGTTCTGTGGTTATTTTACTGAAAAAAATTCTTACTCTTTCCAAACAGTGGTAGGAAGGTAGATAGACTTTACCCTTGCACAGGTTTGCTTATTAGAAAAATCAAGAGTCACGGAACCTTTTTCATTGCTTTGTGATCCTGGATCCACACAGTAGCCAGGACAGGCTTATAGTATTACCGCTGGCTGCAGCAAGGCAGATCTTAAAGTACTTAAGAAAACTATGACAATTCCTAAATCAAGAGGCAGACTAAAATTGTGTTCAGAGTTAAAGAAATATTGCAATCCAGTGGTGGATTTTTAAATAAGTTAATGTCCATGTTGCTTTTAGGAGATGGACAATTATAATTGGAACTTTTCATTCTTGCTGCGTTGAATATGGTAACCATGAATTTTCTTCTTTTCTGATAACTGTGTGGTCAGCATTAACTACTGAGGTAACCTTAGGCCGTTTTTTTTACTCCAAATATCAAAAGTTGAAAGCAGATTCAGTGATGCTTTAAACTGTGAATAGGTTGGGAGAAAACAACCTCTAGACATTGTTCTAAGTGCAATGAAGTCACTAAATGAAGAGAAATGACTCAGGGTCTGCAGAACACAGAAAAAGAACTTCAGATCATTCACAGTTTTTTTACATCATTGACAGCTTCCAGGCAGTGCTGTAGAAGAATTCTTTGGTATGGATTGGCTATTAATTATTTATGATACTATTTCTACTATAGTAACTGTTCGGTTTATAATTCACTGTTTTCTTTCCATAAAATGGATGTGCATTTTCCATGTGATTAAAAAAATTATTCATGCTCACAGTCTGCAAAGAAAACAACTTCTTCCTCCCCACGCAGGCACCCCTCCAAAAAAACCCAAAAAAACCAAAAACAACCAAGGACAAACAAAACAAACAAGCAACAAAAAAAACCCACCACAATTTGTCTATAATAAGAGTCTGACTATTATACACTTTTGCAAATTCTGGTGTGATTCAATACATTCTACTTAAACTACTTTAACTGTTTTTTCTGACACAGTGGAATGAGAGCTATGATGATAAAATGGATTTAAAAGTTCTGGGTAACAAAAGAGAATTGTCTGTAAAAGTTTTTAAGTTTGGATGAGAAAGACAGTTTTTAAGAAAATACTCTGATCTTCCCCTCTGGTTTATGTAAGAGAGTGGATACAGATGAAAACACATAGTAGAGTTGCATGCTGTGTACCGACCAATATTGGGATATTCAAATTCAGATGGTAAGAGATTAGAGATGTTCTGAAATCACATGATCCCAAACTCATATGAAGAAGGCAGCAGTTCATCAACACCATCTGGTTCCCTGTACAGGCTTAATGTTGTTGTGCCTCTATCAAATAATATAGTTAAGTCCCAAGTAGTGAAGTTTCTGACTTGTAGAAGGAAAGGAGGGGTTAATCCACAGCTCAGTCCTACACTGTGAAGATAAATCCATTGAAATTTGTGGAGATACTTAGATAGGTAGGTACCTAGGCAGGTAAAGAGCTCCTCGTAGGTGCTGTGCTGCAGCTTCATGTGCAGAAATATTCACTCCCACCTTTGTGATGCCTAGACAGTGCCTAAGCCTTACAGCTCTGCCAACAGAGGCCATGTTCCAAATCATTCCTGGGCAGTCCTGACAACTTCTGCAGAAGAAATTTTTTTCCTCAATTCGAATTTTGATAAAATATAAAATAGTTATACTGAATTTTAGAAATCAGGGAATCCAAAGATGCAGGATACATACTGGTTTTATTATGGAAACCTCTAGTTGTCAAAAAAAGCAGAGCTTTTTCTAGGGACTAGGATGAAATGAAGTAAAGTAATAGACTTTTTTTAAAATCTCTGAGGGGTCTGCTTTCAAGGCCATCAAAAAATATGGTGAGTTTTTTTAAAAATTCTGCTAGTGAAATAACAATAATTTACTCAGTACAAGCACTCACAGTATGTTAGCTCTAATTTACAAGGGTAAAGAAATAATTTCAGACATATTTAAGTTTTTGAGAATTTGTAAGGAGACAAAATGGAATTCTAGAAGACAAAAATGAAAGCCACAGGAAACACAGAAGTCCTTGGTACTTCCAATTAATTGCTACAATTTCTTTCAGTGTTTCATCTAAAGCTCATCTGGATATATTTTCTGAGAGCAACAATTTTTTAGAGATAGGAATAAGTCTTTGGGAGGAGAAAAAGAAAGTTTTGAGGATTTATTGCAGTTTTAAAAATGGAATTCTTCAGATGACAGGAGTCTTAATGAGCATTAATCCACTTACATGGTTGAGAAGTGGGTAGAAGCATCAGAAGTGTGTTTTCCAGAACAACTTCAAAAATAAGTATCAGTGTTTAGATTTTTCATCATACTCATGATTCTTATACTCATCCTTTATTTTTCCCCTCCTGGGGCAAAAAGAATCTTAAGAGACCATAAAGCCACTTGTCTTCTCTCTACTTTCTACTTCTCCACTCTCCTGAAAGTTCTAAAAAGCTCAGAGCTGAAGTTGAATGTGATGGAATACTGCTTCAATTTACCCCCAGAAAATAACCAGGAGAAGTGATAATTTCTGTATTTAAATATCAGTCCTCTTGTTAGTCTTTTAGCTGTTAAAGCCCTTCAAGCCCCACAAATGCAACCCTGGTGTGAAAGGAATGAAAGGAGAAATTTTTATTATCTTTTTCCTATATTTATTTGGTAGTGGCATTTTTTAAAAATTCCTCTCTATGCCTCTCTTGACCTGTAGGAGCATCTTTCTCTCTGACATCAGTTATTCTCTCTGATATATCTAAAACACTAGGCACCTCAACACAAATCCCTAGTTGTAGTGTCTTCATTATTGATAGTGAAGCTCAAATTGCAGTCACTGACTATTTCATGCTAAGACAAGAAGAAACCACCCTTGAAGAAACAGACTTATGGGAAGGTATTATAGCTCTGATAATACACAATTCAGAATACACTGCAAAATAAGAATGTGGGTGTTTGCTGTGTGGATCATCTTGCAGTTGTTCTACCAATATTCTGAGGCAAGAAGCAAATAATGGACTTACATTGTTTGTACAGACTGCAGGCACTTTAGTCTAGGTACACCCAAAATTATGCTTCAAATTGTTCTTTCTAATTCAAAGTGTGTTTGCACATAGCAAAATAAGGTCTAAAAGTATAGAGCTTTGTGAGTGTCTAAATGATGGTTGCATGAAAATCTGGTGCAGAGTAAATTGATCAATTTCACTGATTACTGATTTGAAGTCTAAAGATGAAAAGGAACAGGGACAAAGGAGAGGCAGGGGATGATGAGAGTAAATTACACATGAGCACCTTGGCAAGAAAATGTACTGAAAAGAAGTTCCATTGTGATAAGTTCATAGAAGCACTTCTCATATAAAGAGTGGACTACTGATTTCAGGTTACTGCAGCTTACCCAAATTTAATACACCAACGTAAGTGTCAAGCACAAATGGAAAATATATAAAGGGAGAAAATATCTCTTTTTTGCTCCTCCTTCCTCTCCCTTCCCCCCACACTTTTCCTTCATGTCAATGGATTTTTTTTTTTATAGTTATCCACAAAATGATTAAGGATTTACTCCTTGGTAGGCAAAAACTTGATAAAGGCTTCCTAGCCTGAAGAACTTTTCCTATAACATTCCAGGATGCTTTACTCCATTCCCATCTTTCCAAAGTAACATTTACAAGAATAGGTCTATTAAATTTCCTCTGGTATTCTATCTAATTAGACAAAATCTTCTTAAATATTGCTTGAAAGGTGTTTTGGGAAATAAAAAAACATTAGTGTAGTTGCTTAGGGTTTTCTTGGGAAAATACTAATAGAATATTATTGCCTCAAAGTAATAATCTACATAGGGACAAAGAAAGCAAAAAAACAAA
This sequence comes from Petroica traversi, assembly GCA_025920805.1. Classification (NCBI taxonomy): domain Eukaryota; kingdom Metazoa; phylum Chordata; class Aves; order Passeriformes; family Petroicidae; genus Petroica; species Petroica traversi. Next base: position 18,188 of record JAHLSL010013650.1, on the reverse strand, counting down.
AACAACTAAAGAGAATATTTTGTATTTAAAAAATCTTCATCTAAATAAAGACTATCCCTAAATAAACTGAATAAATATTGGGAGCAAAATTTATGTATATTTATCTAGAAAATTTCCATTTTGGGAATATTTTTAGTAAAAAGCCTGCAGTTTATACAGTATTTGGGGGAATACAAACAAAGAAGCAAAACCCAAGAAAACAAACAAACAAACCAAATTAAACCAAAATGAAGCAGAGGTAGATTGCCTCTTTAATTTTCCAAAACAGATTTTTATGCAAGATTTGAAAATATTTTTTCAAAATGAACAGTCCTGAAAGAGTCTATTTTGTCTGTGCAAAAATCTAACATATTTTACTCTTTCTTTTCTGGTCTTAGAACACAATCTATAAAGCTCAGAAAGTCTGTAATTCTTTTTTAGAAATATATATTTTTTGTCAAACCAATTAGGTTTATCTTAACATGAATAATTTATTCTTTTTATACATCTCCTTGTGGTGAATGTGCTTGTATCAGAAGGGCATGAGCTAGCAGAAGAAACAAAAATTAATGTATTTTATGACTATTCAATTGCAACAGATTCTCCAGTTCCTATAGTTAAGATATTGGATCACATGAAATTACACTAATAGTTTTCTTATCTCAAATTTTACAGAAATCTCTACATATTATTCTGTGCTGGGAAAAAAAAGAACAAACAAACTAAAAACAACATAATCAAACAAAACCAATAAAACAAAAAACCCAGCTATCTCAGTGAGAGCTAAACCAGATTTGATAGAACACTGACCTTTTGAGAACAGTTTTCAAAGAAAAATACAAGCTTTATTTGTTTTATTTGTGTAATGGGTTCAACATTTATTTTTAAATGGTCTTTAAAAAAGGCCAAGATACAGATAAATATAGGCATGATTTATTTTTGCTGCTGCTCAGGAATCCAGACAGATATGTGTCTATGTTTTCCAAACACAGCTGAATTAAAACAAACAAACAAACAAAAACCCAATAAACTAACTTTTGAGTACTTAGCCTATCAAACAAGAATTCTGGCCTTGTTTAGCCTTAATAGGAAAAGCTGTCACCAATTCTGGCTTAATGTTTAGAGAGAAACAGCATTTAAAGTAAGTGCACTGAAGTCATAGTCACTCATTGACTTTTGTCAAGGCACCTCCTTCTAGTTTATTTTCTTCATTCCAATATTTTGCAGATAGTGAAGAAATGGAAATATTTCCTAGGCATTATTTAAACATAGAGAGAAATAAGAATATACTACCAGTATTCCATGCCAATCCACTATCTTTTCTTCCTGGATTAATTTCTGTGTGAGTAAAAAGGGATTATGATGAAAAGGATTGACAAGAAAAGGGTTTCTGAAAAAGCTGTAGTGAGAAGATAGGTATGGATATGGCTAAACGACACCATCATTAATGTGGATGAAAGCACAGATTCAGTGTAAGGAACCCTTTTTAATGCAAATGCTGCCATATTGTCTTCTGCCCCACAACCAAGAAGGGCCAGAGATCTGGTAGAGAGGAGCATTGTAGGAGTCACAACCATACCTCCTCAGTAGACACCAGAATAACTACAGGGATATCTCTGGCACATTTCTGTAACTTTCAAATGACTTACACAGACATGCCACAACCTAGCTCAGTCTGGATACTCCTTGAAACAATATTAAGTCATGCATAAAACTCAGCCATAAGGAAAGGAAAAAATCTTAAGAAAAGTAAGGGGAAGGGAATTAATTTTGCTACTGTTAAACAGCACTTGATTCTGAGGAGACCCTTTAAAGTCATCCCTAGAAGGTGTTTTGATTATGCTATTGTGCAGGTTCATTAAAAGTCAGACTCAGCTCCTCTGATTCACACACAAGTAGGAAGAGGGTTGGCTTCATAAAGTAGCACTGCCATAAAGAAACAATATGCTAAATAATTTCCATTATTTCAAACACAGCCAATCCTTTGCACTGTAAGAGGACAACTCACTCCAGCATTCTGCTGCTAACCTGTTATATAGAAACTGCCCGGCTGTTACTATATTATTATGTCTATTTGTGCTTAGACAGGATGATGTTGTCAACTTTGGAGTTTGCTTTTGTGAGTGGGACATTTGCGCTGTCATGCTGCAATTCAGGAAGCAATCAAACAATGGAGAAAAAAAAAATTACCAGAAATTACCTGTGTTTAAAAGTTAAAGGCAGAAACTGGAAAAGTCTTGTTCTGTTCTTCCTTTCGAGTGGATAATGAAAATATAAAACAGGAGGAGGAGGACACAAGATTTTGTATGTATTACTGTGTGGAAAAAGGATATTTTTAATCTAAAGGTTAGACTTTTCTTTTGTTGGAAGTTAATTAAAATTGTATTTAATTAATTTGATAACATGCATTTTAATTTTCCTCAGGCAGGCTGAGAAGCAGACATTTTACTGAGGAAAACAGGTTTCTTCGTATAGAAAACAATTCTAAAAGCATTAAAGATGCTGGCTGGAAAGTGGTCTAGCAGAAAAGGATGTTGGAATGCTGGTTGACAGCTGTTTAAACATAAGCCAGCCCTATGTCCACGTGGCCAAGAAGGCCAATAGCATCCTGGCTATATCAGCAATGGTGTGGCCAGTAGGACCAGGGCACTGATTGTTCCCCTGTACTAAGAACTAGTGAGGCCACACCTCGAGTTCCGTGTCCAGTTGTGGGCCATTCACTAAAAGAAGGTCATTGAGGAGATGGAATGAGTCCAGAGAAGGACAAAGGAGCTGGTGAAGCATAGAAATTAAGTCTGATGAGGAACTGCTGAGGGAGCTGGGTGTGTTTAGCCTGAGGAAAAGGAGGCTCAGGGGTGCCTTTCTTGCTCCCTACAGCTGCCTAAAAGGAGGTTTAGCCTGGTGGGGCTCAGCCTCCTCTCTCAGGAAATCAATGATAAGACAAGAGGAAATGGCCTCAAGCTGCACTGTGGGAGATTCACGTTGGACATCAGGAAGAATTTCTTCATGAAGGAGATTTTTAAACATTGGAATGTGCTGTCCATGGACGTGGTGGTGTCACCTTCCCTTAAGGTGTTCAAGAAATGAATGCACGTGGCACATAGTGAGTGGCATTGACGAGTGGTAATTGATGACATGGTGATTGGACTCGATTATTTTGGTGGTCTTTACAAACCTAAATAAGTCTGTGATATATTTAAATTTAACACTTTATATCAACACTTTGCCGTCTTGATCAAATTAGATAGACTCTTTCATCTATTTATTTTCTGCTGGCACGTACTATTTTCTTCTCAGATGTCTGACTCAGTCACATTTCTAATGTGATCAAAACCAACCTACAACTCATCTTTGTTACCGTCAAAGAGGTAATACTGGAGTTCTGTGATGGCAACTATGATCATATCTTTTCGTTTTTAATCCCATAGAGAATTTTTATCTCACATTGATTTAATTGATAATCTCCAGGGAAGTGTGGGATTTATAGCTTAAAGAAATATTTCATTACACCTGAAACATGGCATAAAGTAAACAAGTCTACCTTTAGCTGCCTATAGTTTTGTTGTGTTTGTTTTTGCTTTGTTTGTGCCCCCCAGTGATGTTGAAAGCCATCAACTGTTTCTTTAGAAAGTTCCAATAATATAGGGAAAATAAAATTTCAAAAATCTGGCCAATTTATACACACACACACACACACACACACACACGTACATATCATATTTTAAATGCATTTAAAATCCAGCACAGCTTGTTATGTAGGACAAAAATAAAATAAAACTGATAAGGTTTTTCCTTTATATTATTCAAAATATTTTGTTGTGCAAAAGTATTCCAGTGACTGTGGGTGATAAAAACAGTATTATATTCTCTGTGAATCCATAAGAAGGAAGACAGGGATGTTAGTGTTATGTTGTCCCTCAGGAACAGCCCATTTGCTTTTTTGAATATGTATGTATCAGGAGACAGTTTTGGTTTGTGGTTGTGCCTGAACCCAGACCTTTGATGAGCACAGGGCTGTCGTGCCCCAGAGACCTGCTCAAGCCAGGCCATGTGAAGCAGGTTTTCCAGTCCCAAGCTGATAGTGGCTGTGTCCCCAGAGGGGATGGCCCACAGCACCATTGAGAGCTACTCCTCTGCAGATACCAAGCTCATAAGTTCCTCAAACATCATACCAAAGAGAAACAGCTGGCATAATTTGTCCTTGAAGTAGTTCAGGTTAATTTCTGTTCTTTTAAACAAGCCTTTGCAGCACAATTAATCCACTGGAGATGACAGACCTGTTATTCATAAGAATTAATACAAAATCCACAAACAGGACTGCATTATTTAACAAAGTGTCATTTATAGTTCTTCGTGATATACAAGAAATGTAAGGCCCATCTAGAAGCAAAGTTACAGCGGCCCTGTTTCTTCCAACATACCCCTAACAACTATTGCTGAAGCAAAATGTATCCTGTGAGCTGCTGGAGATAAACTGATAATAGAAAATTGGGGCAGTCAAATTCAATGTATTTTACATATGAAAGCAAATATTCTGCAGAAAAATTGTTCCTATAAAAGAATTTATTTGTATATTTTCCTGTGCTTATGCATGTTTAAGGCTTGCTTCATAAGCAATTAATTTGGGACAATTAACAGTAGGAAAGGTAGGCTTTTTTGTGGTGAAAAAACCAAAGTGCCTCAGCCCTTTGAATCTTCAGTGTAGGAGGAGTCATAACTAAAATGCCTTTTAAGAAAATCCTGAAAATGGGAAAGTGGAATAATGTCTCTCTTACGTTATTTTTTAAGTAGCTTGGGGTTCTGCAGAGGTTGAAATATGAAAATTTAAATTTTTAATTCCTGTACTCATGCTACTTGATCAATATGGCAACTTCCTCAACTGCATTGTCCAATTTTCTACTGTCTGTTGCTCTGAGGTACAGAATATCATGTGGTTTTGTACTAAACCCACAAAAGACTAAAACCACTGATATATAAGGAACTTAATGAATTTCAAATTAGTGCTGTAAACATTTAGCTATGAAAAAAATTGAGAACTTTGATTTAAGAAATTGCAGGACTACAAAGCAATATAAAGAGAAATGCAACCAGAAACAGCATATAGGAGATTTAAATTAAAAAAAAAGTTCTTATTTTTAAATAGATAGATTCTTTAGAAATATGTATATATTTGTATATAAATGTGGTTCTCAAATGTAATTCTTCTTTCTCTTATTCTGTTCATTTCACTACTAACCATCAGTGTCCAGTATAGCAGCTATAAAAAAAAGACACAAAATATTCCTCTAGATATTATTTTTCTATTGGGAATTTGGTTTCCTTAGAATGATATTCCTTATTGTTTTACAAGCTGCAAAAGACCAATTAAAATGTTAATATGTATCAGACATAACATAAATTTAAACTTCCCCACTTAATGAAGATCCTATATTGAAGCCTGCTGCAACTGTGACTGCAAATATAAAAATGGCTGTTTCTATGCTCTACCCAATATATTCCATAGAGATTTGATTCCACATAATGTAGATTACTATCATGAAAGGCTTCTTAATAAGACATAAAACTTTTTAGGGAGACTTTTTAAACATACAATATTTTACAGAGGGTACAGAACAATTATTTTCTGTTCTACTTACAGATTACAATTTTTCACTTTTAATTTCTCCAAACACTCATATTGCCTGTATCCAATAGCATTTCCATAACCCCTGCTATTTTTGCATAATTGCAAGGCATTGTATTGTCACAGGTAATGTACAATGCTAAAGTATAGTAAATGCTGTGTATTTGACTCAACCTTGTGACAAATGTAAGCTCCAATACTTTTAAGACATTCAGAAGTAAATTATGATATCTTAAGTGTGCTATGCAATGTGCTATGCAAGAAGCATACTTGCATAATGTTGGATAGCTACATAAACTCTAAAGATAGACAGAAAAGTTACTGTTCTTATATCTATTAGACACATAACTAAGCAGTATGAAATACTTTAAAACTTGGTCGAGTTGTGAAATTTGCTCTTATCAATGTCCGTTAAAGGAGTACATACATAAGAAGTACTTATTAATAGAAAAATTTTGTTTCTTCCACATCTTTATTGTTGCCTCTGCTTCATTATGGCAGGCAGCTGTTTAGTGCACCAGTGAAAGAAACAAGCTTCCTATAAGAACTTTCAAACACGTTTAAAAAGCAAACCACATTTCAATGTGGAGATTAATATTCATATTTCTGTGTGCACTGATGGTCAAATGGATCTATGATAAATGTATTTCTCTATTAAAAAAAAGGAAAGGAACATTTTAAAGTGGTGCTTTATCTGTGTTTAGTGGAAGAAATCCATGACAACAAATGATACATTATTTTATGAGTCTTTTACACTTGGTTCATCTTGGAACACTGGTGTTATATGCTATATGTTATTGTACAAAAGAATAAGTTTTTACAGATTGGTAAGCATAACAAGATACTCATAAGGACCTCCCTAATTCCTATTATGTTTCTATAAAATAGTCAATATCTTTAGATATTTTTCCCCTACTTTTCAAACCATTTCAGAACCTCGGGAGTCCTGCATTTATAAAGCAATATATTAAAATAACCAAGAAATCTTATTCACCTCTAATTTTATATGCTTCTTTTTGTACAATAGTGTCATAAGGGAGAGAAATGAAGGATTGATTTTCATAAATGAGAATGTTACTCTAAAATTAAATCCACATCATGCATTGATATCTATAATGATAAATATTTGACTTCTGTTTGGTCTAATAAGATGGATTTAGTCTGTGTAATATGCTATTTATAGTTATGTGATTGGAAAATTCTCTCCAAGATTACCTCAATCATTTATTTTAGGATGTACATAGCAGACTGGTGAGCTTCTGATCCTTTATTTGCAAACCTGAAATGCAGAATATCGGGGTCAGAAAACACTAAAGGCAGAACTTTACAAAAAAGTAGACCAATAAATAGCGAAAATTAGAGCTTGAGATTTAAACTGATTGCCAGGAAACTAAATTAAACAATACCATAATGTTCAGGAAATAAAAAAAAAAATACACCAAGATAATGAAACAATTTGGAGTTAATGGAACAGTATAAGAGACAGATGTTAATGATCCAAAATAATTTCTGTGTCCTTTGGTGTAATTTCCAGGCTATCTTTCTGTAATTTGGGGATCTGTTGGGAGGAATGGATTAAGGATTGGCAAAGACAATTGTATATCACTCAAGTGACCTGGCAGCTGGGAATAACTTTTGATAAACCTATCTGAACAGAGATCCTGTAGCATGTACGGAATTTAATAGTACCTGCACCTCCATTTGCATGCCTCTTCCTGGGTGCTGCTTTGCAGATGCCCTGTTTAGTCAAGTAGTGGAAATAAATTTACTCTTTGTGCTCTAGTCAAAAGGTTATGCTTGTTTCAGCTGCTCATCTGTTGACTTGCCTACTTGAAAAGCCTGACTGCTTTCTTTAGGGAAACAACTACCTTCATGGATGAGAGGACATCAGTGGGTATTCTCTATATTGACTTCAAACAAGGATTTCAACACTATCTCTCACAACACCCAAACTCAGGAAGTGTGGACCAGGTGCATGGAGGATGAGGTAGATTGAGAACTGTCTGAACAAAAGATTCCAGAGAATCATAATTAGTGACATAGGGTCAGGTTAGGCCTGTGCCTAATAGCACCTCCCAGGTTCCACACTGGGCCCAGAACTATTTAACTTATCCAGCAATGACTTGAATGAAGGGGCAGAGGTCTCCTCAGCAATTTCATTGACAACAGAAATCTGGGAGGAGTGGCTGACACCCCAGAGGGCTGTGCAGCATTTCAGAAGGATCTCAACAGCCCAGAGAGATAGCCAGAGAAGAACTTTCTGAAATTCAGCAAAGGCAAATGCAGCGTCCTGTGCCTGGGGAGGAACAAGCCCAGACACCAGCACAGGCTGGGGGTGACCTGCTGGAAAGAAGCTCTGTAGAAGAGAACTTGGGGGGTCCTGGTGAGCCACAAGCTGTCCATGAGCCAGTAGTGTGCCCTGGAGGCCAAGTTGCCAATGGGATCCTGGGTGCATTAGAACAGCATTGCCTTAGGTGCATTAGGAAGGTGCATTAGGAGGATGCATTAGGAAGACTATTGAAGTTCGAGGGAAGTGATTCTACCCCTCTAGTAAGCCACAGAGAGTCAAATCTGGAGTGTTGTGTCCAATTTTGGGGTCCTCAATACAAGAGACACATGGAGCTCTTGGAGCAATCTCAGCAGAAGGTAACACAGGTTAGGGTACCTCACTTATGAGGAATAGCTGAGGGAGCTGGGACTGCTCAGCCTTGCGAAGAGATGATTGAGAGGGGACTTCATCATTGTCTATAAGTATCTGAAGGAAGGGGCCAAGAGGATGGAGCCAGGCTCTTCTCAGTAGTGCTGAGCAATAGAACAAGAGACAATGGGCAGAAGTTGAGGCCCAGGAAGTTGCACCGAACATGAGGAAGAATTATACTGTGCGGGTGACTGAGCACTAGAACAGATTGCCCAGAGAGGTTGTAGAGTCTTCCTCACTGATATTCAGAGATATTAAGGATTGTCTGGATGCAATCCTGAGCTACATGGTGTATGTTTGAGCAAAAAGGTTGGACCAGTTGACCCACTGTGGTCCATTTCAATCACTCCTATTCAGTGAATATTGGATTCTGTGAGATTCTGTGAATGAAATTCAATTGCTGTTTTCACTTTTCTCCTTAGAATTTGGAAGTCCTGAATTCTGAGGCTGCACTTAATTCTTGCAATGATATTGTTTTAAATTTTGGTATTGTGCAAGAATGCCGTTCTAACCCCTCCTGAAAGCACTATGAAGGGAAAACCAAATCATTAGCTGCCCAGCTCCTTCTAAATTAAGGTAAAACTACGTAAAGCTTCCACCAGTGTCATAGGAAATGTTGAATGAGAAAGACAAACTTCCACAAATACAAAGAGGAACATGACATCCTTAATGGTTAATGTCAGTGACTGACACAAATTATTCATATTAAAATTGAGTAAATGTCATATTAATTCTTTTGTGACATAGAGTTTCATTATTAATTAAAAATTTACAAAGCTCATCTATTTCATGCTTGGGTTTTTGCTCAAAGGAAAAAATGGCTCATGCACATTATGTAATTGTGATCCTTCTACAGCTGATATACCAAGTTTAATTGCAATAGAGCAGTAGTGAAGTTAATATTGTTATATTGACACTAGCAGTTCGAGGCACGGTACAAATCCAGATGTCTGTTTTGCCCCTGTTATCTGGTATATGGAATGGAACTTGTTCCAGGAGATCTCTGTTTTTTGATACTCATGGTAAGAAACCTTAAAACCTTGAAACCTATGCTTGAATATGGTTTTCACAGATGAGTAAAATTAATCTTTTAAAATGATAGCAAGAAACTAGAATTTAAATTTTTAAAATTACTGATGCAACCTACTATAAGCAATTTATTTAAGGCCCTCGTTCAGACAATCATGTAAAAATATTCCCCAGAAATTTTGAAGCTTCATATCAGCAAATATCCCTTTAAACACTGTGAGTGATGTAGGCTTTTTCAGGACTGTTCACACGATGAGATTTATTCTTCAGAGAACAAGTGTGGTAAATTACAGAAAATCTTTATTTTTCTCAACTCAGTGTCTCTGCACCTATAGATGCATTGAAGTGAGATCCTGTACTGATGTGGAAGAGGAGGATATAAAGTAGTTATGAAAGAGCTGAGAACAAGATCACTGAGAAAAATTAACAGGGAGCCGTGTACAGGCACAGTTTGCCAGGCTTCGACAGCTTCTCATCCCACCGGGACTGGAGAGAGAAGCAGTGTGAGAAGGCACGTGAACAGTTTGTAATGAGATTGCAGCCAGAGCTTGTGGGAAAGCAGCAAAGGCTGATCAAGAGCCCTGTGCCCAGAGGCACAAGCAACAGAAAAGGGGAAGAGTACTGTCAGGATATCTTCGCTGCAGAATGAGCTTTCACTACACTAATTCTGGTCTGCCTCCAGAGGGCTGAGCTCAATTTGCCTAGCTTGAACAAATAACACGGCGTACTTGTAGGGATTAATTTTATCTATTGCATGCATTGTAATAAAAGCCCCACTGGGCAGTTACATATCAAATTACAAAACGTGTAAGCAGCCTTATTCCTTTTCCCCCAACTTTCCTGCTTCTTGTAAAGCTGAAGATTAATTGCTATTTGAACTGCCTTGGGGGATGGGAAAAGAATTAAATTGAAAAAAATTATGCACTAAAATGAAAACCATGATATGTCTTTTTTTTTTTTTTTTAAGTGTGTAAATTGAGAGTTTCAATTGATTTTACATAAAGAAAAAAACACAAAACCTTGTTGTACTTCCTACAACCCGAGTATTGTGACAACATTTTCTATGTGTATCTTCTGTACCATTAGTTACATCTCAAGAGTCATCTTAAACTGTGTAAATTTTAGTGTAATTAAGTTTTAATCACACAATAAAAATGATTTTTAAATTTTTTTTCCACCTTGAAATAGCTATTCATCTTGGGAGATGATGAGTGAAAACCATAGTAATTTCTGCTAATTTTTAGTAGTATTTTCTTTCTTTTATTTATTTTTTTCAGTGTTCACAAAGGGTTTTTGCCTGCAGTCATTTGCTTGTTTTCACAACAACTACTTATGAATACTGCATATTTAATTTTCTTCCCCTAAATCTCTGAAATTTTTTCAGCACCTCATTTTTCTCACATTAATGCATTAATAAGAGCTTCAGAGGGTTTTATTTATTTGTTTGTTTATTTGTTTATTTTTCTCTTCTTAAGGTGTAATTTATTGTTTCAAGTTATATGATTCACTTATATTCTTATCTAAAATGTCAGGTGATATATTGTTCTGGCTTTGTCACTACCTGGGATTTTGCTTTACTGAAGGTTTTCCTTCCTGCTTGCAGATCAGTAAATAAAACTGGAACAGTACTGCTCCAGATTCTCATTTATTTTCACTTCTATTGAAGGCTAATGCACCAACTTTTTTTACTTTTCCTTCTGAGTCCACTCCACTCCCTATTTCTCCCAACCACAGGTCTCAAGGAAGACTTCAATGACATGACTAAGTCACTGCTCTTTACAGCTGGTTTTTCTTTAGGCTGTAAACAGAATTTCTGTAACTTGCTAAATTTTTTTTCTAACCAGTTGTTTATTAGAATTTATATTATTGCTCAACAAAAAGATCATACTGGCATTATTCATCAGGCTGGGAAATACAGTAAAGTACTAGCTTGTCAACTGTCTTTCAGAGATCCTAAAACCCTGGGGTTATATCCAAGATGAAATAACTATGAAGCCTCATTTTACAGAAATTTGCATATTTTTGCTTTATCACTATCCAGAATTATTTCAATAAGCTTTTGGAGATAAAGCCGCAAACCTGTGGTTTGTATTGGTCCATATAATTTTGGTACTCAGCTTTGCATTTTATCTAAGCCTTTCTCTGGCAGCTTCTCTTACACTTGCCTAACTACTTGTGATCAAATTGAGTCTACATGTCCAATAAACATCACTACCTGTCTCTAGCTAGTGCCACTATACTCAAATTTGGGCTAGCCAAAATGCATGGGATTGCCTCTAATGGACTTTCAGCTAAGTGTCCCAGGAGTTACTTCCAGTAAATGCTTCCCCTGAGCTTCAATAATCACATGTGCCTGTGTTCAGGGTAATGCTTATTGGGATCAGCTGCAGCAACTCTAAATTGCATATGTTCTTTGGATGGATACTGACTGCGACAAGTGGCTTCTGTGTCAAACTGTGTTTCTTATTTACTTTTTGTCTTGTATCCTGGGTGTGGCTTTGCTACTGAAAATCAGATGATTTGACAACTCTTCTTATTTCCAGATCCTTATGTATTTTAGTTTCAGTGTTTTGCCATCTCTCTTGGTCCATCAGCCCTCCATTCACTGGAGACTGGACTTATTTAGTTCACTATGTTCTCCTTGACTCCATGGGAATAATTATAGGTTTAGTTTGCTTGTTTATTTCTAGTGGCAATGTAATTTATTCCTTCTTATCTGGTGTTCTTGAAGTAATTTTGGAACAATGACAGGAACAGTACTGCTTTTAGAGATGGAGCAATTAACAGACATTTTTTTCTCACCCAGGCCTGGTTAAACAAACCACTTTTCCCCATTGAACTATACCCATCCCTAAAGAAAATCCATTCTCCATGTCAGGTTAAGTGGAAACAATGAAACTCACCAACTTAATGTGCCAAGTTTTGTTACAAATGAATGAGTCCCTGCACTATAGTGGAAAGAATGGGCTGGAAAAAAATGTGAAGTATAGCCTCACACTCAAAAAATTCAGAGGAGGTTCTGGAAGATTAGAAGATGACAAATTCCAGATAAGTGGTAAATTCAGGATAAGACAGTTTGTATATCAAGCTGATCAACTTTAAAGATTTTTCCTTCAGTGTTGATAGAAAAGCACATATTCTGTGATCTCTCCAGGAATATCTAAAAAGCCCTGTAATCAAAAGATGCTACAGCTTTATTCAAAGTTGTGTTTGGTAGATAAGTTAGGTCAATAGCATATACAGAATGTTCTTGACCATCACAGAATTAATCCAGCTAGGGATTTTTGTAAATTTGAGTCTAAACAGAACAAAACCTAACCACATGTTCTGTCTGAATAATGAAAGGGATTTTCCACCATGAGACCTTCTAAAATTGGTCTACTATACTCACTTGTGATGCAGAATTTTTGTATTTTATTTCTAACTCATTAAAGAAACAAAAGAATAAAAAAAAAGTTTCAGTGTCTGAGTCAGTAGTGTGTGGTGCTCACTCATTGAATCAGCAATAAGCTAGACATGTCTGTCGGTCCTGCAGTGAGGGAACATTTTTCCTGGTGCCATTAAAAAATATATTATGTAATAAATGCTATTTAGGATACCAAGTACTCTCTTTTTATCCTAACAGCAATCCAAGTATCCAGACACTGGCAGAGGTTTGATCTTCTCTTGAGTCTGTGATTCTTCCTAGACCCATTCCTAGAAAAAACAGTCTTCCAGTCTTTTTAGCATGGGGTGCTAAAAGGTGGCCCTTGGCAAGAAGAACAAGCAGAGGCCACTGGCTGCATAAGGAACCCCTGCATAGAAAAATTACTTCACGACTTTCTTCATCTCCGCCAAGATACATGCCAGAGAAGGGATGAATGGTGGACAGCTGATACCAGTGTCAGAATTGACAGATAAGAGATTTCTTCACAAATATGTCAAATTCTAGATTTTAACCTTACCTACATTAAGGTAAAATTCATAATCATGAATGATCTCTTTGTACAACCAGGACTAGGTAACATATTTAATATTTCACAGAATTGCAGTTATTTATTCCCTGAAAAGTTGCAGGTTCAGAGTCACTAGCGGTAGGTATTTAGTGAAGAATTTTGCATAATGAACATTTAGAGCAGTAATTCACATGGAAAGCAAAATTTTGGAGTGAGCGAGAACATTTGTGGTTAAATTACTCATACTATTTCTTTATCTCTACCTGGCTATAAATCACTTAGCTGTGATTTGGTGAATTTTCATTTATTCAGAGACCTATAAAACTTGTACTTGTGCAGAGTGCAAATGCCATTGAAAATGCCATTTTCACAAAATGTGCAAAATAAATTCTCTACAGACACTTTGAGCATGTAGTTACTGGGTGAAACTGCAGACTCAGGTTGCAGTCAAACATACTAATTCCATGTGTTTTTTAACAATACAGCTGGAATTTCCATATAAACAGGATAATAGTATTGATAATAGTATCAACATTCAAGTACTGAAATGTGACATTAAGGTATACGTACATACATATATTTGTCATATATGTATGCAAAAATTCTTAATCTTTTTGGTGATAAACTATTTTTCAGAAAGCTAAGAAACAACACTATTGACTATTGGCAATCTTTTGAACCACCTTGGAGAGAGATTTTTCAACCATTCACAGGACAGAAGACAAATTAATAGCCTGAATGGCATCTGAAGCTCAAATATACAAGTGAAATGTAAAAGGCTCTTAGAAAGGAAGTTCTTTTTAGAACTTGGATGGATTTGTGCATCTTTCTGTATTATGTAAGAAGATTTTCCATGTGCTGGAAATCAGAGCTCATGAGTCTTACTGAAAATTATACTTCTTGGTCTGTAGATGCAAGGGTATTTTAGGCAGTCTGTGATAGACAAGTTGGGAGACGCCTTGGGGTAGCCTGAATGATAACCAGTAAGAGTGTATTGCAAGGAGGAGAATGAATATCACTTTTCCATTTTGAATTCTTCTGAAAAATTATTTAAATTCCTTCTGTAATGGGATGGTGTAAAGGGTAAAAACATATGTATATACAGAAATGACTACTCAGGAGCAAATTACTGCTAGAGATTACTCAATTAAAGATTACTTCAAATCAGTTAGCTTTTCAAACAAACATTTGTTCTCATCTAGTAAAAGACAACATTGAAAATGATTTTTGTTTTTTTAACAACTTCCTAAAACTCATGGCTGCATGAACATAAAACAAGCAAGAAAACCTTGTGCAGTACAAAAAAAACCTAAAATCCCAAAACAACAAAACAAAACTACTCAGTCTTCTTTCATTATGGAGTAGCAAATGGAAAGTATTCAGCATTAATAATAATAAAAGTATTCAGTATTTAATGAATTCTCCCAAAAGAGATAAAAAAATCACATGCCTGCAAGTTTTTGTTTCCCTAGTGCTGTGACCTATGTGTGATCGCAGGATATTTCTTTCAATTATATTTTAATTCAAATACACAGAGCTATGAATGTTTTTCAAAACAGCAAAAATGTCACTATAAACCTGAAAATCAGAAAGGAAGGATTATAACAGGAAAATCCTGATTCTGCTCACGTACCATCCATTTAGACACTTAAGAGACACTCAGGTTGGAAGTTGTGATGAGCCAATTCAGTTTTGTTATACCTCATCAGTAGTTGTCAGAGGCACGTGGGGGAGGGATTGCACATGTGCCATGTCCAGGAGGCATCTAGGAGAAGATGGAGGAAAGCCTTGTGTCTGGGAAGACTTTGGCTGGCAACCATTTCATGTCTCACATGGGCCAGGCATTCAGCAGGGGAATACCAGAGGCACTGCGCCCCAGAGAGACTCTGCAGTCAGATGGAAAAAGGACCCCACCAATAGACTGCAGTGGATCACTGGACTGGGCCTGGGTCTCCTGACAGCAGGTGGACTTTGGGAGGAGCCAGGAGCATAAAAAGTAACTGCCTCACCAACCTTAGGGGCCTTTCGAAACTGACTTTTGGAATGTGGGGTCTTGTCTTGGACTGTGTTTTTACTTTAGAGACTTGGTGATTCGAGAGGATTTTTGAGACTTGTTCTTTGTGTCTGATGCTTTTGCCCTGTCCCCAGCCCTTTTGGCTCTCCTGGCCTCGCTGGCTCTTGCCCATCCTTGCGTTTGTCCTGTCTCCCTGTGTACCTGACCAGTGTCCTGTCTGCTACGTTTCTACATCCCTGCCTGAACCACCTGTGTCCAGCCCTGTCCCCTCTGAACCTGCCTGTTGCCCATCCTTGCCACAATCCTGTCCAGACTTCTGGCCCTCCTGTCCAAGCGCCCCTCACCTTGTGTCCAGTTGCCTGTTGCCATGGGTGCTGTACCCAGGTAGGCAGCATGCACAGCCCTCCCCTCATGAACATTGACAGCACTTCCCGATCTCCTTTTCTCTCTGTCTGCCCCCTCTCTCTTTCTTCCTCTTTCCTTTCCATTTTCCTTCCTCTTGCTCTGTCTTCTTTAGCCCTCTTTAGTGGAGTAAGTCCTTGGTTTTTTGTCTTTTTGTTACCAATAAATGGTAACAAAACAAGATACAATGCCTTGTTTGGCTTAATATTGTTTCTGACTATTTTTAAAAGAACTCCTCACAGTTCCCCACAGTGGAACACGGCAGAAGTCCCAACCTCAGACAATAATCATCACAGCGTGTTATTGCATGCACTAAATATCAGTCCCCTATTTTACACAGGTCTGCAGAACTGTGTATTGCCAATTTCTCACTCTCATTGATGAGCTGCAAAGGTGCAGGCAAGGTCAGTGCTAGCTCTTGATCTGCTATAGGATATCTGGAAGCTTTCACTCTTATGTAGATTGCAGTGAGTTTTGAACCAATTTAACCAACTCAGATTCCAGACTACTGATGTGAAGTCTCAGTGAACATTCTCAGAAGAAATAGCTGAAAGCACTAAAGACCTCTCTTTTTCCCTTTTCTTTCTTTCTTTTTTTTTTCTTTCTTTTATAATTATTTCACATCTTATACTAGAATTGCTCTAAAATGTTCTTCTGGATACAAAATGCTAATTGGTTCTATAACAGGCATTTGTGAAGACTTATGTTTTCAAGATTAGGCTGGGAAAATCAAGATCATTCTACTATGAAAAACTAGGAACTTGAAGAGCATGCTGTCTTCTGTTTTTCAGAGAATAACAACAAAGGAACTTCATGAAGTGCAAGTGAGATAAATAAAACTGATACCAAATTAAGGGTTAGAAATCAATTATTACTTTTATATGTTTCTGCATGTGAAATCTATTTTCTATTCTCATTTATTGGATACTTAGAAGTTATCTAGATCAAATTTGTCCTCAGCCTTTAAGCCTTACACAAAGTATTTCAGAGAGAGAGGCTTTGTCTCAACATCTTGTTGCTACCTGGTTAACTTAGCTGAATGTGGAGTGTTCTTTGTGTTTCTCAAACTTGTATATTAGTTTCTTAGAAAAAAGAGGAAGAAGAGGAGCAACTGTGATGCAGGAATTTGCATCTGACAGCACTGCCAGTGGTCCTGAGCTGAGAAAGAGTTTTATGAGGGTGACAATTAAGATTGCTTTTGTTCCAGACCTCCTGGCACAGCCCCATGTGCAGCTCTTCCCAAGTTCAGGCAGCCTCAGTCATCTGGCAGAAACAAGCCAGTGAAAAGGAGGTGAAAAGGTGGTTGAGATTGCAGAGCAATGATGGGAGAATTATTGTCAGGGGATTGTAGTCTTGTAACTGAGCAGTCATTAGAGCAGCATATACTCCTGTGGCCTGCCCTACAGTTTCTCTTGGAATTCACACCCTTTCTGTGCTTTCTCTTCAAAGGCAAGACTAAATGATAGTCTACATCACAGGCAAGAACTATCTGTTTTTTCTTTGCTGTGTGAAGCACTAAGATGGAAGCTTAGGGGTAGCAGGAGTATATCTCCCATTTCTGTTCTTCCTCCTGTTTCATCTTTTCCTCAGTTTCCTTTAAATACTTTTTTTTACCTTTGTTTAAAAGAAGTGAATTAAAGGAAGGCATTGCAAGCGTCTTCCCTCATGCTTCCCCTTATGATTTCGACCATCTCAGCTGCTTGTTAGGCTTCAGGCACTGTGAAATTGGTATCCTCTAAAAGGTGTAATAAGGTAGTGTAGTTCTTTCATCTTTTTTTCCAGATACCTGCTTTTATTTTGGTCGAATGGAGAAAAAGTGTTTTTCCTGCAAGCTTGTAATTTGTTGTTTATTAGTCTACTTCTGATGCACACCTTAGAAGGCTTTCAGAAAGTTAATATAGGTACTCTGTTACACAGCAGCCACTATGTCCTTGTTTGCAAGCATGCTCCATTAATCAGTTATAATGGGTTGATGACCCCAAGCTGATAAAACTTTGACCCTTGAATCTCAGAGAAGACAAACTTTAAGGCAAACACATGCACCTGTCACCATCTATTCTCATATAAGAAGGGAAATGCCCCAATGTCATTAGTGTTATTTCATTAGTAACAAGTTGAGGCCTCTGCTGGAGAGATAAAGTTACAGAACAGAACACTGAGATTAAAAAAAAAATAAAAAAACAGGCAACATCAAGGGAAACAGCTAAAGAAAATGCAAGGAAGAAGAAGGAAGAAGAAGAATGAAGGACAAAAGGAAGAAGAGAAGGAAAATTAAAAAAAAATAGGAAAAAAAAGGAAAAGAAAGAAAGAGAGAAAAAGGAAAAGCAGAAGAGAAGGGAAGGGTTCTGGAATGGAAGGATGCGAAAAGGGAAGGTTCGGGGAAGGGAAGTATTCAGGAAGGTTTCAGAAAGGTTTCGAGAAGGGAAGGGAAGGTTTCGGGAAGGTTTCGGGAAGGGAAGGTTTCGGGAAGGGAAGGTTTCGGGAAGGGAAGGTTTCGGGAAGGGAAGG
>JAHLSL010013649.1:0-11180 GCA_025920805.1 Petroica traversi | reverse complement strand
CGTTAATCAATGAGAGAGCCATAGCCAGAAAGCGGTTTGGAGAAAGGAAAAAAAATTACTGACGAACTTCACGGGATGCCTTGAGACACTCAACCAGTGGGTAAGAGCTCTTAGTTTTCTATCTTGTTTCAACAACCTACACCACTTAAGATGTGATTTGGAAGACCACACAGAATGACTAAGCTATATTGGGAAGTAGGAGTAAAAATTATACCTCCTTGTGTATAAAGGAGAAAGGAGGTATAATTTGATTGCTGAAAGGAAATTTCTAAAATTTGAATTGCAGGAGGTAGTGGCTTTAAAATCTGGCAGAACTATTTGGGGATGCCTGTGGTATATTTTAATTGTCTAAGGTAACTGTACAGGGGAAGTTTTATTGCTTCTTTAAAGACTTTTTCTTTGCAGTTTATATTTCTATTTCATAGCCTTTGCTAGACAAGGCTTGAAAAGTATTGTGAGTACATGTTGGTAAAAAGAAAAAAAGAAAAAACAACAAGGACAAAAAGCTTATGGGTTTAAATCTTGGGACTGGGGGAAAAAATGGTTTTCAGAAGAGGTGTTCCTGATTCTGCTATGAAATGCACTACAGATACATGCCAAATTTATGTCAGTTCAAGACCTTTAAAACAGAAGTAATTCCTTCCATAATGCAGAAAATGAAACAGTTTTGTTCCCAGAAAAGAGGTAATACAATGGTGGAAGGAATTACATTGCTCATAGAAGGCTTATTACTTAAAATAACTCAATAATAGGTGGTAGGAAGAACTAATGACAGAAAGAGTAATAAGACGGCTTAGAGATTTAACACAGAGTTTTACTTTATTGTTTTACCTAAAGAATGGACAGAAAGGCATTTAATTTTTTACAAAAATCTGTAATTTCCTCACCATCTAAATCAAATATATCTCATTTTGTGGTATTTTCATCTGTCAAAAATAAAGCACTGGGATTTACAACAAATGAAATTATCAAATGATTTCATAAACAATATTAAGAAAAAATATGATTTTTCTGGATGTGGCTGCTATCTTGTTATTTTTTTACACTTGTTAGCCCTAGCATGCTTCTAGATGTACTGAACTAACACACTCACTACAAAAGGGGGATGTGTTAACCTCTGTATGTTATTTTTAAGTCTACCTTTATTCTGTATGAGCTGAGGCTCTCTCAGCACAGTTGATCATCTCTCAGTACAGTTGATCATGCTCTTAAAATGCCGTCTTTCTTGACCTCTTGAACCTCTCATGGTTCTCCTGCTCTCTGAGGTCTGCCTCTAGAAGAAATGTGAAAAGCAATTCTTATTCATCCCTTGATTGGTTCCTCCCTCTCTGTTACAGAAAACGAAGCTGGTTTCTTTGTCTGTCCTCTTTTCATGTTCTTGCACTGATGCTGCCTTTAATTCAGGTAAGTAGGTCTTGTGGGTCAGAGTCCATTTTCTCACCTGTTCATGGGCTCACCAGTCAAGAGACTGCTCCTTCACTGGGTTTCCTAGGAAAATTGCAATACAGTAAATTATTACTGTATGTCAGAAGTCTAAGGTGTTTTCTAGTCCTCAGGGAAGGGAAATGGATACAACTGAGTAAATGGTCAGCTGAAAATAAGAGAACCCTCCCTAGTAACAAGGAAGTGACAAAAATACATCGACTGTGTAACTACGAGTACAACCAGGTGTAAACACTGCTTTTGGAATATATTGTAGAATATATCTCTTTATTGACTTCATTTTTGTGTGTACCTTACCAGGCTCTAATTGCTTTCTGCTTGCCACTCAAATAATTTTTTATTATTAAGATTGTGTGATTTATAGAAATCCTTCCAAGAATCCTGTAGATTTTTAGTTGAAATAATTTCATCTCTACTGACAAGTAGAATACTCACATATCCCAATTTTGCCAATACCGTACCTTCCCCACTTATTTTTTTTTAACTTTTCGGTTCTTTCCCTATCCCAAGACTTAAACAGGGCTGTATCTGAGGAGGTATGTGTACAAGGTGAGGCATTCTGCTTTGCACATTTTACTCTACAGGACATTTTCTGGATCAATGACTCGCTCAGGGGAGTTTGTGTGCATATTTACACAGCCTTTACCTGTCTGCTGCAGCAACCTCAATGCTGAACATACTCTAAAAATGAAACAAATGCAAGCCTCAAGTACAAATGAAGGTTTGCTGTAGTTGTAGCACCCCAATGCAGGAAACAGGCTACCAAATCAGTTGTGCAACTGAATGTGCCTCCTTTTCTCTAACAAAGTATCACTGAAACAGTAGAATAGTGCAATGGTTGAGTGACAGAAAAAAATATGAGCCAAGACAATTAATTAAGTAGTCAATAGCAAACTCATCCCAAATGTTTGCAACAAGCAATATGATTGAGTGTGTAGAAGCAGCATTGCATTTAAACCCCAGATACTTATCAATACTGGTAGAAAGCACTCCAAAAAATTGGATGTTGTTTGTAGTGGATCATTTCAGCAGTGATTCATCAAATGCTATCATGTATATCTGACAGAACTCAAAACTGGCAAGTGTTCTAATGGAACATAATAACAATGATGAGTCGTACATTTGTAGCACTTACTAAAAAGAATTCCAGGATTGACAAATTGGAGAGCAATGTTATGAAGCATTTGTACAGTATATACAGTACTCGAAGATGTGGAATAGATTCCAATATGAAATGCAGAGATATTTCTTAGCATCTTTCTCAAACTTCATGCCAAGATGGTGCCGAATTTTTATCCTGTCACTCACAAACCCCTTTGCATCTGTTGTTTCAACATGTGAACAGTGACCCAGTTCAAGCTGCTGCTAAAATTTGAGTACTAATTAATAAGAGGGAAGCTGGCTGATGGATAATTAAGATCAGAGAAGGAAATTCTGGACAATGTATTTGCACTTGAAAAAAAGAAAGTGGTTTAAGAAAAAGAAAACCATTTTGAAAAGAGAAGTATTTGCAAAGAATATCACAGATTCTAATCACCATAGAAAACTCCAACTTTTCACCTTCCCAGGAAACTTCACCATAATCATCCCAGCTGCTGGACTGGCCTTGTACTTGGCTCAGTTGCACTACTTCCCAAAAGCACATAATGAAAAAGCAAGTTTTAAAGGGCTCTAGTGTAGCGGTGGTTCAAACTCAGAGAATGACATGACATATCCCCTGAAGAATTTCTGGGGCCCTAGAAAGTGAGGCCCCTCGGAAGGTAGAGTTATGTTTGGCCTTGGAAAGGGAGTCAAACCCTCCCTGCCTGCCCCTGAGTTAACAATAGTATCTTGTGTCTCACTCTTTCCTCCCTTCCTCCTTCCTGACTGCATCCTGACCTTCGACCCTTCTCCGTGTCCTCCCCTGTACCGTTATGAGATAGGTTGTAACCCTCAGAATAAAAGTCTGAATGTTGGGCGATTCTGGGTCTTTTGCCCTTGAGCCCAAGCAGAGCGGACCCTCGTGTCCTGTGTCTGATTTGGGGCTCCGGGCAAAGGAACACTCTCTCTCTCAGCACCTCTCCGGGTTTTAGGACAGCGGCCACCATCCCAGGGAAGCCCGGCTCACGGCGAGGGGAAAAGAAGTCCCTAGCTGAAGTTGACTTAATGAAGAGGAAGCTCTCAGAACAAGCCGCCGAGCCGCCGGCTGTCCCTGTGGTCAGCTGTCCGGCCCACGCCACCGGCCACACTCTAGCTCATAAGTGTTATTCACAGTTGCAAGCCTCTAACAGGTGTAATTGCTCATCTGGTTTTTAACTTATCTTATTTCTCTATTGCTAAATACAATAGAGCAGTAATACAGATCAGAGATTTCCACAAAAAAAAAAAAAAAACACAGTCTCTCTCATATATAGCTCCACAGAAGATATTTTGCAATTTTTTTTTCCTCTAGAGATTCTTTTGATCTACTGTTTTCTTCACTTTAAAATATTGTTTCACCAAGAGTATTATCTGATTTTTTGTTTTAACTATGAGAGGTGACCAAGCTAAGTGGAAAAATTTTAGCTATACACACACTCAAATTAGTTTACACTCATCCACATTTTGGTTGACGTAAAATCATGTAAAGTAATGACTTTATTCAAAGATATTCACCAGAGGTAAACTACTAGCCAAAAATCTCTAGGAAATAATCTCAAGTATTTTTTACTAATAAACACTAGTTTACACTGCTACACAAATGCTGAAAGACATGAAGGCACAATTATCAGAAGGTACAATTATCAGAAGGCACAAGAAGGGCTCAGGGACTATGAGAATATAATCCCTATTTATTTGGCCACATGATACCAGGACAGGCACAGTGCTTTAAAGCAGGATCTTCTGTGAGACCTGTGTACTGCAACGACTGCTTATTAAACCATTGTTGCTGCTTCTTGCTAGGTCTCAGGTCCTAAAGAAGAAGAAAAACAATATCTGAGCACATCCATCATAAATCCTAAGTAAGTCCAATTAAACAGGTGTAGGCCTTGATCAGTATCACAAACAAATGTCCACACACAGTGATACACGTAGTATAAAAATGCTTGTCAGGGGTGAAAGAAACAAAGATGCCATCAGAAATAAAGATCTTGTGTGCGTGAATTAAATTACTAACTCGGTACTTTCATTTTCTTTACTTTCTTGCTTTTAAGTCCTAGCACTCTATTTTTAAATTTTACTTTCAACAATAGTGCCTTGATGGTCATTAAATGTTGAATCCCTTCTGAAAGGAGGATGGTTTCTTCTTCTACAAAGGATGTGATCTGGCATCTAATTCTGCAGTCACATCAATGTGATCTTCCTCAGGCATTCCTGCAATCTTCCATCACAGAAAAATATGATTTTTTGTCTGAGCACCTTATTCCCAAAAGGTAAGTGGAAAAAATGGTGGGTTTTTTATTCTGTTTATCTGAGTGATGATACAATTGTTATTTCCCTTAAACTTTTTTTTTTTACGTACTTTTGTGTTGATGTCAGGTTGAGGCAGCAGGGTTTTGGCCACATATGCCCAACTCAGAAGAAGCAAGGAGCAAGAATCATCTGCCTTATCTGAGAGAGAAAAGATCCCACCTGTCATCTGAGAGGCAGAGACTCTGGTTTGCAGGAGGAGATAGATTTATTCTCTGGTGACAGGCAGAGGCTCTGGGTCACTGCTCCCTCCATAACCCTGCCATGGCTGAGCAGCAGAGACCTGGCTCACAGGAGCACATTGTGGAACTTAAAATCAGGCTGGGAGAGGAGCAGCCCTGGGTCCTGCTGCTTCACACAGCCTGCAGAAAGGCAGCAGGAGAAGGGGTTCCTGCTGAGCTACTCCAGGCACCCTGTGTGAAACAGCCCTGGACGAGAGGCAGAATCATTGCTGTGTGGGATTTCAGCATCCTGCCTCATCCCCAGCGGCTCTGAACAACGCTGCCTTGTGTGTATAAAAGCAAATCCCTCTTTCCAAGGTTTGAGGAGACATGAAGCCTGTAAACAGCACTTTCCCAGGGCCAGGAGGGTTTCCATTTTCTCCTCCTTTCCTTGAGTACCAAGGTGAGAGGCTAAAGTACATAATTCATTTTATTTATGCTTCTGTAACTCAGGACTAACTCTTTACAGGCAACAGAAGATTAAAACAGTGAGCATCAATTCCCAAGGCATTTGGGCAACTGGGCAAAAGAAATGGAGTTTGCAAGTAGCACTGTGTCTGAATAAGATATTTTTTTTCCATAATAAATATAAATTTAAAATTAATTTATTTGCGTAATCCTTGTAAAAATCCAATTTGAAACAAATATCACTCAATATTTATAATATTGGTTGATATGTTCTTTGAGGTAAAATGGCTTCATTTGGTTCAAACTTCAAAATTATATTTTCATTTTGCAATTCAGTTTCAGAACTAGAACCCTCAATATCTGTTGGGCAAAAAATGGTATGTTTTTACAAAATAACCTAAAAATATTGATAATATTGTTTGAGAACTCATTTAATTTTTCTCAAATATTTTCATTTCTAGATGGTCTAAATCCTACATTTGCTAGTCCCAACTTCTTTATCCATTTGATTGAAAGACACTGATGATATAAAGTAGAAAACCTGAAAAACCTCTGAAAAAAAATCTTTGTAACAGTTTTGTTTTAGCTGTCTATAACAGGGTGGGCTGGAGGACGAGGGTAAAAACAAAACTGAAATATTGAAAAATATACACTTGCATTCATTTCAAATAACAATAATTACTTAAGTTTATAATGACATGTAATCAAAATATGATTTGAGAGAGGTGTATTTGCCACCATAAAAGCCTTTTCTCACTGAAAAACATAATAATAACCACATTTAATGACAATCAAGCAACTGCATAATGATTTTATGTGCTCTTGGATAACTATTTCAAGGTGTCAGCACATCTGAATATCATATTTTCCATGGGAATTCATTCTGCTTTAACATTGCTGATGTGAAGGTGAAGATTTTAATCTATTGTCCTGGGTTAAGAACAAAAGGAAGGTGTTTGTGTCCAGTAGCTGCTGGAAATGAAAGGCCTGTAGGTTGCTGACAGGCACTGTTGACAGAGCTTGGTGAGAGGCGAGAAGTTAGAAAGGAATGACTGCAGATGTCTCTCCCCTTAATGTTAGGGAAATGGAAAGATAAGGAGCTACTCAGTTGGTTCCCTGTTCTGCCCCATTCCTTACCGCTCTTCAGGACAGATTTTGGGTTTTTCCCCTAGGATTTGGTGGACTGTGGAAAATGACTGTTTAAAGCTGATCTGGACTTCATCCCTTAGAATCATGTGGAAATGTTTTGTTAAACCATTCATCCAGAATATTTCATTGTCATTTGAAATTTTGTGGAAACCAGAACATCCCTCAAGACTCAAAAGTTCAATACCAGTCATAAGAACCAGAAGGGACTTGAGTGAGAGAATTTGTGTGATCTTTTATTTCTCAAAAGTCCTGTTTATGCCTGAAATCTGCTTGTTTTCTTCCATTATGCTTTATTATGCTTCTTTCTCCTAGAGTGTACAGTTTGATGCATCTTGCTGAGCATTTTGTCTCCCTTGGAAGTTTGGAGAACCAAACTGAACCAGTTGGGAAGCTTCCCTGTTCCCATGCATAAGAGCTAATAGTGTTGTGTCCTCTTCATTGACTAAGGGGTGGAAGCACTCAGTTTTCCAGATTTGTCCTGATGGAAGGAACAGTTTCTGCTTAGAAATTTGTGTATTACCAAGAGCTTGGGGTGAGAACCCCTTGACTTATTTATTTTCATCTCTCTTTCTCTTAAACAAACAGATCTCAACTTCAAATTATATGGGCACAATAATGGGATTATCCCGTCAAAAACTGAAGCCACATTTTGCTTTCCTTAGCCTGGGCATTGGAGATGGATGTTTTTCTCTATAACTAATGCAACCTGTCACAGAAAAAAACTGTAGGTAATATTTGTGGTATAACAAGGAATTCTTTGTTTACTGCCAGAAAAAGATTAGCAATTACAAATAAAAGAAAGATCTGAAAATATCCTCAAGGCAGCACAATTCAGAGGCATAAAAAAAAAAATGGAGAGAAATGGATTTCTGGGAGTTGTGCAAATCTCTTGAAAATTAGCAGACAATTCCCACCCGTGCCCCTCTCCAGGGACAGTGCTCCTGAGATCAGTGTTTAAAAGGGCCTATAAAAATATTAAGCATAATGTCATCGTCCTACCCAGCCAGTGTCCTTTGTACATGGAAGGGACTGGACCCACAGCTGAGGTCTAACGCAGCAAAGATGCTAAAAAGGTGATCAGCAAGAGCAGCTCTTCCCTGAGAGGATACATATAGCACTTCTCATTATAAAGTGGCAGAGCCATGCATTTTTTCACTTCCTCTATTCTGCAGCAGGCTATTCCCTGGAGACCTCAACCTGCCAGAGTACCTGCTGGCAGTACCTGGCCTTTCAAGACTTACATGCCCTTAAAAGTGTGTGTGTGCATGTTGTTGCCAAACTTAAAATATAAAGTCTGTATTCTTTTACTTTTGTTTAGCCTTTCGTACAGCAATACAGCTCCATACTATAACCACCAGAGAATAAAAGCAAACTACTTACTCAGCAGTAATAAAATATAGTAACTTCTGAATATTTTATGACAATGCTTTAGGTGTAAAACTTTATCAGTCTGTTACAAAATAATTGTGTTAAGGAAAAGAAAAGAACAAGTGGAATATAGCAGAATGATACAAATTCAATCATCACTTATTATCCTCCGCTTCTAAATTTTCTTTCTACCACAGAACTCTGTAACGATTTAGAGATGATTAACATCAGTGTTCCATTAAAAGTTAATTTTTATAACGCATAAATATATTTTAAAAACAAGCCTTCTCTGTATAGCATAGATTACAGAAATTGCCACAATAGCCTGTGCAAAGCAGAAAAGGTAAAACTTGACACACTATGCAGTAGGGTAGAGGAATAAGACTGGCTTTCCCCCTGAAGCTTAAAACTAGTCAGTTCCCAGACTTTGCTGGCACATCCTCACTGTAATGTAATGACACAGCATTATTACTGTTTATCACAACTCATTTTATGTTTATGACAATTTTTTGTCTGTTTCTTTATGTATTTATCTTGACCTTCTGCTTGTTGGTCACTTGGACTATTAGAAGTTTTTCAGGATGTTGTTGCCTAACTGAATTTTTCCACATGTTCCTCAAACTTATTTAGAAAACATTCAGTCAAAATATGTACAAAAATATTTAAGTAAATTAATACAAACCAAACTAGAAAAATGCACAGTGAACTATAAATATGTATGGTTGCATTGTGAAATATTTCCTCTCTTTTAAACAAAAATTATTTTGTCAAAGGTTTCCTTTACCTTCCTGTTCTTCAAAAATTCTTTTTTGTTGCCTTCTCTTTTAGTGATTCAGCTCTTCTGCTCTTCTCCTCAGAGATCTTTTCCATTCTTGGATCTTCTCTGTTTCTCTGATTTAATGAAGATAAGAAAAAAAAAAACTTCAAACCTTAATTAGTTTGGCAAGATATTCACACTGAATGCTCTTTATCAGCATGATTGGATTAATAGTAAAGTTCATTAGCAAAGTATTTGTGCTACAATTATTTTATTTGTTTTTACAGACAGTATCATCATTAAGATTCAGAGCTCACAGTCAGAGGAAAGCCACAAGACTGATAGAGAAGGTTTATCAGTTGTTATGTATGTAGAAACAAACTTCACATTGGTATGATCCCCTGTGTGCAGGGAGGCATCAAATGGTCTGGTTTAGAGGTGAAAATATTCCAAGTGAGTGGTGGATCCAAGGGTTCTGCCAGAGCCCAGAAGGTGTGGGGTGGGCAGCTCCAATGCAATCCAATAGCTGAAGGGCTCCCCTCTTCCTTACTTCTCTCTTGTGGAGGTAAAATACTTGCTTTCCCTAGTCATACTCATTTACCTACTTGCAGAAATAGCTTGGTTTAAGCTACCTTATGGAATTGTGCTTTATACAGTACATGCCCAAACATTTTCAAACCCAAACTGTTCATCAATCTTAAGAACTGTTCTTCCCCTGTAAGAGTAGCTCATATCTGGTCCACTGTCTGACCATCTAGCCAATAATAATGTACTCAATTTTATACAAAGTAAGGTCTGAAATACCTGCTGAGACCTGGATAAAGTGGTGCAGGTCTTTTACCTTTGTGTATATCCTATGAGTTGCCTGAATTGTGCATAACTGACCTCTGAAGATGTTTTCATGTTTAGATAAAATATTTATCCCATTAATGGGAGGTAACATATCAATATAGAAAAATGGCTTTAGTTAGAACATGCTTCATTGCCTAAATAATGAATTTTGCCTCAATCTGTTGAAATCTACTGAAGACATCTGCCTAGTCAGCACTGTCATATTACACTAATTTGCAAATACACGGTCAAAAACCACCCACAGTTAAATATCTTCTTCCTTCTGCCAATGGCAGCAGGTGTAGGAACCATGCTTGACTTGGACTTATTGCTGTTTACTGTCCCTCACTGCACTGCCCAGCCCTGTGACACACCCCTGTTAGGGCTTGACTACACAAACACAGACCTTGCTTTCCCACTGCTGCTGGCCACAGCACCTGTCACACACCCAGGCCACCAGGGCCTCATGTCTACCCCACTGGGACAAGTTTTTGTGGAGGATAATGTCTTAATATTGAAGGAGTCTTTAATGGCACCTTTGAATTCCTTACCCACCCTTGAGGGTCCTTAAGGACAGGACTCTCTGAGGGTAAGGCTGTGCTCTTTGGTAACTCCACAGTTACTTTGGCATGTGATGAAAGTCAATTTAATTCCTACTTCTTCAGGCTTCACAGAAATCCCAAATCTGCTAATTGGGTTGGAGAAAAGGGGGGAGAAAGTGGGAAAAAGGGAAGTGGTGATGAGAGAGGGTGAAAACCCATTGCTGTTGGGATTAGTGACAGGTCCATGGAGGAACAGGTCTTTCAAAAGGCTTCTGAAGGGTCAAGGTTTTCTCTGACCTGTTTTAACCACACAAGAACTTACAGCCTGTCTGAATAATTTCTGGTCATTCTCTGTAATTTAATGGAGCCAAAGTAAAGCTCCCCAAGCCCTTACAAAATGTTGACCCTCTGTCACAAGTTATGCAGTGATCTCTATCAGTTCTCTAGTTGCTTCTATTTCCAAATCAACGTTGTATTATAATTAATGTGCTATTGTACTTTAAAATATAATTTATAAATATGCATAAACTGAGATAATCTGTAGCAGAAAGAAATTTGGAGTAAAAACATTATGAAACCTATGCCTCTCCAATATAAAATATTATAATATAAACATATTGCACATAATTACATATAATGACAGATGTGTCTCTGTGTGGTATGATTAGTACTGCTGTAACAAAAGAAGAAAGAAGAAGATATCATTCTAGCTGTCAGCTATGTCAGAAAACAAATACAGATGAAACACCTCTCTCTCACCCTTATTCTATTTACTCATTAAATAGTTGCTAGAAACTAACCAACAACTTGTATTCAGCTACAGAGTTACATACATATAGATAAGAAGGAAATATAAATAAAATAATTATCACCCTTATCCCTTTGTTTGGGACAATGAGAAGGATTCACACAAAGAGCATAGGCAAAATGACTCCTCAACTTCACAAAGAGCAGAGGAGTTTTGATGGAGTTATTTAGAAACCAGGTGACAGATTGTGCTCTGGGGGAGCATAATTATTCTTATGGGGAAAC